>CM061223.1:20409770-21009770 GCA_030844895.1 Ambrosia x helenae | reverse complement strand
GTCGGCAGGGCTTAAATGGATTAGCTAATGCAATTGTTTAAGTATAAGGCTACACCTTTCATCTACTACTGTCTTACACTAATCAAAAACCATCAATTTACCTACTCATATATTATATATAATGAATTCAAAGCATTATGAGTTAATACTGTGTAAACAAAAACATATTTATTTTGTATTATGCTAATCAATGACAACAATTAAAACCTCATACCCAGTAAACCAGACAACTATTCAAGATAAAGGCTGTTACCTGAGTCGCAGACAGACTGTGGTTAAGTTTCCGATATCCGCTGTTGCTGTCCCCGGAGTGTGTGGCTGATTAAAGGTGAGAAAACATGACAATGTGAAGCAAGAGGAAACGTGGTGCTCAGGGGGAGATGAATGTGTCTTGTAAATCGGTTGTCGCTGGTCGATTTTACTCTATTACTCCCATGACTGTGGCTGTCTAATCGTATATTATTAAAGGCAATTAGAGTTATGTGGTTCAACAATATCCGATACTACACCGTAGCTCTCCTTATCACTGGTCCATTGACTTATCACTCGTGAAGCTAGTTCTTCTTGATTCTTCATTCTTAAGCAGAGATTTAGGTTGTTGATCTTTCATGTTGTTGATGGGGCTTGTTGAGATATAACATTGATTCTTTAATTCTGCAACATTGATGGCTTCTTCATGTGTATTCCTCAGATCAATTAAGATTTTACCCAACAAACGTCGAGCAATCTACAAAGTTTGCAAGTAAAGGTCATATAAATACATAACAATAAATGAAATCCCAGTCTTACAAGCTCAAACTTTCACCAGACTATAATTCATGTGAGAAATATGTCATTAAATTTTTTTGATGCAGGGACGTTTATCTATAAGTTTGAATTTTAAAACTTATTTCTTTTCCTTTTTATATTTAATTTATTTTATGTTCGGATTTATCTTTTCCGAGTTGCTTTATCTCTCGAATTAAGTACCTTAGAGCCTATCTTCAGTTTCTGCTTCGG
Source organism: Ambrosia x helenae (assembly GCA_030844895.1). Taxonomy (NCBI): domain Eukaryota; kingdom Viridiplantae; phylum Streptophyta; class Magnoliopsida; order Asterales; family Asteraceae; genus Ambrosia; species Ambrosia x helenae. Next base: position 21,008,771 of record CM061223.1, on the reverse strand, counting down.
GTTGATGCCATACTCATTTGGAATAACACCATCAACATGTGACTGAGATGATTGCAGGCTTTCAGTAAACTATGATAATATTATAAGACAAGAAAAATGAATATGATCCATATACAGGTATGGATCCAAACACAACACAATCTAAACATATACAATAATGATATAACATACTAAATGTAGTTACACCTGGAAACCATGCATGATCTGTTATTAAAAAAATGTATTGATCTGATCTAAATTGTTAACTTAATGGGTTGATATGGGTCCAATACTATGAAACTAGCTAACTTGGAGTGATTCAAAATGGGCCAGAACCACCTGCCGCACCACCACTTACCGGTCGCTTCCAACACGATCACTACCACAGTGCCACCATTTCCCACCACCACCACCGTCTCTTTCACGCACCACCACCACTACCATCATCGCTGGCAAGGACCGCCTCTGCCCGTTGTTGCCACTGGTTGACAGTCGTCATAAAAAACACACACAGTGGGTGAACCCATTTTGAACACAATCCAGCTGAAAATTTTTAAAACGACCCGTCTTAACCCAAACCCAACTTGACACAAACCCGCTTTAACCTGTTAGCCAAATGAATATGCCACTGCTTGCAGTCCGCTTTATCAAAAACCACACCTGACCATTTTGTTCTTATATCTACAAGTGTGTACTCACACCTCCTAAACTATAAAAAAGTTTATTTTTCGTTGTTCTTATATCTTAAGTAAATCCAATTATGCTAAAACAATCTCTATAAAATCACTAACAAAAAAATATGCAGCAGACATCAATTATGATTTACATAATCACATTATAACCTATACCTGGAATCAAGGTAATAATAATAATAAAATAAAATATAATCTTTGTTATTACCTTTAATCCCTATATTTTCATAAATATTTATCTAGAAATAAGTCACCCATTTGCATAAGGGCTTGACATCAATAAACCTACACGTCTTGTATCACATTGTAAATGATGTAAGATAAACCCTAACCTGATTAGTATTACATTTCAACAATAAACCATAATAACTAAAAAACAATACATAATAAGATAAACCCTAACCTGATTAGTATCACATTTCAACAATAAACCATAATAACTAAGAAAACAATACATAATAAGATAAACCCTAACCTGATTAGTATCACATTTCGATTGCTTCTGAAGTTGAAGACGCGACAGGGTTACGAGCTTGAAGACGCGATCTGCAGAGGCTTCTGAAGAGGGTTACGAGGGTTCAGAAGTTTGATTATGATGGCTTCAGAAGATGGTTACGATCTGCAGAGGGTTACGAGGGTTCTGAAGAGGGTTACGAGGGTTGGGTTTTTTTAGCAGAGAGGGTTGGGTTTTTTTTAGCAAAGAAGGGTTCGGTGTTTGATGATCTGTGTGTTTGCACAATAATAGAGGAAGAGAGAGAGAGGGCGCGAGTGGAGGGAATTGAAAATTGTGAAATATTTGACACCAAACATGACACTCAATTCTTATAGTGTCATGTTTTTTAAAATCTTGACATTAGATTGTTGACACGCAAAAAAGAGTGTCATTGTTTGACCCTTTTTTTAAAAGACGACGATTTTTTAATGACAGCGCTTTTGCGTGTCATGAATTCTCGCGTGTCATTAAATGTGAGTCAAGATAGGGGTATTTTTCTAGTAGTGATACAAGAATTATTGAATTTACTTTTTAAATCTCCAAGCTATATCTTTACATAAATTTTTCTATTACTTTTTAATGTCCGAGTTAGCCAGGGAAAAAAAAAAGAAAAAAAAACACCCACAACAAATATAAAAAATAATTGAGAATAATTTTTTGGTAAAATTATTTTATGACCACCGTAAGCTTATGATGCCTTATCTTGTTACATTTTTATAGTCGGGGGCATAGTTAAACAGTAAAGAATTGGGCTCTAACCTTAGCCTTATGCTGATCTACAATAAAGCTATCGGGTTTGGGTTCAAATTAATTTGGTCTTAAGCCATTTACGTCAAAATCCCCAAACCAAAAGTTTCAAATTGTTAAACCAATTTTGATGAATTTGCAACATCGAAATATATCTGGATGACTCATCAACAACGAACTCGCCTGTACAAAATCATATTTTGCCATGGTCACAAGTGTCACACCCCGAATTTTCCCCAAATCGGTTGTGACGTTTGATAGCTTCGCCGCGCAGCGGAAAGATGCATCTAAGACTCTTACTTCCTGAACGCCAATTCTAACCCTTTAGGATCCCCGATCCCAAGACGTCGCCCACTCAAACCGTGTCGTTACCAAAGTTTAAACCTGAAAAACATGCTTAAAAAGTCAACATAAAGCTGGTGAGTTCATAAGTTTAACAAAAACGTTTCCAAAGGTTACCAAATGTTACCAAAGTGTTATCATGTCCATACTATATCAATGTTACCAAGTACGCTAGCTAGGCGTATGTTTCATTACTACTACGATTGGAAACCATTACTAGACACGTTTAGCAATGTTCAGTATGTTTAAGCAGCCCGTATGTTCAGCATGATACCAATGTACCTGTTCGAGACAATATGCACCCGCCCGGCCCTCCAAGCCGACGAGTGGGGCAGGTCACGCCCAATAGATCTATCCACATTTCCCCCGTTGTGCAACCCCGCACATTCATTGTTTCCCCCGGGACTTTCCAAAAGATCGTATAGCAATATAAAGTTAAAACCATAGTATGACATAAGTTACCAAAACCGTTTAGCGCATGTTTTCTCCCCCGAAAGTTAAAACAGTAAAAGTGGGGTCGTGAACTCACGCAACCCGTTTCATTTTCCAAAACTTTGTTTTGCTTTAAATTCCTCAATTTTCATAAAAGAAGCATGTCTTCCCCCCGAAAACATTTACAAAAACAGTAAAAAGTGGGGTCATGAACTCACCTTAATTTCCGTGCTAAGCTAGCAAACAAAGCCTGAAACCTTGACCGACTTCCTTGTGCCCTAATTACCAACAAAGGACACCTTAACAGTCTATCACACATAAGCCTAGCTTATTAACCGCCTAAAAGATAGTCTATCCGACTGTCTAGACTCGTGTGTACCAACGCGAGTCTCAATACGTTTCAACTCGACGAACCGATCATGACTTATCTTAATTCACGAGTTACATACAACATAGTACCCAAGTTTCACACTTGTCACTATGCGTGTGTAAACCTTGTTGGACTATAACCCCGAAACGTATAACTATCCTGAGACGAAGATCGTCTCGTAAATCATTTTAGAAAATACTCTTTGAGGAAAAACAAATTTAGTTATTAAAACCGATTAATAACATTTGTTACTTTTTCTCAAATATCGCTTGAAAATCATCTTTACTGTTATAAATAGTTAGTCTCTGAAAACACCTCGATTTAATGCATTTGTCCAAAACACTTAAGGGAATTTATTTATAGAAATAGCAGTTCGTTACGTTTGATTTTATAAAATTTGGGCAGAGTTTCCTCTGTTTTTGTACAAACCAGACAACACCCGTTGTCTACAATTTTCCCCAAAATCAACTTTCAAACACAATTCATCAAGTCCTTTTATCCACATTTCCGATTCACGAGACTATACGTTTCGTCACCTATGTATACTTATTTATATATATAGCAATATATATATATATATATATAAAATATAGTCCGAAAATATAGTCCAATGTTATTTAGTCCGATGTTCAATATCATAAGTCACGTTAAGTTATCCATTTACCAAATCGTTCGATATATAATGTAGTTACCGTTTATTATTATTATTATTATTCGGTCTGTTCACGAGTTAAAACTATTTCCTCAATATCAATATATTTATAAATATATAATATTCATAAATATATAATATTTACAAATATCCAATATTTATAAATATACAAATAAAGTAATAATAACACAATTATAAGTATACCGAATCGCACACCGAGTCGTTGACTGCGTGTTGACCAGATCGTTGACCGGACCCAAAGTTTGACCAGGTGTAACCGAACTCAAGAGCAGACCCGAGAATTGTTGAAACCCAAACCGTACCCATCTGGACCCGAGACCCGAACCAACCCGAGCCATGACCACCGAGTCCAAACCAAAACCAGACCCGACCTTGACCCGAGACTCGTAGCCGACACCAAACCGATTAATACCACCACCGTGCCATCCCCGACTGTCAACGCCAACTGATAACCACCTGCTGAACCATAACAACAACGAGCCACAACCATAACCAACATAACCCGACTTAAGACCAAATCAACCAGGGTTCATCACCCCTGTTGCCGCCTACAGCGGCTGCCACTGCTAACAGCCGAGCCACCGCTATAACCACCAACAACCTATTGGACCAGACCCCATAAGTACCACTGGTCGTCGCTCACCACGAGACCACCATAACCAGCCACCAAAGAACCACCATCAACACATCCACCTAACCCGACTCAAACCCGTTAACCGAGACCTAACAATAATCCACCTACCACCATCATCTCCACGAACCTGCACCCATTGACCCTCTACTACACTTCTGGATCTGATACCCACGCCGCCGCCAACAAGCTTGTTGGTGGCCCGCCGTTCTTAAAGCACAGAGGGAGGGTGGTCAGGAAAGAGTGTAACAAGAGAGAGGGAGACCGAGTAGAGAGAGAGGTTAGAGAGAGAGGCGGGTTTTTAGAGAGAGAGGCTAGGGTTTTTGTGTTAGGTGAATAATGAGAAGAAGAAGAGAATAAGATGCTTATATAGGTAGGGTTAGTTTGGTAGGTGGACATCGCGTATCCGAACCCGTTCTAAACGTAATATGCCTCGGTTTTCTATTTTAGTTCAATAATAATTTACAAAAGTTAGTCGGTTTTGTTCGGAATTAAGAATCCTACTAAACCGAACAAAATGAATATTACTTCCATCAACTGACGTGTGCGTTCAACACACGTGTTTAAATCGCGTTATAAGACTCGGTCACGTTTCCTTTGTTAAAACAATCCGTTAACCTCCGAAACTTAATAATTAACAATATTTAATAGTAAATAATTATTTAAATCACATCAGTATATATCGGAAGTTGCCGGTTGTCACAACAAGACAATTCTACCACTACTAAAATGTTCTATGAGAATCAACAATTACAAACACTCGGGACGACGAAAAAAGCCTAAAAGATAACTATTCAAGCGCAAAGATAATCCGTTGCTGCTTAAGATGTGAACCAGAACTTGGTCCTCGAACTTGGGGAAATGATGATTTATGCATTAGACCAAATTTTAGCAGATGTATCGTGCTTTAGAGATTCAAATAGGCCGGCCAACCTTGATGTGTTTGGTTTGATGACATATTACTATGTTAAACTTGGGTGCATCATCAAGCGATATGAATATTAGCAATCACACCAATGGCTGGGTACGTATGAACACCGGAACATAAATGATGATTTAAAGCTAGTTGAACCTTTTAAATTTGTATTGCGCTAAATTTCAAAACTGAAATCAACCGCTTCTTCATGATGTAACCAGTGACCATTATTGTAACGAATGAAAATGTAAAAACTAATGGGAAATCGTCGATGCCTATTGCGAAATGACAGGAATACATACCACTATATTACATATTCATGATATTCACTGAAATAGGGACAACAACATTCTGTGTGTAATTCACGACAACATAAATTATAATTTATGCCGACGCAAACGATAGTTTTCAACTAAATAAAAAAAAACATCATCACCATCTAAAGTAAATATTGTGTCTTACAAAATGTATATTAAATTAAATCAAGTAGATAATTATGTAAAAGATAGATAGTATTCCATCAAATTTCCAATGTCCTAATATCAAAAGGCTACACATATCTTGACTTGTCACTTTGTGCATTTTCAGCTAAACAGATTCCTATAGTACCATCTTTTTACTAGTGGCATCCACTGGTTTCTTTCGGTGCCGAGCCATAATCAATGACTATGAGAATAAAATCTATATATAATAAATTTTAGACCATTCACGGTACCTACTTCATCTCTATAATTTACTAAAAATTACTATTTTTCTTTCTCATTTTATATTTAATAATACTTATTTTATACTTTTATCATTATCTTTTCTCTCTCTTCTACTGACAACCACTTCTAAAAACATTAAAAAAATTATGGATGATGAAGAGTGTCTCCTCCAAATTTACTGCTAAACAATGTCTCCTCTAAATATTTTCTTTCTCATCTACTCACAATCACTTATACTAATTCTATATAATATAGAGATCACACTGACACATAGCGCATGCACTTTCCCTTACGATTTTTAAACGCTAGTAATTTTTTATACCGAATTTTTTTAAAAAAATTATACCAAACTTACGAGCGTTATTTCCAACGAGTATCATAATGACAAATGACTTTTTGTGGCTTTTTGTTCATTCAAAGAAAAAAAACCCATCATGCACAGTACAATAAAATACACAACTATGCAGCAGAAAAAAAATACAATTTTTTATTTCGTCTATTTATTGTGTTTTTTTTTGTCCCATTCATTTTGTTTTTCAGTTCCGATCATTGTGTTTTTTCTATGAATAGAGTGTTTTTTTTGGGTACTGTGCATTGTGTTTTTTCTATACATTGTGTGTTATAGAGCTGTCATTTGTGTGTTTTTATGTTAGCGTCGTATTTTGAACTCAATAGTCAATTTAGTTTTGGTTGCTCATATGTTTTATATTATTTATATATTTAAAGAACTAAAAAAAAATACCAAAGTGTAGCTTCTTTTATACCATAATATTATGTTTTGACATAATTTAACGCAATTCATACCTATTTAAGTTGGCTTTTGGATGATTGGTTACATTTTTTGTCATTTTGTCATACAACTTTCTTTGACCAATGTTCCTTTTTTATTTAAAGTTGAGGTCGTGACCATGATGACTTTTGATATGTATTCATTGTGTTTGTGTTTAGGTAATTTATTAATCATATCTAGGCAAGTCACTAATCATGTTAAGATATTATATGTGTTTTTGAACTTACTATTACATATAAGAACCAACTAACTACATATATATTCACAGATGTAGTCAGTTTGGTAAGAATACATTTTTTTTGTATTTTGATTGGTGTTGCTAGGAACATTGATTACAAAGGTTGGTAAGTCGGTTAAATGTAGCCTATGATTCTTAGGCACCAGGCAAATCTCTAGCTGATAAGGTATAATTAATCACCCTACCATTCACGCCTCTTAGATCGTTTTTAATATATGTACTTTGAAATCAACTGACATGTGGTGATTATTGAAATAGATACTTAGATTATGTATGAGTAGAGAAAATAGTCGGGAGAGATAAAAAGTTACCAACCTACAATCTTTTTAGTTGATAGCAGTTAGATCATTTTTATTTGTCTTCAAATGGATCTTCATTGCTTACCTATTGATTGTTTATTAGGTGTCACCCAAGGTGATCGATTATCTCTACTACATTATAAAAAGGGAGCAATGGGCAAAAATGTCCAACTTGGCAAAGTTAAGATTGCATTTCAAAAGTCTCAAGTGTAATCTCTAAAATTTTACCCCATTTCTTCCATTTATACCCTTGTGTACAACCTTTAATGCCAATAGTATAATTGTCTTATACACAATTTCTAACCCTTTAAATATGTAACCCTCATTATAAAGACCCAACTCAATACTACAAATCTCTTTCATTCCCTCCTTTTAATTCCTAATTCAATAGTATAAAAGTCTTATTATTTACTTATTTTATTGATCCGGACGTAATAGTTTTAGCCATAAAGGATTTGTTAAATAAACTAAGATTAAAGAAATATAATGGGAATCATACGTTCATATGTCATATTTAAAAGGTTTAAAGAGTATGCAATTTGTTTTTTTCATTTTCGAGGGATATCTTATTTGGAGGCTGAAATTAAGGTAGGGGCGAAGAGTGAAAATGCAGGCATAGTCTTGAAGCCAAAACAATACGTTATTACTAAATCCGCAGCTCAAATCATTCATGATAGAATGGAAATTAACCGGGTTCAATATACCAACTTGAATAATTAGAATCATAAATAGATGGTTAAACTAATATTTGGTTAGACAATAATGAATAATCTTAACAATAAGTTTCAATAAAGTGTTGGATTTGATTGGTTATATTGACTTGTAGTGACTTCAAGTTGTAATACCAACTTATAGAGCACATCCAAGCACCTATATAGTCGGGGGCATAGTTAAACAGTAAAGAATTGGGCTCTAACCTTAGCCTTATGCTGATCTACAATAAAGCTATCGGGTTTGGGTTCAAATTAATTTGGTCTTAAGCCATTTACGTCAAAAACCCCAAATCAAAAGTTTTAAATGGTTAAACCAATTTTGATGAATTTGCAACATCGAAATATATCTGGATGACTCATCAACAACGAACTCGCCTGTACAAAATCATATTTTTCCATGGTCACAAGACAATTCTACCACTACTAAAATGTTCTATGAGAATCAACAATTACAAACACTCGGGCCGACGAAAAAAGCCTAAAAGATAACTATTCAAGCACAAAGATAATCAGTTGCTGCTTAAGATGTGAACCAGAACTTGGTCCTCGAACTTGGGGAAATGATGATTTATGCATTAGACCAAATTTTAGCAGATGTATCGTGCTTTAGATATTCAAATAGGCCGGCCAACCTTGATGTGTTTGGTTTGATGACATATTACTATGTTAAACTTGGGTGCTTCATCAAGCGATATGAATATTAGCAATCACACCAATGGCTAGGTACGTATGAACACCGGAACATAAATTATGATTTAAAGCTAGTTGAACCTTTTGAATTTGTATTGCGCTAAATTTCAAAACTGAAATCAACCGCTTCTTCATGATGTAACCAGTGACCATTATTGTAACGAATGAAAATGTAAAAACTAATGGGAAATCGTCGATGCCTATTGCCAAATGACAGGAATACATACCACTATATTACATATTCATGATATTCACTGAAATAGGGACAACAACATTCTGTGTGTAATTCACGACAACATAAATTCTAATTTATGCCCGACGCAAACGATAGTTTTCAACTAAATAAAAAAAAACATCATCACCATCTAAAGTAAATATTGTGTCTTACAAAATGTATATTAAATTAAATCAAGTAGATAATTATGTAAAAGATAAATAGTATTCCATCAAATTTCCAATGTCCTAATATCAAAAGGCTACACACATCTTGACTTGTCACTTTGTGCATTTTCAGCTAAACAGATTCATATAGTACCATCTTTTTACTAGTGGCATCCACTGGTTTCTTTCGGTGCCGAGCCATAATCAATGACTATGAGAATAAAATCTATATATAATAAATTTTAGACCATTCACGGTACCTACTTCATCTCTATAATTTACTAAAAATTACTATTTTTCTTTCTCATTTTCTATTTAATATTACTTATTTTATACTTTTATCATTATCTTTTCTCTCTCTTCTACTGACAACCACTTCTAAAAACATTAAAAAAATTATGGATGATGAAGAGTGTCTCCTCCAAATTTACTGCTAAACAATGTCTCCTCTAAATATTTTCTTTCTCATCTACTCACAATCACTTATACTAATTCTATATAATATAGAGATCACACTCACACATAGCGCATGCACTTTCCCTTACGATTTTTAAACGCTAGTAATTTTTTATACGGTATTTTTTTAAAAAAATTATACCAAACTTACGAGCGTTATTTCCAACGAGTATCATAATGTTATAAAAGACAAATGACTTTTTGTGGCTTTTTGTTCATTCAAAGAAAAAAAAAACCCATCATGCACAGTACAATAAAATACACAACTATGCAGCAGAAAAAAAATACAATTTTTTATTTCGTCTATTCATTGTGTTTTTTTTTTGTCCCGTTCATTTTGTTTTTCAGTTCCGATCATTGTGTTTTTTCTATGAATAGAGTGTTTTTTTGGGTACTCTGCATTGTGTTTTTTCTATACATTGTGTGTTATAGAGTTGTCATTTGTGTGTTTTTATGTTAACGTCGTATTTTGAACTCAATAGTCAATTTAGTTTTGGTTGCTCATATGTTTTATATTATTTATATATTTAAAGAACTAAAAAAAAATACCAAAGTGTAGCTTCTTTTATACCATAATATTATGTTTTGACATAATTTAACGAAATTCATACCTATTTAAGTTGGCTTTTGGATGATTGGTTACATTTTTTGTCATTTTGTCGTACAACTTTCTTTGACCAATGTTCCTTTTTTATTTAAAGTTGAGGTTGTGACCATGATGACTTTGGATATGTATTCATTGTGTTTGTGTTTAGGTAATTTATTAATCATATCTAGGCAAGTCACTAATCATGTTAAGATATTATATGTGTTTTTGAACTTACTATTACATATAAGAACCAACTAACTACATATATATTCACGGATGTAGTCAGTTTGGTAAGAATACATTTTTTTTGTATTTTGATTGGTGTTGCTAGGAACATTGATTACAAAGGTTGGTAAGTCGGTTAAATGTAGCCTATGATTCTTAGGCACCAGGTAAATCTCTAGCTGATAAGGTATAATTAATCACCCTACCATTCACGCCTCTTAGATCGTTTTTAATATATGTACTTCGAAATCAACTGACATGTGGTGATTATTGAAATAGATACTTAGATTATGTATGAGTAGAGAAAATAGTCGGGAGAGATAAAAAGTTACCAACCTACAATCTTTTTAGTTGATAGCAGTTAGATCATTTTTATTTGTCTTCAAATGGATCTTCATTGCTTACCTATTGATTGTTTATTAGGTGTCACCCAAGGTGATCGATTATCTCTACTACATTATAAAAAGGGAGCAATGGGCAAAGATGTCCAACTTGGCAAAGTTAAGATTGCATTTCAAAAGTCTCAAGTGTAATCTCTAAAATTTTACCCCATTTCTTCCATTTATACCCTTGTGTACAACCTTTAATGCCAATAGTATAATTGTCTTATACACAATTTCTAACCCTTTAAATATGTAACCCTCATTATAAAGACCCAACTCAATACTACAAATCTCTTTCATTCCCTCCTTTTAATTCCTAATTCAATAGTATAAATGTCTTATTATTTACTTATTTTATTGATCCGGACGTAATAGTTTTAGCCATAAAGGATTTGTTAAATAAACTAAGATTAAAGAAATATAATGGGAATCATACGTTCATATGTCATATTTAAAAGGTTTAAAGAGTATGCAATTTGTTTTTTTCATTTTCCAGGGATATCTTATTTAGAGGCTGAAATTAAGGTAGGGGCGAAGAGTGAAAATGCAGGCATAGTCTTGAAGCCAAAACAATACGTTATTACTAAATCCGCAGCTCAAATCATTCATGATAGAATGGAAATTAACCGGGTTCAATATACCAACTTGAATAATTAGAATCATAAATAGATGGTTAAACTAATATTTGGTTAGACAATAATGAATAATCTTAACTATAAGTTTCAATAAAGTGTTGGATTTGATTGGTCATGTTGACTTATAGTGACTTCAAGTTGTAATACCAACTTATAGAGCACATCCAAGCACCTATATAGTCGGGGGCATAGTTAAACAGTAAAGAATTGGGTTCTAACCTTAGCCTTATGCTGATCTACAATAAAGCTATCGGGTTTGGGTTCAAATTAATTTGGTCTTAAGCCATTTACGTCAAAAACCCCAAATCAAAAGTTTTAAATGGTTAAACCAATTTTGATGAATTTGCAACATCGAAATATATCTGGATGACTCATCAACAACGAACTCGCCTGTACAAAATCATATTTTGCCCTGGTCACAAGACAATTCTACCACTACTAAAATGTTCTATGAGAATCAACAATTACAAACACTCGGGCCGACGAAAAAAGCCTAAAAGATAACTATTCAAGCGCAAAGATAATCAGTTGCTGCTTAAGATGTGAACCAGAACTTGGTCCTCGAACTTGGGGAAATGATAATTTATGCATTAGACCAAATTTTAGCAGATGTATCGTGCTTTAGATATTCAAATAGGCCGGCCAACCTTGATGTGTTTGGTTTGATGACATATTACTATGTTAAACTTGGGTGCATCATCAAGCGATATGAATATTAGCAATCACACCAATGGCTGGGTACGTATGAACACCGGAACATAAATGATGATTTAAAGCTAGTTGAACCTTTTGAATTCGTATTGCGCTAAATTTCAAAACTGAAATCAACCGCTTCTTCATGATGTAACCAGTGACCATTATTGTAACGAATGAAAATGTAAAAACTAATGGGAAATCGTCGATGCCTATTGCCAAATGACAGGAATACATACCACTATATTACATATTCATGATATTCACTGAAATAGGGACAACAACATTCTGTGTGTAATTCACGACAACATAAATTCTAATTTATGCCCGACGCAAACGATAGTTTTCAACTAAATAAAAAAAAACATCATCACCATCTAAAGTAAATATTGTGTCTTACAAAATGTGTCACACCCTCAAATTCCACGTGCGGGGTTTTACCGCGAGGCGCGTGACACACCAGGATCTCAGTCAACGATCACAATAAACATACAACAAACATGCATTCATAAGTATATTTAAAACCAAAATATCATGCTTTGAGCTGTAAACCAGCAGCGGAAGCATTCTTGTTTACAACCAAAAGACATATCATTGTTTACAAAACATTGTTTAATATGCTTCAAAATATTAGACGCTATTTTAACATATTTAAACACGTATTCACATACCGATAAGTCACATAATGATTTCAAACATATAATGCATGATAACTAACACGTTTACATCCGTTCACCAATTCCCGGGACTCGAGACTCGTGTGTGCATTAAATCCGGCGATTCCACGAATCGCCGATCCTTGTACCCATAGTTATGGACCGACTCCCGATGACCTCGCGGATCATCATAACGACTCCCGATGATTCCCAGAATCATCATACCGACTCGACTGACCCCTTTAAGGACGTAATATGCATGACTCGCTAAGGTAGACTTACTAGTTTAGTCAACGTTACTAACCTGAGTTTGCCGGGTGTCAAATCATCCCCCTGTTGAAAGAATTTTCGTCCCGAAAATTGCCCAAGGCCAAAAAGGAAGAGACGAAAGAGAAGAAAAATTTTCCGGTTGCCACATCATCCCCCTGTTGAAAGGAATCTCGACCCGGGATTCATTCAGCTTCAGCAGAGACATGTCTTGATTCGAACGCGCGCTTAGGAAATAAATGGGGATACTTAGCCTTCATTTGATCTTCCCGTTCCCACGTGAACTCCGGTCCACGATCAGAGTTCCAACGGACTTTAACAATGCGGATTTTACTCCGGCGAAGGCTACGGATTTTATAGTCAAGGATTTCAACCGGTTCCTCCACGATACGTAGACGATCATCCACCTTGACCTCTTCGAGAGGAACAACCAAGGATTCATCCGCCAAACACTTCTTCAAATTAGAAACATGGAAGACATTATGAACATTACTGAGCTCAGCTGGCAGATCAAGCCTGTATGCTACCGGTCCAATCCGTTCCAGGATTGCGAACGGTCCCACATACCGAGGATTCAATTTGCCCCGCTTCCCAAAACGTATAACACCCTTCCACGGAGATACCTTCAACAAAACCCTGTCGCCAACCTCAAACTCCAAAGGCTTGCGACGCCGATCGGCATAGCTCTTTTGACGATCCCGAGCTGCTGCCATGCGGTTACGGATTTGTACGATCTTTTCGGAAGTCTCGTACACAAGTTCCGGGCCGGTGAGTTGACTCTCACCCACCTCGGCCCAACAAAGAGGAGACCGGCATTTCCGCTCGTAAAGAGCCTCGAACGGAGCTGCCTTGATGCTAGAATGGTAACTGTTGTTGTAGGAGAATTCCACCAACGGTAGATGACTCTCCCACCCCTTGCCGAAATCGATCACACATGCCCGGAGCATGTCTTCTAGCGTTTGGATCGTCCGCTCACTTTGACCGTCAGTTTGCGGATGATAGGCTGTGCTCATGTCTAACTGAGTACCCAGAGCCTTATGCAAAGACTTCCAGAAGTTAGAGGCGAACCGAGGATCACGATCAGAAATAATAGAGACAGGCACCCCGTGCCGAGAGACCACTTCCTTGAGATATAACCGTGCCAGACGCTCGAGACCATCGGTCTCTTTGATAGCGAGGAAGTGCGCAGACTTTGTCAACCTATCGACAATCACCCAGATCATGTCGCAACCACTGGGCGATTTCGGGAGTTTGGTCACAAAGTCCATCGTAATCCGCTCCCACTTCCACTCGGGGATTTCAGGCTGTTGCAGAAGGCCGGATGGCTTTTGATACTCGACCTTGACCTTGGCACAGGTCAAGCACTTGCTCACGTACGAAGCCACGTCCGCCTTCATGTTCGGCCACCAATAAAGTATCTTTAGGTCTTGATACATCTTATCGGAGCCAGGGTGAATAGAGTACCGGGACTTGTGAGCTTCATCAAGAACAAGCTCCCGCAAGCCCCCAAATAAGGGAACCCAAATACGTTCAGCGAAATAGTGTAACCCATCGGACCTGAGTTCAAGGTGGCTATCAGCACCATGCATGGTTTCAGCTTTAAGGTTTTCCTCCTTCAAAGCTTCTTGCTGCGCTGAACGGATTCGATCGGGTAAGCCGGAATGGATAGTGAGCTGAAGAGCTCGAACACGACGAGGTTTAGCCGTTTCCTTCCTGCTCAAGGCGTCTGCGACCACATTCGCCTTGCCAGGATGGTATTTGATAGCGCACTCGTAATCATTAAGAAGCTCGACCCAGCGACGCTGTCTTATATTCAACACCTTCTGATCAAAGATATGCTGGAGGCTCTTGTGATCGGTGTAAATAGTGCATTTGGTACCGTACAAGTAGTGCCTCCAAATCTTTAAAGCAAAGACCACCGCACCCAATTCCAGATCATGGGTGGGGTAGTTTTTCTCATGAATTTTGAGCTGACGAGAAGCATAGGCGATGACCTTCTCGCGCTGCATCAGTACACAACCGAGACCCCGGATAGAAGCGTCACAATAAACCACAAAATCGTCCGTACCCTCAGGCAAGGACAAGATAGGAGCAGAACAGAGTTTAGCCTTTAACAACTGGAAGGCCGACTCCTGCGAATCACCCCAGTCGAATTTTCTGTCCTTCTGGGTAAGCGAGGTGAGGGGTTGAGCGATCTTCGAAAATCCCTCGATAAAACGACGGTAATAACCTGCAAGGCCTAGGAATTGCCGCACCTCAGATGGCGTCTTTGGTGCTTCCCAGTCTTTAATGGCTTCAATCTTTGCTGGGTCAACGTGAATTCCTTTCTCATTAACAACATGACCAAGGAATTGGACTTCACGCAACCAGAAGCTACACTTAGAAAACTTGGCGTACAACTGCTCCCGCCTCAGGAGTTCCAAGACAAGACGCAAGTGTTCCTGGTGGTCCACCTCGTTCTTGGAATAGACTAGAATATCATCAATGAAGACAATCACGAACTTATCAAGATAAGGCTTACAGACACGGTTCATCAGATCCATAAAGATGGCAGGTGCATTGGTGAGACCAAAAGGCATGACCAGGAATTCAAAATGGCCATAGCGAGTTCGAAAGGCGGTCTTCGGAATGTCAGCTTCTTGAACTCTCAACTGGTGGTACCCCGACCGCAAATCAATCTTCGAATAGAAACTAGAACCCTGAAGCTGGTCAAATAAGTCATCGATGCGAGGAAGAGGATAGCGATTCTTGATGGTAACCTTATTCAACTCCCGGTAGTCGATACACATCCGTAGGCTTCCGTCCTTCTTCTTGACAAACAAAATAGGGGCTCCCCACGGGGACAAACTAGGTCGAATGAAACCCTTCTCTAACAGCTCCTGCAACTGGTTCGATAACTCCTGCATCTCGGGAGGTGCAAGTCGATAAGGGGCACGGGCAATAGGGGCCGCACCCGGAGCAAGTTCAATACCAAATTCGACCTGGCGATAAGGCGGAAGACCAGGTAAGTCTTCGGGAAATACATCGGGAAAGTCACGGACAACAGGAATATCTTCAATCTTCTTCTCTTCTTCAGACGAAACCGAAACAAGTGCCAGAATGGCAGAATACCCCTTCCGAAGATACTTATAGGCTTTCATACACGAAATGATACTCAATGGGACCCCGCTCTTCTCACCGTGCACCAACAGAATTTCTCCATCAGGGAGAGGAAGTCGAATGACTTTATCAAAACAAACGATCTCAGCATGATACAGCGACAACCAATCCATACCCACGACAACATCGAAACTACCCAAGGACACCGGCAAAAGATCAATAGGGAAGGAATAACCCGACAACTCAAGGTGACACTCCCTAAGGACGTGCGTCGCCTCAACTTTCTTACCATCAGCCAATTCTATCAAGTACTTAGCCTCTAAAGGTGTAGGTACCCTATCAAGCAATTGACTAAACCCAAGGGATATAAAACTCTTATCGGCACCAGAATCGAATAAAACCGTAGCATAGCGATTATCGAGAAGAAACGTACCAGTAACAGTGTCAGGATCTTGTCGAGCACCGCTCGAACCAATCACGAAGGCGCGAGCATTCCTGCCTCCGCCCCCATTGTTTCCATTACCCGACCCATTCTTCCCGGCTTCACCCTGTTTCAACTTGGGGCAGTTACGCTTGTAGTGACCAAGCTCACCACAGTTATAGCACCCTTGTTTCCCCTGATTTCCCTGGGGAGCAGCGACTTGAGGGGCTGGGGCTGGTGTGACCGACGGGTTTCGGTTCCCCAAAGGGTTGGACCTACAATCTTTGGCTTGGTGCCCAATCTTATGGCATCGACGGCAACGGTCCTTATCGTCGCAAGGACCGGTATGATGATAGTTGCATCGATCACACTTCGGCAACTTCCCAGCATAAACCCCCGGTTGTCGTTCAGACGACGATCCCCCAGTATCAGTCTTCCTCACCTGCTGAGGCTGAGCCGGGCTCGAGCCTTTCCCCACAGTTTCCCACTTCCGCTTGCTACTATCAGAAGTCTTCACAGCAGCGCCTCGAGGAGGCAAGACCCCTTCAGCCACCTTCATGTTGGTCAGCCTGTGGGCCGACCGAACCACCTCAGAATAAACAGTGAGGTTACCCGCAGCAACTAACCCGGCAATCTCCGGTACTAACCCAGCAACATAATGCTCAATCCTTCGGTATTCGGGTGTGTGCAGATCGGGGCACAACACCGCCAACTCATTGTGCCGAGCAGTATAAGTTTCAATCTCGGACCCCACCATCTTATGATTCCAGACTTCATGCTCAAGCTTCTGGATTTCATCCCTCGGGCAGTACTCATTTTTCAGCAACTGAATGAACTCCGCCCAGGGCATAGCGTGGGCTTCCCCAATACCCATAGTCTGGGTGGTGGAGTTCCACCAAGTCAGAGCTTGACCCTCCAGGGTCGCAGAAGCATATTTCACCCGGTCGCCTTCCGGGCAGCTGCACATCGAGAAAACAGATTCGATTTTCTCCAACCAACGGAGCAGTCCCACTGCCCCTTCAGTGCCACTAAAGTTGTGGGGCTTGCAATCCATAAACTTTTTGTAGGAACACTGGGACGGAGGAGGATTGACAGCACCACCTGGAACAGACACGCAGGTGAGAATCAAGAAAAGGTAAAGTACCCCAGAACAAGGTAGGATAGGTGAGAATCGACGTACCACCCATAGCATTATGAGCGGCTTGGAATGCAGCCAGAGCAATATTCACGTGCTGCTGCATTAAGTTATCCAATTCGGCTTGGGTCATATTAATATTCCCGCGGCCACCGCCGCCACCACGGCCGCCAGCACGACCGCCAGCACGGCCGCCTCTGCGACCTCCACGAGCTCCCGACATCTTCTGTCACAACATGAAACAAAAGATTTAGGCTCGCCCGTGGTATAACCCATTAGGAATTTCAAGAAACTAGACAGAGCCCAGCTCGGGTCCATCCGTTCAAGCCCAAAGTCCGCCAGGGATCCCATGCATCACAGTTTATGATCTCGTGTGCACCCGACATGATAAACTGTTCCACATGGTCCTCCAGGCGCGCCTTAAGTTTGAAGTTCAAGTCACCGAACACTAGCGCCAAATCATGGTATTATCATAAGTATAAGTACAAGATAGTATGCATAAGAACGAGCGTGTCCATTAGGGCATAGAGGGGAGATGTCCAAATCCCTGGACAGATCTCAAGAGTACGCCGAAGCTACCCCAATGTACACCGCCGTCAAGAAAGTTCAATAGTATATCGTTCGCCATCGGATCATAGTAAGGAAGAAATGGAATGATAAAGAGTAAACAGATGATGTAGCGTAGAAGATGATGACACCGACACCCCCGACAAGTCATATTGTTACCCACTTGCTAAGACTCGACTAATTGTGACCGTCTAGTGTGTGCGACTCAGTTATAGACTAGACTCTACATGCAGTCCTAGTTCACTATAACCGTTGGCTCTGATACCAATCTGTCACACCCTCAAATTCCACGTGCGGGGTTTTACCGCGAGGCGCGTGACACACCAGGATCTCAGTCAACGATCACAATAAACATACAACAAACATGCATTCATAATTATATTTAAAACCAAAATATCATGCTTTGAGCTGTAAACCAGCAGCGGAAGCATTCTTGTTTACAACCAAAAGACATATCATTGTTTACAAAACATTGTTTAATATGCTTCAAAATATTAGACGCTGTGCATGACTCCGTGCGCCTAGCCCATTGACTGCTACCTTAGCGACCTGAGAAAACATGCCAAAAATGTCAACATATAATGCTGGTGAGTTCACAGGTTTTCTTTCATAAAAGTGTTGTTATAAGTTCGGTAAGATCATTTCCCGTTACTACTATGTTATGAGAACGTTAGCTAGACGTTAAGTATTGCTACTACTGCGGTTGGGAATCCATTACTAAACCGGTATAAGGGTTGAAGCCAGCCCAGACGGACGGGATTACCGATGCCTCGGTAACCCCCAAAGTATTAGAGACAATATGCACCCGCCCGGCTCCCAGCCGTCGGGTGGGGTTTGTAAGGCCCAATAGATCTATCCACATTTCCCCCGTTGTGCATCCCCGCACATTCATGGTTCCCCCCTGGGACTTTCTGTAAAAGCCGCATAGTACGTGAAATAACTATAGTATAACATGATCTATGATGAGTAATCTAAATAAGTAGCATGTTTCTCCCCCGAAAGTAAAACGGTAAAAGTGGGGCTGTGACACTCACCTTGGATTGCGTTACTTGAAAACAGTTAAGTAATTATGTTATGATAGCCCCAAATAGCGGCGACCTATCATAAGATGTGTATAAGTATTGGACTAATAACCCGCAGGCTAACTAGTCCCCGAATGTCCAGACCGTGACCATAAACGTTTGAAAACACCTTTAACTGTTAAACCGACCGTGCCAGACAAGACCCGACATCCCATTGGTGACCCGACATTCCACGTGTTAGATAAATACAAGACATCATGCAACATATGCAATTAAACACTTAATACGTGCAAGAGTTCACCTAGTCTAGCATAATGTCCAATTAACGCATAAACAGGTCCGAACACGTCTTACTAAGTCATTGGGTGTATCCCGGGGTTCCTAGCATGTTCCTAGGTGTCAAATCGTGTTCCGGGATGTCAAAACGCGTTCACGGCAGCAGTACATGCGATTAGGAAAGTCACACGCGAGTAGGCTTCAGCCTACAGGCGATTAGGGGCCTAATCGCCTGATGTATCAGGCGAGTAGGGTCCCAATCGCCCATAATGTCTGCATAATCGCCCCAGCTCAGGCGATTAGGATTCCTAATCGCCTGCAGCTGCTGTGTAACGGATTTTCGCGCGTTTAACCCTCCAAATCAGATCCGAAACATGCAACGACACCCAATATCAAACCTAAATCATTTACCAACCCATTTCAAGCAAAAACCCCCGACATATCACTGGTCTAGCATGTTCTATGCAATTATTTCCTAAAATGGCAAAGTACTAGGTTTCACCTACCAACCTTATCTTTCCTTAAATGGAAACAATCAGATTTCATCTCCTACAAGTAGCAATTCATCATCTCCATGTTATATCATCATCCTAGTATGATTTCTAACCATAAACAAGCAATGAATCACATCATACATCCTATTCTTCAAGAATTACCCAAATGGGTCGAAATGCATACTTGCGCCTAAACATCATAACAAGGGCTTAAACTCATAGATAATCATCCTAACAACACTTACACCTCAGAAGTACAACAAATTCATGGAAACATTCATGTAATAATCACCAACAATCTTCATATGCACAAATACTTCACATATAGCAAGTATTATGGTGTAGACTTGTTTTAGAACTCTTTTAAAAGGGTTTTAAAGACACAAACTTAGCCAAACAAGGTCTGGACTTTTGGGGAACCAAAACAACAACTTTACAAAGGTGTAGGATGAAGAACACACCTTGGATTTTGTTAAAGAAGGGTGTGTAAGCTTGGAGATGGTGATTTTTGTAGCAAAATGAGCTCCAAAGGTGTTTCAAGGTGTGTGGGTGGTTTGGGGGCTGCTAGGGTTGTTCTAGAGGTGTTTGGGGAGTCAAGGGTTCTATTTATAGGTGTTTTGACCCGGACTCTGCAGTACTAGCGATTAGCAGTCCAGATCAGGCGATTAGGGGCCCTAATCGCCTCTTGTTCATGCGATTAGGCCTCCTACTCGCGAGTAGGGACCCTAATCGCCTCTGTTCATGCGATTAGGCCTCCTACTCGCCCCAATCCCCTTGTAATCGCCTACTGTTCACGCGATTAGGAGTCCCCCAGGCTCCTAATCGCCTATAAGGTGCTGGAATGGGTTTTTGGCGCGTTAAACACTATTTTAACATATTTAAACACGTATTCACATACCGATAAGTCACATAATGATTTCAAACATATAATGCATGATAACTAACACGTTTACATCCGTTCACCAATTCCCGGGACTCGAGACTTGTGTGTGCATTAAATCCGGCGATTCCACGAATCGCCGATCCTTGTACCCATAGCTATGGACCGACTCCCGATGACCTCGCGGATCATCATAACGACTCCCGATGATTCCCAGAATCATCATACCGACTCGACTGACCCCTTTAAGGACGTAATATGCATGACTCGCTAAGGTAGACTTACTAGTTTAGTCAACGTTACTAACCTGAGTTTGCCGGGTGTCACAAAATGTATATTAAATTAAATCAAGTAGATAATTATGTAAAAGATAGATAGTATTCCAACAAATTTCCAATGTCCTAATATCAAAAAGCTACACACATCTTGACTTGTCACTTTGTGCATTTTCAGCTAAACAGATTCCTATAGTACCATCTTTTTACTAGTGGCATCCACTGGTTTCTTTCGGTGCCGAGCCATAATCAATGACTATGAGAATAAAATCTATATATAATAAATTTTAGACCATTCACGGTACCTACTTCATCTCTATAATTTACTAAAAATTACTATTTTTCTTTCTCATTTTCTATTTAATAATACTTATTTTATACTTTTATCATTATCTTTTCTCTCTCTTCTACTGACAACCACTTCTAAAAACATTAAAAAAATTATGGATGATGAAGAGTGTCTCCTCCAAATTTACTGCTAAACAATGTCTCCTCTAAATATTTTCTTTCTCATCTACTCACAATCACTTATACTAATTCTATATAATATAGAGATCACACTCACACATAGCGCATGCACTTTCCCTTACGATTTTTAAACGCTAGTAATTTTTTATACGGTATTTTTTAAAAAAAAATATACCAAACTTACAAGCGTTATTTCCAACGAGTATCATAATGTTATAAAAGACAAATGACTTTTTGTGGATTTTTGTTCATTCAAAGAAAAAAAAACCCATCATGCACAGTACAATAAAATACACAACTATGCAGCAGAAAAAAAATACATTTTTTTATTTCGTCTATTCATTGTGTTTTTTTTTGTCCCGTTCATTTTGTTTTTCAGTTCCGATCATTGTGTTTTTTCTATGAATAGAGTGTTTTTTTGGTACTGTGCATTGTGTTTTTTCTATACATTGTGTGTTATAGAGTTGTCATTTGTGTGTTTTTATGTTAGCGTTGTATTTTGAACTCAATAGTCAATTTAGTTTTGGTTGCTCATATGTTTTATATTATTTATATATTTAAAGAACTAAAAAAAAATACCAAAGTGTAGCTTCTTTTATACCATAATATTATGTTTTGACATAATTTAACGAAATTCATACCTATTTAAGTTGGCTTTCGGATGATTGGTTACATTTTTTGTCATTTTGTCATACAACTTTCTTTGACCAATGTTCCTTTTTTATTTAAAGTTGAGGTTGTGACAATGATGACTTTGGATATGTATTCATTGTGTTTGTGTTTAGGTAATTTATTAATCATATCTAGGCAAGTCACTAATCATGTTAAGATATTATATGTGTTTTTGAACTTACTATTACATATAAGAACCAATTAACTACATATATATTCACAGATGTAGTCAGTTTGGTAAGAATACATTTTTTTGTATTTTGATTGGTGTTGCTAGGAACATTGATTACAAAGGTTGGTAAGTCGGTTAAATGTAGCCTATGATTCTTAGGCACCAGGTAAATCTCTAGCTGATAAGGTATAATTAATCACCCTACCATTCACGCCTCTTAGATCGTTTTTAATATATGTACTTTGAAATCAACTGACATGTGGTGATTATTGAAATAGATACTTAGATTATGTATGAGTAGAGAAAATAGTCGGGAGAGATAAAAAGTTACCAACCTACAATCTTTTTAGTTGATAGCAGTTAGATCATTTTTATTTGTCTTCAAATGGATCTTCATTGCTTACCTATTGATTGTTTATTAGGTGTCACCCAAGGTGATCGATTATCTCTACTACATTATAAAAAGGGAGCAATGGGCAAAGATGTCCAACTTGGCAAAGTTAAGATTGCATTTCAAAAGTCTCAAGTGTAATCTCTAAAATTTTACCCCATTTCTTCCATTTATACCCTTGTGTACAACCTTTAATGCCAATAGTATAATTGTCTTATACACAATTTCTAACCCTTTAAATATGTAACCCTCATTATAAAGACCCAACTCAATACTACAAATCTCTATCATTCCCTCCTTTTAATTCCTAATTCAATAGTATAAAAGTCTTATTATTTACTTATTTTATTGATCCGGACGTAATAGTTTTAGCCATAAAGGATTTGTTAAATAAACTAAGATTAAAGAAATATAATGGGAATCATACTTTCATATGTCATATTTAAAAGGTTTAAAGAGTATGCAATTTGTTTTTTTCATTTTCCAGGGATATCTTATTTAGAGGCTGAAATTAAGGTAGGTGCGAAGAGTGAAAATGCAGGCATAGTCTTGAAGCCAAAACAATACGTTATTACTAAATCCGCAGCTCAAATCATTCATGATAGAATGGAAATTAACCGGGTTCAATATACCAACTTGAATAATTAGAATCATAAATAGATGGTTAGACTAATATTTGGTTAGACAATAATGAATAATCTTAACAATAAGTTTCAATAAAGTGTTGGATTTGATTGGTCATATTGACTTGTAGTGACTTCAAGTTGTAATACCAACTTATAGAGCACATCCAAGCACCTATATAGTGGGGGGCATAGTTAAAGAGAAAGAATTGGGCTCTAACCTTAGCCTTATGCTGATCTACAATAAAGCTATCGGGTTTGGGTTCAAATTAATTTGGTCTTAAGCCATTTACGTCAAAAACTCCAAATCAAAAGTTTTAAATGGTTAAACCAATTTTGATGAATTTGCAACATCGAAATATATCTGGATGACTCATCAACAACGAACTCGCCTGTACAAAATCATATTTTTCCATGGTCACAAGACAATTCTACCACTACTAAAATGTTCTATGAGAATCAACAATTACAAACACTCGGGCCGACGAAAAAAGCCTAAAAGATAACTATTCAAGCGCAAAGATAATCCGTTGCTGCTTAAGATGTGAACCAGAACTTGGTCCTCGAACTTGGGGAAATGATGATTTATGCATTAGACCAAATTTTAGCAGATGTATCGTGCTTTAGAGATTCAAATAGGCCGGCCAACCTTGATGTGTTTGGTTTGATGACATATTACTATGTTAAACTTGGGTGCATCATCAAGCGATATGAATATTAGCAATCACACCAATGGATGGGTACGTATGAACACCGGAACATAAATGATGATTTAAAGCTAGTTGAACCTTTTGAATTTGTATTGCGCTAAATTTCAAAACTGAAATCAACCGCTTCTTCATGATGTAACCAGTGACCATTATTGTAACGAATGAAAATGTAAAAACTAATGGGAAATCGTCGATGCCTATTGCTAAATGACAGGAATACATACCACTATATTACATATTCATGATATTCACTGAAATAGGGACAACAACATTCTGTGTGTAATTCACGACAACATAAATTCTAATTTATGCCCGACGCAAACGATAGTTTTCAACTATATAAAAAAAACATCATCACCATCTAAAGTAAATATTGTGTCTTACAAAATGTATATTAAATTAAATCAAGTAGATAATTATGTAAAAGGTAGATAGTATTCCATCAAATTTCCAATGTCCTAATATCAAAAAGCTACACACATCTTGACTTGTCACTTTGTGCATTTTCAGCTAAAAAGATTCCTATAGTACCATCTTTTTACTAGTGGCATCCACTGGTTTCTTTCGATGCCGAGCCATAATCAATGACTATGAGAATAAAATCTATATATAATAAATTTTAGACCATTCACGGTACCTACTTCATCTCTATAATTTACTAAAAATTACTATTTTTCTTTCTCATTTTCTATTTAATAATACTTATTTTATACTTTTATCATTATCTTTTCTCTCTCTTCTACTGACAACCACTTCTAGAACCATTAAAAAAATTATGGATGATGAAGAGTGTCTCCTCCAAATTTACTGCTAAACAATGTTTCCTCTAAATATTTTCTTTCTCATCTACTCACAATCACTTATACTAATTCTATATAATATAGAGATCACACTCACACATAGCGCATGCACTTTCCCTTACGATTTTTAAACGCTAGTAATTTTTTATACCGTATTTTTTTAAAAAAATTATACCAAACTTACGAGCGTTATTTCCAACGAGTATCATAATGTTATAAAAGACAAATGACTTTTTGTGGCTTTTTGTTGATTCAAAGAAAAAAAAAACCCATCATGCACAGTACAATAAAATACACAACTATGCAGCAGAAAAAAAAATACAATTTTTTATTTCGTCTATTCATTGTGTGTGTTTTTTTTGTCCCGTTCATTTTGTTTTTCAGTTCCGATCATTGTGTTTTTTCTATGAATAGAGTGTTTTTTTGGGTACTGTGCATTGTGTTTTTTCTATACATTGTGTGTTATAGAGTTGTCATTTGTGTGTTTTTATGTTAACGTCGTATTTTGAACTCAATAGTCAATTTAGTTTTGGTTGCTCATATGTTTTATATTATTTATATATTTAAAGAACTAAAAAAAATACCAAAGTGTAGCTTCTTTTATACCATAATATTATGTTTTGACATAATTTAAGGAAATTCATACCTATTTAAGTTGGCTTTTGGATGATTGGTTACATTTTTTGTCATTTTGTCATACAACTTTCTTTGACCAATGTTCCTTTTTTATTTAAAGTTGACGTTGTGACCATGATGACTTTGGATATGTATTCATTGTGTTTGTGTTTAGGTAATTTATTAATCATATCTAGGCAAGTCACTAATCATGTTAAGATATTATATGTGCTTTTGAACTTACTATTACATATAAGAACCAACTAACTACATATATATTCACAGATGTAGTCAGTTTGGTAAGAATACATTTTTTTGTATTTTGATTGGTGTTGCTAGGAACATTGATTACAAAGGTTGGTAAGTCGGTTAAATGTAGCCTATGATTCATAGGCACCAGGTAAATCTCTAGCTGATAAGGTATAATTAATCACCCTACCACTCACGCCTCTTAGATCGTTTTTAATATATGTACTTTGAAATCAACTGACATGTGGTGATTATTGAAATAGATACTTAGATTATGTATGAGTAGAGAAAATAGTCGGGAGAGATAAAAAGTTACCAACCTACAATCTTTTTAGTTGATAACAGTTAGATCATTTTTATTTGTCTTCAAATGGATCTTCATTGCTTACCTATTGATTGTTTATTAGGTGTCACCCAAGGTGATCGATTATCTCTACTACATTATAAAAAGGGAGCAATGGGCAAAGATGTCCAACTTGGCAAAGTTAAGATTGCATTTCAAAAGTCTCAAGTGTAATCTCTAAAATTTTACCCCATTTCTTCCATTTATACCCTTGTGTACAACCTTTAATGTCAATAGTATAATTGTCTTATACACAATTT
Organism: Ambrosia x helenae; assembly: GCA_030844895.1. NCBI lineage: Eukaryota > Viridiplantae > Streptophyta > Magnoliopsida > Asterales > Asteraceae > Ambrosia > Ambrosia x helenae. Next base: position 20,982,302 of record CM061223.1, on the reverse strand, counting down.
CTAACCCTTTAAATATGTAACCCTCATTATAAAGACCCAACTCAATACTACAAATCTCTTTCATTCCCTCCTTTTAATTCCTAATTCAATAGTATAAAAGTCTTATTATTTACTTATTTTATTGATCCGGACGTAATAGTTTTAGCCATAAAGGATTTGTTAAATAAACTAAGATTAAAGAAATATAATGGGAATCATACGTTCATATGTCATATTTAAAAGGTTTAAAGAGTATGCAATTTGTTTTTTTCATTTTCCAGGGATATCTTATTTGGAGGCTGAAATTAAGGTAGGGGCTAAGAGTGAAAATGTAGGCATAGTCTTGAAGCCAAAACAATACGTTATTACTTAATCCGCAGCTCAAATCATTCATGATAGAATGGAAATTAACCGGGTTCAATATACCAACTTGAATAATTAGAATCATAAATAGATGGTTAAACTAATATTTGGTTAGACAATAATGAATAATCTTAACAATAAGTTTCAATAAAGTGTTGGATTTGATTGGTCATATTGACTTGTAGTGACTTCAAGTTGTAATACCAACTTATAGAGCACACCCAAGCACCTATATATGTTGTACGTATCAAAAATGTTTTTTTATTGTTTTAGTATAATTCCTATTTTCTTATACAACTTTTACACATTTTGAAAGAGAATTTCTGCTTCCTCCGTTTAGTGTAACTAAAGACCCGTCCACATATTTTTTTTGTGTGTCAATATGTATATAGAACGTAACATGGTATCATGTAACTATCCTAATTAATGTTAGAACTTTCCTACCGTTAAGTGCGAGTGCTTTTATATATAAATATACTAGACTTTTGCCCGTGTTTACACGCGGTTCACCAACGTACAATTATTTTGACTGGTAAAACGTAAAAAAAATATAGTAGAAATATTTTATTAAAATTTAAAAGAAACCAATACACATTGTATTTAAATGTCACTAAATATTTCTTTATACACCACATTTTTTGTTTTAGTCTTGACCTTCCCATTAGCATCAAGTATAAGTAACTTCACACTTGCCCTGTTTTTAACTCTTGACAATGCGACATAAAGCTGGTCATGTGAGAATACAGGGCTTTCATTGATGGTCATTGCGAAACATACGGATATTGGGAATTGGCGCCTTTGGAAATTGATTGGAATCATGTTATCAGTTGGTATTTGAGGAGTATTATCTAGTAAAAAATAAATAGTAGTGAATAATATTTCTTACAAAATGTTAAAAGTTAGACACTATTTGAGTCAGATCATTCAAAATTCGAATTAAATGTTATAATTAAGTCTAATTGTTACCATTATAGATATTAAAATATGAAAGTAAATAGTTAAATAGAACATTTAATATTTGAATATTTATAAAGTTTAACTGAAATCTATTAATTCAAATTCTTGTAACTAATCTGAGAAATTTATAACTAAAACTATTATTTATTAAATTTCAAAACTATTATTGGATAAATTTTAAATATATTAGGAAATCTCTAATTATAATATCTCTATTTTAATGATCATAGTAGGATTAATTGTTACAATTGCGAATTTAAATTCAAACTTTGAATTTTTTTAAAATATTCAGATCAATAAAAATTTGAATTAAATGTTATAATTAAGTCTTATTGTTATGATTATTATCTAAAATTTATATTTTTATAAAGTTAAAAAAATTTTAAAACTAAAATTATAGATATCAAAATATGAAATTATATACTTAAATAGAACATTTAATATTTGAATATTTATAAAGTTTAATTGAAATCTATCAATTCAAATTCTAGTAAACAAAATTTGAAATATTCAAATATCTCAACAATTTGAATTAAATATTTTAAATGTGTTAATTAAATATAAATCTAAATGTTACCATAAATCTTAAATTCAAAATTTTGAGATTAAATATTTAAATAAAACATTTAGTATTCAAATATTTTTAAAGTTTAACCGAAATCTATAATTTCAAATTCTAGTATTTAATATTTTAATTTTTACTTGTAATCAATTTGAGAAAGTTACAACCAAAATTATTGATTGTTATATTTTAAATATATTAGGAAATCATAATTTAAAGATAATAAATAGGTGTAATGGTTACCATTATTAACTTTAATTCAAAAGTTTAATTTTTTTAAAGATTAAGTCATTCAAAATGTGTAATTAAAAGGATAAATAATATTTGTAAATTCTTACCATTATTAAACAAAATTTGAAATTTGAAATTTTGTCTAATTCGAAATTAAATATTTTGAATTTTAATTTGAAATTTGAAATTGATAATTTGTTATTTAATTGATTACCAATATAAGTTAAACTAATATTAGGATAATATAGGGCAATTAATAGGATCAATTAATGTATTAATAAAAGTTGACACAACTTATGTAGGGACTTTGAATCATATTAACTGTGTAAATAAAAGGATAATTAGTATGTGTAATTTCTTACAATTATTAGCCAAAATTTTTAATTTTATCAAATTCGAATTTAAACATTTCGAACTTTAATTTGAAATTTGAAATTAAAAATTCGATATTTAATTGATTACCAATATAAGCTAAACTAATATTAGAATAATATAGCACAATTAATATCTCCAATCTCCAATTAATGTATTAATTGGAGAGTTGACACTACTTTGAATCTTATTAAATTTGTAATTAAAAGGATAATTAGTATGTGTAATTTGTTACCATTATTAATCAAAACTAAAAAATTGAATGTTTGTATAATTCGAATTTAAATATTTTGAATTTAATTTGAATTTTGAATTTCAAAATTCAAAATTTAACTTATTACCAATATAAATTATACTAAATTTAGGAAGTGAGTAATTTGAATGTAATAAGAAAATTTAATGAGTTCCTAATTTACGTAAGTTTCCTTTCTCATTCTCATTTATTAAGGTAAATTTTTGAATTTAGAATGGGTCTAATTCGAAATTAAATATTTCGAATTTTAATTTAAACTAATATTAGGATAATATAGGGAAATTAATAGGATCAATTAATATATTAATAAAAATTGACACAACTTATGTAGGGACTTTGAATCATATTAACTGTGTAAATAAAAGGATAATTGGTATGTGTAATTTCTTACAATTATTAACCAAAATTTTAAATTTTGTCAAATTTGAATTTAAACATTTCAAACTTTAATTTGAAATTTGAATTAAAAATTTGATATTTAATTGATTACCAATATAAGGTAAACTAATATTAGAATAATATAGCACAATTAATATGGTCAATTAATGTATTAATTGGAAAGTTGACACTACTTTGAATCTTATTAAATTTGTAATTAAAAGGATAATTAATGTGTAATTTGTTACCATTATTAATCAAAACTAAAAAAATTGAAATTTTGTATAATTCGAATATAAATATTTTGAATTTAATTTAAATTTTGGAATTCAAAATCCAAAATTTAACTTATTACCAATATAAATTACACTAAATTTAGGAAGTGAGTAATTTAAATTTAATAAGCAAATTTAATGAGTTCCTAATTTACGTAAGTTTCCTTTCTCATTCTCATTTATTAAGGTAAAATTTTAAATCTAGAATGGGTGTAAATAGTTAATATATAATTATTATTAATGTGTATTTATTATCTACGAAAAATATGGGATTTTCAAATTTAAATTTTTTTAAAAAGTCGAACAATTGTTTATATGGTAAAATCTTTGAATTTGGAATGGGCGCAAATATAGTTAATATATAATTATTTTACAAAAAAATAGGTTTTAATTAAAATACAAAACATAATTTTGAAAAAATAAAGCAGGGATAATTATAAAAAAGATTTGAACAATATAGAAAAGTAACCTAGGAAATTAAACAATTAATGAACAAAATAATAAGGAGAATGAAAACTTACAACAGATTGAGTGGCGTGTCTATAACAATTGATTTTGTTTCAAGAAAGACCCATCACTTTTACGTTTAAGGCAGATTGGAAGAACGATCTAGTTTCAAAAGAAAAGGATATAGTAGATTAATCTTCAAGATCTTAAAATTGGATGTATAAAACACACATAATACAACTAAATCGGAAGTTTTAAATCATACCATAAAATTATATCCATATTAAATAATATCATTCAATTCTATATACCCATAAATCGGAAGTTTTAAATCATTCCATAAAATTAGAAGCTTGAAAATAGGAAAGATCATAGATTCTTTTGAACAAAAATTAAACCACTTTCTGATTTTGACACGATGCAATCGGCTGCACCCACATCCGAGATCCATGATCCATCCAATCACCAACCAAACTAAAGATTTTCACTAAAAAACATTATCTCAAGCATATGAAGATCCGAATTATATTAAATCCTCAAGAACAAATAAGAACAATTGATGAAAATTCTTGAATCCTTTAAACAATATTAGTCGAATAAGAAGTTATGAACATGAAAGAAAAAATACGTGATGATTAACCAAAGCTTAGCCGAATACAATGGCTAAATTTGGGTTCGGTCTAATGCCTAGAAACAGCTACGTACCTTCAAATCGATCACAGAATCATAATCAAACATTAATCATAATCAGCTAACTCTAATCACCAACAAAAAAAAAACAACTGGTGTTAAACTAAATCAACAAACAACAAAGGACCCTAAGAACATGACAACCCATCCATACTAATCATCACCCGTATGATCAACCAATAATCAATCCGATAATAATTAATCAATATGAACATGCTCGGCCTTCCATCATAACATTTTCTTGATATTGTGCCTGATGGGATTGGGTACTGAATCTACCATTCCGCATACCCAAACCCGGCATAACATCACCGCGCGGAGAGAAGCTACGCGCAAGGAGTGGTCAAAACACATTAATGACCGGTCAATAGTCAAGGCTCGGTCAAGGCTCGGTCAAGGCGAGTATCATGCATGGTCAAAAGCCATGCATAAATCACGTAACCTCAGCATTAAAGGCGGTACAATGTTCCATCATTCCCATGAATTTAGCTTTCCTTATTTCATCACACTAACACAACTAAGGGTGATGGAGACAACCTAACCACGGTTAGGACTTGGGTAATGGTGGCATACGGACTCTCCTATAAAAGGGGTCACATCCCCAATAGGAGAGGACACTTTCTACTGACCTGGAGAGCTATCACACTTGATAGTATCCCCATTCACCCCGTTTTTGTCATAAACTACTACCTTGTGTTGTCGTCTCCACACCCACATATTCACTCTTGTTTGCAGGTTCCTCCAATCCATAGCTGTTAGTGAAGGATCAACCCTGTGGTAACTCATAATCTTATCATCCCTAATCGGTGGTGAGACTATTTGTTTCTTCATTGGCGCCATCCCTTATGGTTCTAACAAATCTTTCAAACTAGCAACATGGCTTTTTCAAAGGATGCAAACAATAACAATGTTGAAGTAGATGCCACAATCAACGACGAAATCCAGGACGTTACACCAAATACCATCACGAAGAATGTGGCTCAGAAGCAACCGGCTTCAACATTCCAGTTCCACCCAAACAAGGGAGGATCTGCTGGAGGTAAGAAGAAACAAGACAACCTATCTCCGGTTGACCCGGACGAATGGTTGGCTCAGCAAAATTCAAAGACGATTGCTGAATATCAGAAAATTGTAATGAATCAAGCTAAACTCAACATCCAAAAGACGTTAAGTTTCGATACAAGCGAGGAAGACTCAGAATCTCCTCGTATAAACAAAAGTGGCCATCATGCTAAGGGACCTCGTCAGGCGGTACGTGGTGGAGGCCGTGGTAGAAATACTCACGGCCAGGACCCCGTCAACCTGAACGATGAACCAGACGGCTACGAATCAGAAAACGAGGTGCATCATGATTCTAATAAAAAACAGAATTCCAAATCTGTTGCCAGCAGTCTGGCACCCAAGGATGATGACCTCTACAAGCCATACAGACCGAACACTTTCACCGAAAGATCAAAATTCTGTGCACGTATTGCACTAGCACCGATGCCCCAAGAGTGCAAGCTACCAAGCACCATCGGGAAATACGATGGTTTGCGCGATCCAGACGATCACCTGCATGCTTTTGATTGCGCAGGCAGCTCCAAGCTGTGGCCGGTCCAAGCCTGGTGCCACATGTTCGTACAAACATTAACAGGGGCAGCCAGAGTATGGTATGAAAGCCTGCCTGTAGGAAGTCTGGTGGACTTCGATGACTTAATAAGAAAATTCAAGAATCACTTCTCACATCTGCACAAACACAAGAAAGACAAGGCACACATTCTCTTGTGTACGCGCCACGAGAATGAATCTCTAAAAGATTACATCATCAGGTATAACAAGGAAGCCCTTCAACTAGGATGCGGAGAAGAACTTACCCGCGCAGCATTCATACACGGGGTATGAAACGACGATCTGATGAAATGCTTAACTGGAAAAGACGGCATGCCACAAGCTTGGGATGAAGTGATTGAAGCCGCTAAAGTGTATGCGTCTTCCGAACGATCTTTCCATCGCAACAAAAACGCGCACCAAAGTAGCAGTCACCATCCATCATCAAACAACAGGGGGAAAGGCAAACAGTCTGTCTGGTCAAGAATTTCAGGCACAGTGGAGGAAGGAAAATATTCCTCCGCACAAGACGCAAGAAACATGCTCAGCTCAAGAGGGTCCCGTGATCATAAAGGACACTCGAAAAAGAATTACGAATGGACACCACTGTCCAAAACGCCATCTGAGGTGCTAAAAACTGAACAGATTCAATTTCCAAAACCACAAGAACTCCGTGGTGATAGGCGGAACGTAGACAGATCAAAATACTGTGAGTATCACGAAGATCACGGGCATATGACAGACAACTGTTACAGCTTGAAGATGGAAATTGAAAACGCCATAAAGTCAGGGCAGTTAACGCATCTCGTGAAGAACATGAGAAGAAAGCAGAGGGACAACACGGAAGGAGGCGAACCCTCTCAGAAAAAGATACGCAATCTCAATGCGCATCACGTGTATAGCGCCTCCCGCAATACATGCAACATGACCCATAGAAACGCAAGCCATAAGCGCACCTTTATGGAGGCAAGAGACGATTCATGGGAAGAAGAACAAGTGATTATGCCAAAAGTAAAGGGTGGGGCTTCGTCCACAGCTCCATTGATCATCACAGGGGTTGTTGGCCATTATCGAACACGATACATGTTCTTGGATAATGGCAGCAGCACTGATATCATGTACCAGCAATGTTTCGACCAGCTGGACGATGATGACAAAAGAAGAATAACACCAACAACAGAACCAATCTCAGGCTTTATCCATGAAACAATCTACCCACTGGGTACGCTCACTTTCCCAGTAACACTCTCAGACGGAAAGCACTCGTGCACCGAAACGTGCGACTTTACAGTGCTCCCCGTTAACTCTTCACATGATATCCTACTGGAACGAGAAGGATTGGCAAAATTCAACTGCAACGCATCTACGCCACATCAGATGGCAGGTTTCCCTACGCGAACAGGAGTCGCATTCATCCGCGGAAACAAAACATGTCATACAACAGAAGCGCTGAGGCCTTCAAAGCAAACAAAACCAACTGTCAGAACCGAACCGGAAAAATGGGTCATTAACCCTATATTCCTGGAACAGACAGTTGTCATCGGCCATGAAATCTCTGACCCCATTCGCACTCACTTAAAGCAGTTGTTTACGAAGAACATGGATATCTTCGCTTTCAAACCATCAGACATGGTTGGTGTCCCGCGACACATCGCAGAGCACAAGCTCAACGTCTACAAAAATGTCGATCCAATCGCCCAGAAAAAGCGCAGCATGGGGCCAGAGAAAACAAAGGCGATGAATGAACAAGTAATGGAACTCTTGAAAGCCGGAATTCTGCGCAAGAGCAAATATCAAACTTGGGTGGCAAACCCAGTTATGGTAGGAAAGTCCAACGGCACCAGGCGCATGTGTGTCGATTACAAAGACTTAAACAAGGCTTGCCCAAAAGATTGTTATCCATTTCCCGAAATTGACCTAAAACTCGATTCCTTGGCACCTTACAGGTTCAAATGCTTCTTGGACGCTTATAAGGGCTATCATCAAATTCAAATGGCCAAAGAAGACGAAGATAAGATAGCATTCCGCACAGACATGGGCACCTTCTGCTACACCAAGATGCCATTTGGGCTAAAGAACGCAGGGGCAACATATCAGCGATTAATGGACACCGCATTTGTAAAACAAATCGGTGTAAATTTAGAAGTGTACGTTGACGACTTGGTGATCAAAAGCATAGAAGAGGACCAGATGTTACTTGACATCCAGAAGACCTTTGATCAGTTGCGCAGTGTGCGGATGAAGCTTAACCCGGGAAAATGTTCCTTTGGGATGGAAGAGGGAAAGTTCATCGGAGTCGTCGTAACAAAAGACGGTTTCCGTCCCAACCCGGATAAAGTTCAAGCAATCGAGCGAATGCCGTCCCCATCTTCAGTCAAAGAGGTTCAAACTCTGATGGGACGACTCATAGCTTTGAATCGGTTTCTGTCAAACTACGCGTCTAAATCTTTCCCCTTCGTGGACACACTAAAAAATTGCCTGAAAAAAATCAAACTTCAACTGGACGGAAGAGGTGGAAGCCGCGTTTCAAGACATGAAGAAGTGTTTGAGCAACTTGCCAACACTCATTACTCCGCTACCAAAAGAGCCACTCACCCTATACCTGTCCGTCACCGATAAGGCAGTAGGGGCAGTGCTCATGGTCGATCGAAAAGGGGTACAAACCCCAATATATTATGTCAGCCGCATGCTGCTTGACGCGGAAACCCGCTACTCAACAATGGAAAAGCTGGTTCTCGCGTTAGTTCACGCTTCAAGAAGACTACGCAGATATTTTCAAGGGCATCCGATCAATGTCCTCACAGATTTCCACATCAACGACATCTTGTGCAAACCGGAACTTTCCGGACGTTTGGCAAAATGGGCAATAGAACTGGGTGAGCATTCGATCTCATACAAAGCAATACCTTCCTTTAAGGGACAAATCCTTGCAGATTTCATAGCGGAAGTCCCAGCAGACAAAGTTGAAGAATGCGCAAATGAAGCATCATCAAAGTCGGCTCCGCTCGATGAGACTCAAATATGGAAGCTATTCACCGACGGCGCTTGCAATGACGAAGGGGTCGGCGCAGGCCTACGCTTGATAATCCCGGAAGGGAAAGAATACACTTACGCAATTCGGCTTGACTTTCAAACAACCAACAACGAGGCAGAATATGAAGCGCTGATCGCAGGCCTACGTATTGCCAATAAGATGGGCGCTCAACACATCGAAGCCCATGTTGATTCAATGTTGGTTGCCAATCACATTGATGGCTCCTATGAAGCCAGAGAGCCGTCCATGATCCTATACTTGCAACATACCAAGGAGTTGATGAATAGTTTCCTCCACTGCAAAGTCACTCACGTGCGCAGAAGCCAAAACAAGCCAGCAGACGCTTTAAGTAAAATGGCGTCAACCGCATTTGAACACATGGCGAAAGACGTACGAGTCGAGGTACTGGCCAAACCATTTGTTCCGTCAAAACAAGTAAACGTGATTCAACCAGGAAAAGAATCTTGGATCACCCCGATAATGGCCTTTTTAACTAAAGGCATCCTCCCATTAAACAAAGCAGAAGAAAGGAAGCTACAACACAAAGCCTTGCATTATGAAGTCAATGATGGCATCTTATACCGACGGTCTTATCTCGGACCATTACTCAGATGCGTAGATTCCGCAGAGGCCACATATTTAATAAAAGATATTCACGAAGGCACATGCGGATTACACGCAGGTCCTCGAATGGTCGTGGCCAAACTCATGAGCGCCGGATACTTTTGGCCTGGAATGCACCTCGACGCGGTAAGAGAGCTGCGCAAATCTGATGCATGCCAGCGGCATGCGCCCGACACACTTAGACCGAAGAACAACTTGATACCAGTCACCACAGCATGGCCATTCCAAAAATGGGCCATTGATCTCGTGGGACCTTTCCCTACAGCACCAGGCAATGTCAGGTACTTAGTGGTCGCCATTGACTACTTCACTAAATGGGTGGAAGCAAAGACATTAGCCACTATTGACGGACGCAACATCAAGAAGTTCATATGGGAATTTATCATTTGTAGATTTGGTCTACCGATGGAAATTGTAAGCGATAACGAAACGCAGTTTGTGGACCAACACTTACAAGAATGGCTATCCTCAATGAAAATCAAACAGATATTCACTTCAGTAGCGCATCCTCAAGGCAATGGCCAGGTCGAGCGCGCAAACAGAAGTATCGTTGAAGGCATTAAAACACGTATGGGAACGAGACGTAGCGGGTGGGTAGATGAATTACCCCATGTCCTTTGGGCTCACCGCACGCTTTCCAAAACAAGCACTGGGGAAACACCGTTCAGCTTAACATACGGAACTGAAGCGGTTATCCCAACAGAAGTCACAAATCCGTCCCCAAGAGTTTTGCTCGCGCAAACAACTGACAATGATAGAGAGTTGAGATTGAATCTAGACTTTCTAGATGAACGTCGAGATTTGGCCTATGTCCGAGAAGCCTCATACAAGAGACAGCTCGAAAAATACTACAATGCGCGAGTCAAAAAACAAGCTTTCCGCGTTGGTGACTTCGTTTTCCGCAATAATGAAGCGTCAAATGCGGAAATACCAGGGAAGCTTGCTCCAACTTGGGAGGGACCTTACAAAATTCAAGAGGTATTGGGAAAAGGAGCATATGCCCTAGAACGACTAGATGGTTCACCAATTCCACGTACTTGGAATGCAGCTCAACTACGTATATGCTACATGTAATCTGCTATTTCACGATTTTGTAATAAGGACTTTATGTCCAACTTCATTTATATTACAAAAAGCATTTATCATACAAGCCATTGATCAACAAGTACAACCTACACACCTAATACGTAGATTACCGTTACATATACAAAAAGGGGGTTGACCAAAAAACAAAATACACCCCATGTACATGATGATTCAACAGCAATTTCAAAAAAAAAAGACTTTACTTATACACATCAGGCTTCAACATACTGGAAAAGACACCTCAACCCTTAACCTTCCTGGTTTTAGCCTTCTTTACATCCCCTAGCTCCGATATATTCTTCATCTTCAAGGGTTTCCCATCAGAAGTACCCTGATCCTCCAAGTTATCAGGACGCATGTCTTCTTGGGACAACAGATATTCACAATATTCTGCCAGACGATCAAGAACGTCAGTGGAAGACCGATCATGATTAGGATGCTGAGATAGCCTCATCATCCCCTGCATTGCTAACTTCTCCATAGCACCAAGGTTGTTGTGAGAGGAGTTAGTCGCCATTTTTTCAGAAAGAATGGTGTAAGTTTTTAAAACAAGAGAATAATGTAGAAAATGAATGATACACTTACTATATATAGAAGAGAGAGGTTATGGCCATTAATTACCATTAATGGTAACCACTCAATTACCCTAGGGAAGTGTGACAGTCGCCCTGACAATCGCCGGCACAACCGTCACATCAATCATGAGGTAATCTGACAGTCTCTGGTGACAGGAAATAACGATGACATCATCAAATGATTAGAATACAATAAAAGACACGTGGCACTAAGTACTACAATAAATTGTTCAACATTATACCCAAATATGAAGAAAACAAACATATTATTCAACCAAGGTTCAGATATTGAGATATGTCTTCAGCATTAGCATCGTCCAAATGTTTCTCACCAGCTGCGGATGACGTTCCGGCCCCACCATCAGTTGCTCCTACTTTGGCCTTCTCTTCTCTTTGCGCCTTTTCAGTAAGCTCCGCACCAAGACGGTCAGATTTGATAAAGTAATTGCGCAATTCACCCGCAGGATCATCAGTCTTCACACAAGCCTCCAACAGGTCGAAAACCTAGAACTTCAGATGCTCATAATCATCGTAGGCCTTCAGCAATTCATCATCGTACGACTCATTCTCGTACGGACCGGCCTCCTTCTCCTTGCCATCTGCATGGTGGCAAAAGCCTTCGCAGAAACCAAGCTTCAATCCCTGCTTCACGGAGGAGCTAGAAATGCGAGCAATTACCTCTGTCAGCGCAGGATCATTCCAAACGCGCTTAAATATCTACACAACAGAAAATATCACATCAAAAGTTGCATAAGTCAGTAATCAAATATGTAAAAAGAGGATTTTATAGCTTACCCCGGCGACTCCATCACTCATCAACCATGCTATCCTCTCATTAGCAGCAACAGCCATGTCGGTGGCTTGTCCAAACAAAGCCTGCACCTTGTCCAACTCCACTTTCGCTTGTGTACAAGAAGACTCCGCCAAAGCTTTTTCTTCTTGGTACTTGGAATTCTGTAAGACTAGATCTTTTATCTTGGCCTTCGCATCAGACAAGGAGGTAGTCGTCTTAAGGAGCTCATCATGCCGAGCATTATATTTCTGGATAGTATCGGCTAGTTCCGCCTGCTTCCCCCCATAAGATTTCTGGTTTTGCTCCATCTCTTTCTTCCAACGAGCATTTTCAAGTTTTAAATCTTTAATGGTGGATCGCAATAGCTCAGTTTCTTGATTGGTCCTCTTACAAGCAAGGGACCAAGCCTGGGAGGCTTCAGCTTTCTCCTTTTTCATCTTCTCCATCTCTTCAACAGCATCACGGGCCACCTTCTTGTGATGCTCAATCTCTGACCGGATCTCATGACGAGCGCGTTGAAATTCCTCTTCGCGCCCTACCAAACCGGCCTCTGAGTCCTTCAAATTTTTGTAATCCCGCTGGAACTCATTTTCACGCCTAATGAGAGACCCAAGGCCGCTCATACCCAATGAAAGGTTCATCGCCATATCAATAAACAGAGAACGTCGGTCAACACTATCTTGATAATCGTGCTCGGCGGGAGGAACATACAACATGACAAACTCCTGCGCATCAAGCGAATTCGTAAACCGAGTTGTGTCAAGGATGTCCCAGCGCGGCTGATATGGTCTTGGTGAATCCGCTTGACGCGATGAATGCATTCTTCGCTGATGACCGGACTGACCAGAATTACCACCAACACTTGCAGAAGCATCAGTGTAAATCACAGTAGAGTCCACTACTGTGCGCTTGAAGCCGGAAGGATTCTCACCAACAACTTCATCTCCTTTCTCTTTCTCTAGCGCAGCTTCAAATCCCTGCGACGAACTCGGCTCGTGCACTTGCTTCAACAATGAATCAGGGCAATCTATATTCAAATTCGGAGTTTCAGACTCATCCACCTTCTTTCCAACATCCTTCTCCACATCAATCACCAAGTCATCCGGGATGGGCTCAGCCTGTGGCGTCACATTTTCCTCCACAACCATCTCAGTTGTATCCGTTGTCGTCTGCACAGTCACACCGACATTTTCAACAGGCTAGTCAGACGAGGACACTTTCTCCAACACCAAAGTAGGCTGCTTCTTCCGAGATTCTGCAAAAGGATGTTGCCCTACATAAAATGCTGCTCACAGTATTTCAACGGATTTATTACAAAACACGTAAAAAGGACACAAGAATAAAAGTACCAGACAGATGCCTCAATGTTTTCATTGGAAGATTCTCGCGCACTGGTGGAGGCTTCACAGGAATCTCGAGTTTATCGCTCGTCTGCCAAGACAATGGCTTGAAAACATTAATTGGAACCACTAAAATAGGCTCTGGGCAAGGAACACTACCCGAAGCTCCCAAAGAATGAGGAATCTGAGTTTGCTTTTGATTCAACTCGGCAATTCTCTGCTGATATAACTCCTCGGTAACATTCTCCGACTGACGGACAGGAGATGAACGTCTAGCGCGCTTATGCTCCAACTCCGAGTCCGACTCGGTCAATTCTTCATTCACTTCCTCAACGATAATGGGAGCAGCCGGCGGCTTGGTTTTCTTGCTTTCTATGGCACGCTTCCTAGACGTACCCATTCCTGACGCGGAAACCAGATCTGTATAAAATTAAACTATGCGTGAGGAATGAATTCAGAAGTTATAAGGACTAACCAAAGGACTTCCTGCGCTCTGAAGTAACTTCCTCAACATCACTTATGACTTGTCTGCGGAGTTGTATACCCGCACCTACCACGAAGAATGCGCTAAATCAGTACGCAGGACGCGTACCTACTGCGCTTCCTTCGCGTACAAAAGAAAATTAACAATAATAAAGGAAATGGGCAAGATTCACAACCTATTCTGACGTATTGCTTCGGAGGATCCACTAGATTTGGAAACAAAAAATTCCCACTAATTCTTTCAGACAACCGTGGCGCACCTGCGACAGTTGGAGTGTACAACACCTTCGCTTCACCACGCTTGGCAAACAATTGAAACAGAGTAACATCTGGATATATAGGAAACACATAAACACTAATACAAAAAGCAATATAAACAACAAAGCAGGTGTGACTTCAATACCTTTTGGAGGATTTGGGTCATGGCCCTCAGGGCAGATAAGACTGATCCCCAGCAAATTCAAAACACTCTCCGGACATTCGTCCATCATCAAGGGAGTAGCATGATCATAGAGTGACTTATACCAATCTTGATCTTTAAATCCTGCCATAGGAGGGAATTCAGCTATCTTCTCCTTTAAGCCTAACATCATCCATTGAAAAGGAGCAGGAATAACACCATGGTTGATATAGAAGAACTTATCCTTCCATTCATACATGGACTTCACCTTCTCTGATACAAGTTGTTTAACTTTCCGGGGAATGCCTAAGCTATACCAACCGCTACCATCACGTGCTGCTTCAAGAACATAAAATACATTCAACCTCTCAAACGTAGCTTCAATTTCCAAAGCTTTGCAAGTGGCCTCAAAATGCAGCATTCGGCACCATCCATAAAGGGTCAACTGTGTAGGGTGAACGCCATAATTCAACAAAACATCCACCACAAACTTGGTGGCCGGCAGACGGAAGCAGCATTTAGTAAATGTTGCAGCATACAATGCTATTTTACCAGGAGGTGCTTTCAAGGCAGTCTTCCCCTCGGCCGGAAGCTCTGGCTCCCATTCAGGCAAGATGCCATATTGATCAAGGAAAGTCAAATATGAGGCTTTGTCCCACTTAATAGTGGTAGCCTCTATACTTTTTGACGACTCTTTTCCCAGATCTTTGACAGAATCTGACGTCTTGCTAGACTCTTGAACATCTTGTGATTCTTGAGACATGATTAAAGAAATAATGGTGTTGGGGAAGCAGAGACGTTGAAAAAAGGATTCAAATTTTGAAATAGTTGGAAATGGGAAAAGCCACAATTAAAATTCAATATATAGGCTTTGTAATTAATACGGCTGACGTCATGCTCAGAGGAATGGACAGGCTTTTCAGGGATGAGCCTAATAGGGAAGCGACACGTGTACACCTGAAGACAAACAGACGCCACACGCGCTCCACGCACCCACTCGCCTGACAACCGCCGATCAACATGTCTGCACACATCCCAAAACTGCAACCAGTCACGTCAGGGCCACTCGCCATATGGGCTACAAGTTTCGCAGATCATGAAAAACTGACATGTGTCCATATTAAACTGCTGACGTGTCCCACAGATGCGGAATTTTGACGTAAGTTCCTACCACCCGTTCTCCGCACAAAGTGCTCCGCAACCAACAAGTGATTCAAGAACAGCATATGCGCAAACTACAATGAAGGACAAACTCCCATTAATAACACACATCTTGTAAGTCCAGCGCCCCTCACATCTTATCATAACTTCTTAGATAAGAGGCACACTGGACTGGGGGGACTTGATGGGATTGGGTACTGAATATACCATTCCGCATACCCAAACCCGGCACAACATCACAGCGCGGACAGAAGTTACGCGCAAGGAGTGGTCAAAACACATTAATGACCGGTCAATAGTCAAGGCTCGGTCAAGGCTCGGTCAAGGCGAGTATCATGCATGGTCAACAGCCATGCATAAATCACGTAACCTCAGCATTAAAGGCGGTACAATGTTCCATCATTCCCATGAATTTAGCTTTCCTTATTTCATCACACTAACACAACTAAGGGTGATGGAGACAGCCTAACCACAGTTAGGACTTGGGTAATGGTGGCATACGAACTCTCCTATAAAAGGGGTCACATCCCCAATAGGAGAGGACACTTTCTACTGACTTGGAGAGCTATCACACTTGATAGTATCCCCATTCACCCCGTTTTTGTCATAAACTACTACCTTGTGTAGTCGTCTCCACACCCACATATCCACTCTTGTTTGCAGGTTCCTCCAATCCATAGCTGTTAGTGAAGGATCAACCCTGTGGTAACTCATAATCTTATCATCCCTAATCGGTGGTGAGACTATTTGTTTCTTCAGTGCCATAGTTTCTGTATCAACATTCACGAAAACAAAAACAGAGGAGTGAAGAAAGATGAAGAATGATCGTTTTACAAAATAAGGAAGCGAGATCATACCTTGAAGAAGATGGAGGATCAACAATGGAGAGGAGGTTGGTTTGATTGTTTTAGGATTTACTAAATAACAAAAAGTGAATTGAAATCATAGAACAAAATTAATTAATGAATGTAAATGATTGCAGGATTCAAGAGCGAATGAATTTAATAAAAGTAGGTACCTCGCTTACGCTCTCGACTACAAGCAGAAGGATGATCCTTCACCTTCGCCTTCCATTAACCTAACTCCGAATAACATGATGCTTTTACCGGTTATAGGATTCATATACCATGTGACATCACATTTGGGGGGGGGGGTATGATATCACATTCTGATTATGTGGCAGCTTCCTGTTGGTCTGTGATGTAGGCCAGGGTGTATGAATCCTAATTATAGGGTGTATGGTTCCTAAATACCTTTTTAGTTTGGTCTCAAACTAGTTTGGGCCCCGCTTCAAGTTTGGAACTGATTTTTAGGGTTGAAACCCGCAGCCCACCCTAAATCAATTTGGATCAAGTTCAAAACCAGTTTTGGCATTTAAACCGGATTTTTTTTATATTTTTTTTATTTTGGCTTAAACCAATTCAGGTTATATAATTGGTTCTCAACATAAAAATCCAAACCTTTACCAGACCGCTGGATCTGGTTGGATCTAAACCGGTTTGGCCCAAACCGATTTGTTACCGGGCTGGGCCTGATTTTCGGGCCTAAACCGGTGTTTAGTACAAAGTTCCAAAAACTAGTTCTATAAAGCCCATATCGCTAAGCACATCTGAATTATATTTTGTAAAAATGATTGATTTGTTTAAAGATTTGATCATTATTCAAGAGAAAAAGCTTAAAAACATGTTTGATAAGGCGAAGAAATTAAATTACAAGGTTAAAGTATCAACTTTCCCAAAAAACAATGCATAATTCATGATAACTCGGGTTAAAATCTTACCTAAACTAGCTAACATGTAGTCAACTTTTACGTTAATGGCAATTTGGCAAACATACTCAGTGAGTTAACAGGCTATTCTGAATGTACTTTTGCAGGTTTTATCATTAGAAATTCAACCACAGGGGCATTTCTATAGCGGAGTTAGATGACTTTATCTAGGAGGGAGCGTGGGTTGGAGTCATGTTCGTGACAAAATGTCATGCACGAACCATAGATTTTACACAGTGGGTTTCCTCTGGAATTGGTGAAGGGCTTAAGGCCAGCCAGTTCACCAACGTTGTCTGCGATCGCAAACGTAGATGGCCTTTTGCCTATACCTTGGTGGCCGAGCTTTGTTGACATTAAGAAAAAAGACTTCACAAGCAACAAACATTAAATTAATCCATAACTTCCATTGTGTTACCATGTTAATTATTTCCAAGTTGTTAGTTAATCATGAACCACTGATTGATGGACTTGACATATTACAATCATTAGAATCTAGAGATTCACTCAAAGGATTTGTCACGGTTGAATTAGAACACACAAATCCTAAATCATTAAACTATCCCTTCACAAGCATTTTCCTTCAAATCATCATTTGCATTTAACCCTGAATCAGTTTTATAAAATAAATCACGGATCAGAAGTAGGCATGGGATCATAATTATTGCACAAAGGTGGTGGAAACAAAGCTCATTTGAGGCCAAAATTTTCGGTATACCATATTCCCGATTTAGTAAAGCTTGATCTTTGGGAATCGACAACATTGTCTAGAGTTTGAGAGCATCGATTCCATTTGTCAATTGTGATTTGAGATTTACTGATCATTCCTATTTCCTAGTGCAATTGCAAGTTTTTTAGAAAGATCTTTGATCAACTTTTTTTTTACATAATCAGTTCTTTTTAAAGTTTTGATCAAGACTGTCATCCAATTTCTCTTTATAAACCAGTTCATTTTTCTTCAACTCATCAATGTTTTATAAAGTTACTTCCTTGCTTTGAATGGGATGAAGATTGTAGTTATAATAATGATTCGATCACTTGATTAATGCAATTAAGAGAACACATATTATCAAAACTAAAAGCACAAATTATATTCTTATTCAAAATCAAAATCTATAGGTAATTACATTTTTTGTAAAGGTTTTGGTACAAATACTATATTTCGTGAGAAGTGTGAGAAGGATCAAGAATTGACATGTATGCATCATGTTTTGGATTTAAGTATATGATGTTTTGGGTTGTTTTTTTTTATAAAAAAACACCAAACACTACAATTTAAAACATAATGCAATGTATTATAGCGGGGAGTTTCTCATCTTAGTAGGAGCTTTCCAAAGAAATAGCTAATGAATTGAAAGGTCCGAACGATCCACAGTTTTTAGAATCAATAGGTCTTCGTGAAAAGCCAAATAGAGAGTTTTGAGTGTGCCTGCTTTAGTAAGAGTAAGGAAAAAGCTTGAAAAGCGTACTTGCTTTAACAACGGAAAGAGGTTCCTTCGGCGGTTCAGCTTTAGGTCTCGGTTCAGGCCAAATGCCCACCACTAGCCCTTTCCCTTTCCGGGTCTGGATTTTTCACGTCATTTCTGTCGTCGTGGTCGACGGGGAAGAAAGATGGAATTTAAACATAGGTAAAACACACCATTTTCGAGAACCTGTTCTTGGCATAGTGTTTTAAGTTTTTAAGACTAAAATAAATTGTTTTATGTTTTTAATTGTTATGTTTAGTGTTATTTTAGCCCAAACAATCCACATTAATAAGTCCAAACAATGATGCATACATATTAATTCTTAATCCTTCTTACAGTTCTTATGAAATATGACCTTTGTATCCTAACTCCACGTTTACATTTTTAATTATGTAAAAACATGTTTAATGGAAATGGAATTGAATGTTAACCTTACCAATCACTATGAATTATGAAAAAGGCACCCAATAAGTTTAAATGGTTCAAACTGTCTGACTCGTGAGGACTAAACCAACCTGATCGATGGTCCGTCCTAACTATAATATGTTTAGTCCTATACCCGAGTTTGATATTTTCTGTTGTCAATCGATTCATTCATTTGTATTTCAATTATGCATTTCTAATGAATACTGATGTCTTTTTATTATATATTTATAATTTAATTTAGCTATTTTTTATAATGTATCCCAACCTGACTCAACCTGAATCGGACTGAAATTTAGCCGTGCACAACCGATCTTTCAAAATTGTCCAAAATTCCACGAAAAAGTTGTGTTGTGTTATATAATGTTACTCATTATTGTAACATCTTAGAATTTTCAAAATGTTTTTTAATAGCAATAGTAATAGTAGTAATAATAGTAATAGTAATAATAGGAGTAATCTTGCCACGGAGGTTTGGGTTAGGATTAAGGGTTGGTGCCGGTTAGACCCTATCATTGCTTTCCATTTCCGGGACCTTCTTACGCTTGCCAAAGACTCGAAGTTGCAAAAGACAGACACAAGGGTGCTACATAGTATAGTCTTAGCTTCGCTTTGGTGCATTTGGACCGAAAGGAATGAGAGCGTTTTTCAAAGGAAAAAAGGCGAATCCAATTGAGGTGGTGGTCAAGATCAAAGTGGCGACGTTTTTTGGATTAGAAATAGATCTAGATTTAAAAACATAGATTGGATGATTGGTGTATTTACCCGTTTGGATTGATGTAACTATGGATTTCCTTGCGGTCCTCGTTTTGTGGACTCACAAGTGGTGTTGAATGAAGTTAACATTTAAAAAAAGGGGTAACTTTGCTAAATAGTAACCTAGTTTTAGGAGTGTTCCAATCAAGTCACTCATAAAAAAAACTGTTCCAATTAGGTAACTAAAGTTATTTTAATGTTCTAATCATAGATATTTTACCCATTTAGAAGGTCATCAATTTTTATTAAACATTTTTTTTCACAATTTCTATAATTAAAATAATCTAAAAAATAAAAAAATATTAAAAATATAAACACTTTTAAAAATTTTGCATTTTTTTAAATATTCACAATTTTTACAAAACATTTTTTTTCCAATTAGATAAGTCAACTTTACTTTGATGTTCTAATCAGGTCACTAAAGTTCACTTTAATGTTCCAATTATAGATATTGTACTTGCTATTCAGGTAAACTATATAGGATTAGAACATAAAATAAACTTTAATGACTTAATCAGGACAAATATTTTTATGAGTGATCTAATTAGAACACTAGTAAAACTTGATTACTATTCTATAAAATATTCCCTTAAAAAAAGTAGTAGTAATAATAATTTAATTGAGTATTTGAGATTTTTATGGAATTATACTTTACATAATCTATACATATAATAAACCAAAACCATTTTAATGACATGACACTCATAGAGACATTCTCTTCCTTGAGTGTGCCATGTGTCATCCCATTTGGCATTGAGATATTTTAAGCGAAACATAATTTAAAAACAAAATTGGATTTTTCACCCTCATGTTTCCTCCCATTATTTTTAAACGTTAATATCTTTAATATACGAGATTTTTTAAAGAAAAAAATTACACCAAATTAACAAGCGTTTTATTATCTTTCCAACGAGTACCATAGTGCTATATAAAAAACGGAGAAAATTTTTGTGGGGTTTTGTTTATACAGGAAAAAAAAACACAAAGTGTTCAGGTAAATCATTAATCATGTATAGGCAAGTCACTAATTATGTTCAAATTAGTAAATATGAATTTTTTTCAACCAGAGTTGAATAGGTTAATAGAGTTATACGTTGTTTTAAGTTAGGTATCAATATTAGTATGTTAGAGTTGTACATTTGTTTAGTCTTTAGGATAAGTGTTAATATTAGAGTTACATTAAAGTTCTACATTCTTTTAGGTTAAGTGTTAGCATTGGAGTTACATTGTTAATTTGTTTTAGGTTAGATATTAATATTAGAGTTATACATCAGTCTATTTCATATATAAAATTGATGTATCATATTAAATTTCTCAACCCGGGACACTCCCGGGGTATAATCTAGTTGGGTATATACTTTAAAGCGTTTCACACAAATTGAATTAAATAATTGGGTAAACAACTAAAAATTTGGAATTTGTAACTCGAAGGGGATATAAGAATCAAGCTCAATCTCGTCATGTAAAATTCACAAGTGGTTCTTTCTGATGAAGTCATTAATCGGCCTTAAATGGCTCTCACGTTTCCTTTCCTGCTTATTTATAATGAAACGACCCATAAATCATTAACTTAATTATTCACGCAACATCTATAATCTATCTATCTCTACTAATAAAAGAGTAACTAGGGTGCCGCTTATCCCTTTACTAGGATATCCACATAGGCTCCAAGTCATGTTACACGTATCAATCATACAATGAGCCTCAAAAATAAAGGACCCGCCCGTTTTATACCCATTTACCCGATGTATATTAAACCCATCTACATTCAGACTTCTTTTTCTTGATCATACGCTGAACAATCCTTCCACCTACCCTCTCCCAAACCCTAATATCTTACATCTATGATTCTCATCTAACCCAACCGAATCATTTTTTCTTCCTGATGAATCCTACCCTTCATCAATAATTTCTTCAGTTATTATTCCCTTTTTCTCTATGATTAATAATATGATTTGGGGTTTTTAATTTTTTTTATAAAATCGACATTGAACTGAACTTAGGGGTTGTTTGGTTGATTAAGTGCTGAATCATTAAGAGGTCTGAATGGTTAAGCGCTGAATCATTAAGTTGGACCTCTTAATGGTTAGTTTTCTTGTCCCACGTTTGTAGGGGAACCTCATTAAGGTTCAGCCTAGTTCAGTGCTTAATAGTTCAGTGCTTAATGGTTCAGCAGCATCCCAAATCTTAATGATTCAGACTTAACCATTCCATTCAGAAGCTGAAACAAACACACTGAATGCTGAATCATTTAGCGCTGAATGGTAAGAGGCTAACAAACAACCCCTTAGGGTTTGTTATATGGGGTTTTTATAACTTTTTTTAAAATATGTCGTAGGTTTTAGATTTGTTAATGATCTCACGTGTGGTTGATAATCTCGTGTTTTCTTAATCTGGTGTTAATATTGTGTTTGATAGTCACATAGTGTTTCGAAGTAGAAATATGCTGTTTTTTTATAAGTTTGGTCGTTAGATTTCCAAATATGTTGTATTTTTATAAGTCTATACTTAGTATTCGTATACTGGCGTTTGGAAGTTTTACATATCTTTTAGGTAACAATATGATGTCATGGTGATTTATCTCTTTTATTGAAACCTGATTTCTTGTGTTCATGATTCGAATCCGTAATCGATCCATCACCGATCTGATGTACCCGATTGGTCGGTGTTTATAGAAGGATTGTAGGTGTTGTCATATATTTTAATGGTATTCCTTTTTGTTAATTCATAGATGGAGTGTAAGTGTTGTCATATATTCACTTGCAAATTGTATTAAGGTGGGTTATGTAATTGTCGCAACAGGTTGAGTTATACTGATTCTAAAATTTCAAGGATTATGTGGGTTGACTTATTTTTCTATACGTGTTAAATGTATTTGTGATCGATCTTCTATGTATTTTAGTTTCAAGTTACTAAGTTGTATGATAAGGCATAGTTTTTTATATAATCAATTGTCCATCAATGATATTGGCCTTATGCGATCAAACTCTTTATAAAGGCAGATGAATTTGCATGTGATGATATTGCTTCTAATCATGTTGACAGATTTGCTTTTGATGTTTAAAGTGCACTATCTTTAGTTGACTAATTCTAAATGGTTATCTGTATTTTGCTTAGATGGAATTTGATAAGTGAGCCGATGTTGATAAAAAAAGGTGTTGGTGGAAGACGTGATGCTTGCTGGCCAGGTATAAAAAGAATCATAATTGTTGTAGATTAAGATCCTAATATTTGAATGTGGGCAGATGTTGGCACTCGATTCAGTTATCTCAAAAGGAGGTAATTGTTCTTTGACATGATTGCTTCTAGATAACTCACATAACACATTGCATGTAACCAGAAATGATATTGTTTTTTGGTCTATTTAAGATGATAACTTGGAAGCCATGGCATCATTTAAGTACTTGGTAAAGTGGAATATGGGGTATCTTTCTTTTTTACAACCCGACCCACTCACCTGGCCACACACATCCTAAACAACCGTTTATTGGTTTATCCATTTATGAAGAGGCTATGCAATTGGTTTCCCTTGCCAGGATTAAACTTTCAATTATAAGATCATATTTGTTACTTTTAAACTTATTTCTTGGCTCCGCCAGAAAGTTTTATGTAGAACACCAATAAGGGTTCTTAATTAAGTGATTTAGTAGATTTTATGCTACTTTATAGTATGCTTGAGTTTTATACGAGAGTTTAAAGGGAGATAAAATTGAATCAGACCTGTTCATAAGTAAATTAGTCAACTGCAACATTTAAGTTCACTTATCCGACGAAATATTGTTTTTGATGGTTGTAGATGATGAGGACGTCATTAAGAAATATTTCCAAGTTTAGTTTTCTATTTAAATTTCTAATCTATACACGTTAATAGGTATTCTTGACCAACTGATTATTCAAATTCTTTTATGTTAGAAGGTACTACACTTTTATGCACGTTTTTGAAGCTTTTCAGCGAGTTTGGGTTATATCATTTTGGAAATTTGAACTTGGAAGCTTTTTCATTGGTTTGAGCTGAACAAATTTTATTTGTTAAAGTGTACTACTTTTGAAGTTTGAGTCACTAATATTTTGGATTCTGTAATGTGTAACTTTCTATAATTGAAGAAAACTATTTACCTAATAAACATTAACTAGATATTATGAAAATTCAACATTATTTTTACTCAATTATGTTTTTATTAGTAATTCTTTGTAAGCTTTGTAGATGAAGCAGATCAAGACTGCAATTAATGTATGGAGATGGGGCTTGAAGAGAGTCGACCATTCAAGAAATATTATAGATTATAGTATTATTTAGCTACAAGTGATTTGGGATATGGATAATTGCACCAGTATGTCATGTTAACAATTTCAGATATATATATATATATATATATATATATATATATATATATATATATATATATATATATATATATATATAGGGTAGGGATCCTAAGAGAACCAACCCCTATTTGAGAACTGAGAGAACCATTCTGAGCCACACATTTCATATAAAGGCAAAAAAAAAAAAAAAAAAAAATTTTTTTTTTTTTTTTTTTTTTTTGCTTTAATCGCACATTTTTATGCAAGGAAAAAAATTTTTTTTATTTTTTTTGAATTTTTTTTTCATTTATACATATGTGTATATGACAATTATACATATGTGTATATAGCAATTATACATATATGTATATAGCATTTTTCAGCTATACATATGTGTATATTTCAGTTATACATATGTGTATATAGCATTATACATATGTGTATAATGCAATTATACACATGTGTATACTGAAAAAAAAATACAAAAAAAATAAAAAAAAAAAATTTTCCTTACATATAAAGCAGCGATTTTTGCAAAAAAAAAAAAAAAAAAAAAAAAAAAAAAAAAAAAAAAATTTTTGCCTTAGAGAAATGTGTGGCCCGGAATGGTTCTCTAGTTCTCAATTTGGGAAAAGGTTCTCATTTGAACCAAATCCTATATATATATATATATATATATATATATATATATATATGTATTTGACAATTCAATAATCCGTACAGCATGATTGGATAGGTATGGTAAAAGGCAAAAGAGAATTACGGTGGCGAAATGTTACAAAATATCAGATGATGCGGTTATTTGGGACCCCGGTTGGAAGAGAGCTCCGTCGTCTTCAGATGAACTATCTGAATTATCGGACCTGATGGGTCGTATTGGTACAGTCAGACTGCAACCGGCTGTAGACTAGTGGAAGTGGGTCAGGGCTGATTCCGTAGTGGATTTCGGGGTGAAGGCTGTTCGCGAGGCGATCTCGGCTGCTCAGTTTACAACTAACCATGGCTGCAGATTTGTCTGGAGTCATATAGCTATTTTGAAAGTAAATTGTTTCGTGTGGAGGGCTTTGGATAATAAGATACCAACTGCTGAATCGCTATCATTTAGAGGTGTACAGGTCATTTAGAGGTGTACAGGTGGGGGACGGACTGTGTAAAAGATGCGGATTAGAGCCGGAAACGACAGATCATATACTCCTTGACTGTTTGTGGGCGAGGGCAGCCTGGTGGAATATTGGTGATTGGGTTAAATATGACTTGGCTGAATCGGTGGGCTCTTTAGAACAATTACTTGATCGATGTCGATCGCTAAACTATGATAGGAAGAAGATGGAGGCAATTTATGCAATAATACTTTTGGGTCTTTGGAAGCTATGGCTATGCCGAAACAAGGTGTTTAACGACGTTAATACGGAAACAACGAGACTGATTGAGGAGATTAAGGCGGAATCATATTGGTGGATGGTAAACTAGCAAGAAATTGGGATATGGATATGTCGAGGTGGTATGATTTCACGTCATTTGATTCTATGTAAAAGTTCATGTATGTTAGTGTACTTGTATGTGATGTATCCCAGGTAGCTTCTGGCTTAATGGGTCTGGGGTGATGTTTCGGTTGTAATTTTCGGTGATTGTGAATAAAATGTTTCGTTTGATTGGTCAAAAAAAAAAGTTGCCAAACGTCCACACAGGATGCCAAGTCAACATTTGATCGCTAATTGGTGTAAATTGTGCTTCTTTGGCATGCAATTGGATGTCCACAACAAAAGCATGTGGATATGTGTTTTATCAATTCCGTTATGGATGCTAAGTGCCTAAGCTACTGTTGGATCAAAAGGGAACAAAGTTATAAGATACAATTCTCTTATGTAGTAGAGAATGGAATTATTTTGGGTAAAACGTCAATGTTGACCTCGTCAAGAAGTTAAAGTTGACTATGTCTAGACGTCATCTCCACATAAATGGGTCGAAGTGAGATTACCTTGTAAACTCAAGGCTCTCATTGTCTTATGTATATTGTTTTCTTAAAATTCTCATTAGCATTTGTTTTTTTTTTTTACAACAAAATGATCAAATCATACCAACACTTTATATAAACCAAGATTAGCCATCAGCTAAATCTAGAAGATTATAGAATATCACCGCTGAAGACCTCGCCCTATAACAAACATTTATTCCAGATAACAAAAAACGATTATACGATCTAATTATCAACTAAAGCTAATCCAGTCTTGTAGTATCCAACCATCTCATTGTTATATGTAATATGCAATGGAATATCTAAGTTCGGATAGTGTGTGTCAGCATGAAAATGTTAAAGAGATGTTTGATGAAAGATCTTAAGTTATCAGGTATACCAAACTACCGATTGGTTTTGAAAGTTGATGTTCCGGTAATGTTAATGATAAACATTGATCAGAAAAACGGTTTGTGTAATGGGACAAGGTTACAAGTTGTTAAAATGGGGAAACGTACTATAGAAGCTAACATAATTTCAGGGAGTAACATTGGAATGTGAACCTTTATCCCAAGAATTAATATATCCCCATTTGATAAGAAGATTCCTTTCAAATTTAATAGAATACAATTTCCTCTTGCTTTGTGTTACGCAATGACAATAAACAAGAGTCAAGGACAATCCTTATATTTGAATGATCTTGTTTTTACACATCAGGAGTTGTATGTCGCGCTATCAAGAGCCAAGAGTAGAGATGGACTGAAGATACTAATATTGGATAAAGATGGTAGAGTTAAAAATCAAACAACAAATGTTGTCTATAAAGAAATATTTGGAGATTTGTAAATAAGTATGCGATCATATTTTGCATAAATTGTTTATTTTTTTTTATGTTTTGGTTGTATGATTTGTTAAGCTATATTTATTTTGGGAGAAACAATTGACTGGAGAATAATGGATTGTATTTGAAAAAAATTGATTCACATAACCATGACATGAATGTGTTCTAACTTAACCAACTGAATCCTCCTCCCGAAGTATGTTTTTCTGATGTCAAACAAGAAATTCAAAACGGTAATCACTATGTACGATTTCATAAATAATTATTTCTTTAATGCTTATTATTTATATTTATGTTCATTCGTAGGCGTTATAAGTTATTACTTTGTTTTCCCAATATATAATTCATGTTTTAGATGATGCAAGTGATGATCATACCAATAATTTGATGGATGTCGATGTTCCTGAAAACATTGTTGCCCAACAAGATGAAGGTGTTCATGTCGTATTTCGAGTTGACAACAAATACGTAAGTTTATTTATATACCTTACCTTCTTTGTTTTTTTTTTATTTTTTGTGTGTTAATATACTCCATAAATTGATGACTATAATTATCTATTTTTTTGATAGCGCATGAAAAACCCTTGGGCTCAACAACATGGTTTGGACAAGAAGGTCGACATAACAATTTTAGACAACAATGGTGGTATGTGGTATGTTAAGGTGTATATCGAACTTGACAAAGGGAACAAATGGTATTCTATACTAGGGTTGAGGTTTGTTGTTAAAGATAAGAAGCTTTCTTTAGAAGATTAGATGGAGTTCAGGTTTTTTGAGGTAAAAAACAGTTGGTGTTGACAAACATAGTCACCACAGACAATCATTAAGCTCCGTTTATGATCAATAATTATGCGTTTTTCCTAAATTTTGGTTTGAATTTTAATGTTCATGTACTCTACGTTGAAATTTTTCAAACATTATTCGTATTATATAGACTATATTTGGTTGTTTTTAATATATATTTTAAGGTTTTTGTTTCATGTGTGTTTTTAATATATTTTAAGGTTTTTATCAAATAGATCTCATTCAACAGACTTAATAGTATGTAATCCATAGCTGAAAATCAATGTTCCCAGATGTGGAAACATGGCTCAATGACTTATAATAACTTTACCCAATATAACATTTTGATGTTCAGTGATAAAGATTACCGTTGTGTTCAAAGAACTATTTCAACCTTTATGAATAATTTTGTAACATTTTGATGCATTTTTTAACTTGTCATTATTGATGTTATGTACACACAACTTGAATAATACAAATATTATTTTAATATTTTTTTTATTTTTCTTTGGTATGCACCGTGGGTACCCACGGGTCTCTAACCTAGTTCTATAAATACTAGACAATCATCCTACAAACAATCATTCATATTCCGTTTCTTAATATTGCTTTTCTCTTCCCTAGAGCATAATGAAGTTTCTCTGTGTTTTAGTTATTACCATGTCAATGTTGACATTCATAACAAGCAAAGTACATCCACGGGTACTGGAATGCGATCTTGATGATGTTTATCAATGTCCATGTGATACCTCTCCACCGTCCCTAGAATGTTGATATGTCCAAAATGAGCCTTATACCCGTCTTTGACATGCAAAATTGTAATAAATGCCATACATGCAAATGGACTAAAATTACTAGAAAACCATTTAAAAATGTTAAAAGGGATTCTAAGGTATTAGAATTGATTCATTCTCATTTATGTGATATATTTATAGTAGTCCTTCACTTGGAAATAAAAATTATGTGGTTACCTTTATTGATGATGCAACTAGATTTTATGTCTATTTATTGCATTCAAAGGATGAAGCTCTTGATAAATTTAAAGTTTATAAACAAGAGGTTGAGCTTTATAGAAATGGTTTAATTAAAAACCTTCATACAAATAGAGGTGGAGAGTATTATGATCCAGTGTATTTTCAGTTTACTGGTATAATACATCAAACCATTGCTCCTTATACACCACAACAAAATGGTGTGGCTGAAAGGAAGAATATGACATTGAAATAAACATTTAATTCCATGTTGTCCGATTCTGGTTTAAGTGATGGATTCTGGGGTGAGGCTATGTTAACATAATTGAGTTATCTCAAAGTCTGGGGATGCAGAGCTGTTGTGAGGCTTACTGAGCCTAAAATGAGTACCATAGGTGAAAGAGGGATTGATTGCATATTTATTGGATATGTTGAACATTTCGCTATTTATAGGTTCTATGTCATAGAACCAAATGATTATGTATCTGTTCACTATGTCATTGAGTCAAGAGATGCTGATTTTAGGAATGAGGATGTAACATCCCGTTTTTGTTATATAAATAAAATGTCTTGGTTCATACTTATTAGTGAATAAAACTGGTTAATTGAAGTCGATAAGGATTTTGAGCAGAATAATTCTGAGAAGAGGAGCTAACGGTGATGATGATGATGATTAAAACCTTAATTTTGTTGATGACCGGTTTATTATTCATTGATTGTAGTCGCCATTTCAATTGCACTTGCTGTTAGTATTTCTGAAACAAAGAACAAAAGTGGGATGAATGTCGATTGATAATCATCTGCAAATTCTATGAATTTATACTAACTAAAGAATAAAACATAAAAGAATTCATAAAAAAAAAACAAAGTGGAACTGATAGAATTATTTGACCCCAACAAAGGCTCTCCAATATTCTGCATTGTAATTGTTAGGATGGTAATTAGATTTAGGGGTGGAAGAAGAGAAAGAGTCTGAAACTGATTCATGCAATTACAGAAATTGAATGGGAGAATTGAAAGGGCAGGGATGAAATGGTAACAAGGGACAAGGCAGGGCAAGAATGGAATGAAATTTTAGGTTTTAACTAATATCTAAAGATAAAATTACACTAATAACCTTGTAAGTGTCTTAATATACCTTAAGGTGACTAATTTACCCCTATTATTTAAGCTTTATTAAGTTGTATATGTAGCTACAAATTTGTACCCTTAACAAAATTACAATATGGTACATCACTCCTCCTTTAAAGTAGTATAGATATAGATATATATATAGATATAGATATAGATAAAACTAGAATTATAGTTTATCGGATAAAGATGTTATTACATAGTAGAGATTTTGGATATCTTGAACAAGTTGAAATCATTTCTACTTAAGGGTACAGTAGGACACGACTTAACCATAGAAATATTAATAGATTGATGAGGATAAATTGGATGCAACGTACATTGAATTGAGTTGACCAACATTTATAAGTGTTATAGGAAAAGATACCGCGACTACAACTCCCGTTTCTACTCAAACTACCATTGAAGGTTAATTAATCTCTTTAGGAGACAACTTGTTGTCTTATGTAGGGGTGGTGACCGCTCGCGAGCTCTCTCGAGCTCTCTCGGTAAAATGCTCGAACGAGCCGAGCTTAAGGCTAAAACACTTATAAAGTAGTACAGATATAGATATAGATATAGATATAGATAAAACTAGAATAATAGTTTATCGGATAAAGATGTTATTACATAGTAGAGATTTTGGATATCTTGAACAAGTTGAAATCGTTTCTACTTAGGGGTACAGTAGGACACGACTTAACCATAGAAATATTAATAGATTGATGAGGATAAATTGGATGCAACGTACATTGAGTTGAGTTGACCAACATTTATAAGTGTTATAGGAAAAGATACCGCGACTACAACTCCCGTTTCTACTCAAACTACCATTGAAGGTTAATTAATCTCTTTAGGTGACAACTTGTTGTGTTATGTAGGGGTGACCGCTCGCGAGCTACTCGAGCTCGTCTCGGTAAAATGCTCGAACGAGCCGAGCTTAAGGCAAAAACAAAGCTCGTTTATTTATCGAGCACGAGCTCAAACCTGGCATGTGAAGCCCGTTAGGCTCGTCGAGCCTTATCGAGCCTAGTGTTATATTAGTTTTTTTAAAATCTAATAATATTTACCACTCATTTAAAGTTGTTTAGTAAATGAGCCACGAGCTCGAACTTCACTTATCAAGCTCACGAGTATAAACGAACTATTATTTATAATTTTTATTCAATATATTAACTAATAATTGATAATAAACAAGCCGAGCCTGAGCCGAGCTCAAGCTTAACAAATTGTCAACAAGCCGAGCTCGAGCTCGAGCCTGGTCGAGCTTGGGCTCGACTCAGCTCATTTGCACCCCTGGTGTTACGTATAATTTAACTCTTTCAATAGTATTTTATTTTATTTTTTATATGTAACTCACTATATGACATTTCACGATTACTTTTACATGAAAAAAGTTACGGGGGTATGTTTGCCAATTCACCAAACACTTTGGTAAAAGGCCAAAGGTTGGGACAACTATTTAAATAGGAAATAGAGCACCCCAACCTCAAATTCAAGGCAACTTGCAAAAACGCTTCATCATCATTCAAAACCATATTTATATACATAGTATAAGTATCCATGAGAAACCCTCCTAAACTAGAAAACCTTGGAAACCTTACATGTGGTTAGAATAAAGCCACATCACCAATCTCAAAAATCAATTTAATAACATTTGAAGGGTAAGAAAGTAATTTGACTTCCTTGTCAATCACCTATCACCACTCAAGTACAATCTCTCTCTTCCTTTCTATTTTCTCTAATTATATCTCCATCTCTTTCTCTTTCTCTTTCTCTGATTAAAATTTCCAACAATTCAAAATCAAATTCCATTTTCATACACCCTTCTCTCCCATTCCCCCCGTTTTCATCAAGATCTCAAAAACTTCATCTCTTTTCTCACCCTAAAATGGATTTCAATAAATCTTCTGAACATGGTTCGATCGTAGCTAAAATTTCACCTCCTTTCTCATCCACTAGGTGTGTAACATGGTTCGATCGTAGCTAAAATTTCCCACTCGATGAAGATGTACGAGGTGCATAACATGGATCGAGGTTAGTGTCTTTTGCTTTTGCCCTTTTTGGAGTTGTGTTTTTTTATTAGGTTTTTTTTGTCTCTGTATTCTTTTTTGGGTCGTTGCTAGATTTTTTTCAGCGACTACGAGTAACTTTTTTTATTTTGATGCTGTGTTGACGCTCTATATTCTTATTGTTTGACCCACCATAAAAATAAACTAACATGTGTTAAATGTTGTCACACGATTACAAAGGTTCAGACCAAATAATATGTACCTAACATGTGTTATCGCAGCTCATATGACCTCCTATATTTTTTTTGGAATCAAAATAAAATGTACTAGGAGTTTGACTTACCATTACAATAGTAGATCCATAAAAATAAACTAACTTGTGTTAAATGTTGTCACACGATTACCCTTTTTTATAATTGTGTCCATTTTTTAAGTTTCTTTTTATGCCTAATGATATTTGAGTGTTCTGGGCAGGTATTTTTTTTTTTTGCCGTACTAATAGTCTTTTTAATTACATCTGATAACACATGTTACACTTCTTTCTTTCAAGCCAAATTGATAAACTCATGTTACCTTTACAAACAACCCAATAACAACTATAAAACATAACACATGTTACATATTCTGACAAATAACATACACATTAAGGACACAACTACAAAGAACTCTTTTAAGGACACAACCACATTAAGGACACAATCACAAAGAACACCTTCAACCCCTTCTTCTCTGTACACACTGGCCATCCTCTACGACCGTCTCCGGTCACCTTTTTGCCTATAACACATGTTATTGTAGTTAAACAAAGAGTCTAATACATACACGGGTAACATGTATTACAACATTAACATATGTTAAAGACACATAGTAAGGCTGCGGAGGAAACTCAATCATACCTTTCGTGCCAGTTAGTCCAGCCATATCTGCACACGCTAACCTTTTGCCTATAACACATGTTATTATAGTTAGACAAACAGTTTATAAAAATGGTGAATCTTAACAAAATGATAACACATATTAAATCTAAGTAGTGGTGATGCGGGAGATAGTTAAGCTTACTCTTATTCCCAGATCTTCCAGGCATCTACGCTGAATGTTTGTCTGTAACACAAGTTATTATAGGTAGTCAAAAAGAGTAAACAAAAGGCTGCAAGCTGATATCCAAAAACATAAAAACCATAGCGCGTTTACTTGTGTCCTTGCTTGAGGATTTTGAGTCTGGTTTTTTCCAATGCACTTGGCTTCTTAACTGTTAGCATACACACTTCGAGTCACGACAATTTATTAATCTGTTAACACATGTTAATATCGGTTACACACATAATCCATTATAAATATTATTCAAAGAAATCACTAACACGTGTTAATATATTGGTACTTGGCTTCTTCATTGTTAACATGCATATGTGTTGAATAAAAGACTACACTTTTATTCATCAATCACATGTGATCTATCAACCTCATGTCCACAATCCAATAACAATTTAACATAAACAAAATAATAAAAAATAAAAAAGGTTAACATAAGTTTTTTTTTTCATTCAAGCATTTGATCAAACACTTAGTATGCAAGCAAAACTATCCCCAAAATAGTTTAACATGACAAACAAACATACACAATCCATTTCTTATTCAGCAAACATACCCAGACAAAGCTGAATAAATGAAACAAAAAACCCATATGAACTTACAATAGGAGAGAGAAACGCAGAGAAAGAAAAAGACTTTAGAGAGAGAGTTAGGTCAATTTATGAACAATAACCAATTCTACCATCACAATAACAACATAGGTAATAAACCCAGATAACAAAAGGCTCGACTGGTACATAATCAACAACAACAACAACAACAATAATAATAATAATAATAATAATAATAATAATAATGAAAGAAAAGAAAGGAGTGTAAACATAACATACGAGAGTTAGCCATGGAGATCTCATTGCCTTCATTGGGATCGAGCCAAACCTTGCCTCACCTCTTTAACAGGATGAGGGTTATGAGGTTGTTGAGAGTCAAAACTATTTGAAGAAGAAGAAGAAGAAAGAAAGAAGAAGAGAAAAAGAGGAGGTGTCTTTGAAGAAGAAGAAGAAGAAAGAAGAAAACGTTACATCTAGATAATGGGTAAGCGAGCAACAAGCTGCGCCGCTATCCACTTTTAAATCGCAAAACCTATTCTACTAAATACAAACCCTTGGTTCCCTATGCTCTGCGAGTCACTGCGGACCACCTTTTGTACCTGCTCCAAAAAGCGAACCGCCTCAGGGGCTAGGGATCCAAATGTGTCGAAGGCAAACAGAATGAACACGTGATGATTCTCTAAACATGCTGCCTCGTGCTTAGCAACCTTCCTAGCTTCTGTCTTCAAGACTTTCTGTCTCGGAACGAAGCCACTATCTCTCAACCCCACCAACGGAGACACCCATTGAGGTTGGCGCACGCATGCTTACCCCCGCCTAGCCAAATACAAGGACGTCCGTAGGACGCAGGGAAGATCATATCTCTTACAGATCAGTCAGAAAGTTAACAGGGACTTCTTTCTTGGCTGAGATTCTGGCACGCTTAAGCACATCCCATAAAGCATCTCTAACCTAGTCATGACGATACTTGACCCCCGGCAATTCCTTACCGTGAAGGGAAAGCTCGCCAAATCTATCCGGACAGGTGTTTTCGGAGATTGATTAACAAACCCATTAGCACATCAAACAGATAACTTATCGTAAATTAACACACAACACGAACGTGATATTATGGTATTAAAAAAATAAATAAATGGTGGCATTCATTTGAGTATGGGCTATTGATGTATGAGTTATTGACATTTTATTTGACAATGTGCTTTTGTAGTGGGTAATTTACATTTCATTTAACTGTGGGATTTGTTATTTACTTCATTTTAAGCTTGAGAAAATATGGATTCTTAATTGCTACGGACTTTTTTTTTTTGGAAAAAGTGAAGAGTCGTGGGTTTTGTTGATAAGAATTGATTTCCTTTTCCGTGCATTTATGTTAACCACAAATTATCTTTTTTTTTTTTTTTTTTGGGAAGGTAACTACAAATTATCTATATATTATTTGTGAAGGGGTCTGAATAGTGTTAAAGCAAATGCAATGTTTTCCTTACTGAATATTAAAAGTTATTGTGATAAGTAACGGTTAATATTGACAGAGCAAAGAACATGCCAACAATATTTGTACAGAAAAAAAGCGAACAAGATTCGATGAGCTAATGTGTAAAGTGTAAAGCATTAAATTGATTGGAGGATATGTTTGAGCTAATGTGTCAAGTATTAAAGTGATTGGATAGTATGTTTAAGCTTATGTGTCAAATATTAGACTGATTAAATGATATGTTCAAACTAGGAGTGACTGCTCGCGAGCTACTCGAGCTCGTCTCGGTAAAATGCTCGAACGAGCCGAGCTTGAGGCTAAAACAAAGCTCGTTTATTTATCGAACAAGAGCTCAAACCTGGCATGTGAAGCCCGTTAGGCTCGTCGAGCCATATCGAGCCTAGTGTAATATTAGTTTTTTTAATATCTAATAATATTTACCACTCATTTAAAGTTGTTTAGTAAATGAGCCACGAGCTCGAGCTTCACTTATCGAGCTCACGAGCATAAACAAACTATTATTTATAATTTTTATTCAATATATTAACTAATTGATAATAAACAAGCCGAGCCTGAGCCGAGCTCAAGCTTAACAAATTGTCAACAAGCCGAGCTCGAGCTCGAGCCTGGTCGAGCTTGGGCTCGACTCAGCTCGTTTGCACCCCTGGTGTTACGTATAATTTAACTCTTTCAATAGTATTTTTTTTTTTTTTTTTTATATGTAACTCACTATATGACATTTCACGATTACTTTTACATGAAGAAAGTTATGGGGGTATGTTTGCCAATTCACCAAACACTTTGGTAAAAGGCCAAAGGTTGGGACAATTATTTAAATAGAAAACAGAGCACCCCAACCTCAAATTCAAGGCAACTTGCAAAAACTCTTCATCATCATTCAAAAACCATATTTATATACATAGTATAAGTATCCATGAGAAACCCTCCTAAACTAGAAAACATTGGAAACCTTACATGTGGTTAGATTTAAGCCACATCATAAATCTCAAAAATCAATTTAATAACATTTGAAGGGTAAGAAAGTAATTTGACTTCCTTGTCAATCATATATCACCACTCAAGTACAATCTCTCTGTTCCTTTCTCTTTTCTCTAATTATATTTTTATCTCTTTCTCTGATTAAAACTTCCAACAATTCAAAATCAAATTCCATTTTCATACACACTTCCCTCCCATTCCCCCCATTTTCATCAAGATCTCAAAAACTTCATCTCCTTTCTCACCCTAAAATGGATTTCAATAAATCTTCTAAACATGGTTCGATCGTAGCTAAAATTTCATCTCCTTTCTCATCCACTAGGTCTGTAACATGGTTCGATCGTAGCTAAATTTTCCCACTCGATGAAGATGTACGAGGTGCTTAACATGGATCGAAGTTAGTGTCTTTTGTTTTTGCCCTTTTTGGAGTTGTGTTTTTTATTAGTTTTTTTTGTCTCTGTGTTCTGTTTTGGGTCGTTGCTAGATTTTTTTCAGCGACTACCAGTAACATTTTTTATTTTGAAGCTGTGTTGATGCTCTATATTCTTATTGTGTTGCTCGCTTACCCATTATCTAGATGTAACTTTTTCTTCTTTCTTCTTCAATTAATAGAATCAATTAATGTATTAATTTGAGAGTTGACACTACTTATGTAGAGACTTTGAATCTTATTAAATGTGTAATTAAAAAGATATTTAGTATGTGTAATTTTTACCATTATTAACCAAAACTTAAAATTTGAAATTTTGTATAATTCGAATTTAAATATTTTAAAATTTAATTTGAATTTTGAAATTCAAAATTCGAAATTTAACTTATTACCAATATAAATTACACTAAATTTAGGAAGTGAGTAATTTGAATGTAATAAGAAAATTTAATGAGTTCCTAATTTACGTCAGTTTCCTTTCTTATTCTCATTTATTGAAAATACAAAAAAATTGATTATTAATTATTACTGTTAATCAATTAAATTGACCTCCTGATTTTTAAAATTCAAATATTGTAAATTTTTATAATCAATCTATTACACCAAATGTGGCAACAAACTTGGTAAGTCAACTAATGACAATAATCACAAACCAGACCAATCCAAACCCGCAAACACTATCCATGTCTAATCAACCGATATTGAATATCAAAACATATTATACAATAGTTTCACAATCTTATTATATTGATTCCAATTAGCAAAAACCTTGTCCAGTATTTAAAAGATTATTTTTACAATCTTATGTTATTGATTACAATTAGAAAAGATAGGATTTCGAAATACATAATTTTAAAAAACATCAAGAACACAAGAACACAACAACAAATCATTAGCTTCGATTTTAAGAAAACATCAAGAACATAGTATAGAACTTACAATGTTTTCGGGCTTAGAACTTCTTTACACTATCTAGTTAGGCCTGGCAGAAAGCTACAGAGTGCTACTGCAAAAAGAGAAAGTAAGCTCGATCACATCAACAATGATCATTTGATTTGATAAAGAATAATAATTAATAAAAACATGTCTAGAAAAATGCACCAGCTCTTCACCATTTATATTCAATCCTAAAAATATGGCTATCGTCAAATAGTTAAACACAAAAGTTAGTACAAAATTAAAATTAAAAGTAAATACAATTTGCATTACACTTCTGTTGTTGTAAATTTATAACACAACCAATCACTTAATCACAATAGACAATGAGTAGATGCACTAAAAGGATTACAATTAAAAGTTGTAGCAAATCAGTACAGTAAACAAACAATAGAAGATGATGTGAAGACAGAGGTAGATCCGAGATGTGGGAGGAAAACACTCAATTTACTTAAAACATTCTTCATAATTGTATACCTAGAATTACCCAATCTTATATCTGGTTAGTTTGCATTCATGCTCTAAAAGGGCCTGGTTCTTCTTGTTGGGCTGTTGGGTTAGGGCTAGGGGTGTTCATCGGGTTTGGTTTTCGGTAATCAGGTTATTCGGGTCGGGTTTTTCGGGTTTTTAGTTGTGAAAATAGTACCCGATAACCGACCCAATCTAGTTAAATGGTTATTGGTTATGGGGTTAATCGGGTTAAATGGTTATCGGTTTAATGGTTTGGGTGTTTGAGTTATATATTTCCAACTATTTGGGTTGCGTATTTCTACCCATTTGGGCTACAATATGTGGAAAATAAAACCACAACACGGGCTAGAATATATTTTTTTTTAACGGTGACTTTCTTAACTGGTGTGGCAGAGATCATCACACCAGCCTAATCGGCAGGCCCTGACTACCCACGCGTCCAGACTATGTTGTCTGAACCAAGTCCATGCTGGTACGGTGGGTATGCGGTGTTCACCCGGAAACCGTACTGCCTCCACACGAGTTAACCTCGCTGGAGTAACAACCGGATGAAAACCAGGCCGTCTCAGATTCCAACCTGCGCATCCACTGGCTTACAGGCTCTCCTCTTCGTTGGCATGCTTGTGTCCGGAGTCGAACCTGGGACCTAAACCGGTCCAAGCTTGCGAATTTGGCTACTAAAACACTACTGCGATATACATAAAAATATGAGAAAATTACACAGATTGTCCTTTAGTTTTACCTGAAATTGCAGCCTATGTCCTTTTTTCGAATTTTTGACGCCTTATGTCCTTTGTTTTATACACTTGTTACACCGTTTGTCCTTTAAGCCCAACCACATTAAAAAAGTCTGTTAAGTAGATCACGTGCCCCTCACGTGAGGGGCAATATTGTCTTTTCATCAAAGCATCATATCCCTGCCACCTTATAACGTTCGAAAAAAATTAGGGGTTTTATATCAGATCAAAAATTAGGGTTTTTTATCACAATAAAAAATTTAGGGCTTGGAAACGATGGTGTATTGTAGGTGTGGAATGCTGGCGATGATTTGAACATCAACAACAGCAAAAAACCCAGGTAGAAGATTCTATTGTTGTCCAATCGGTTGTGGTTTTATTGGTTGGTGTGAACAGACGCAATATGTAGAGTCTAACTTTCAGACTGCTAATTTGCTTCGAAAGCTTCATGAAAGTCAAGAGGAATCAAGGAAACTGAGAAGCAAGCTTTGGATTAGTTGCAATTTCAGGTAAAACTAAAGGACAATCTGTGTAATTTTCTCTAAAAATATGGAAACTGAATCATTTATTTGTTTTTGAATTATTCGGGTTATTCGGATCAACCCAAATTATACAAAACTAATCCGAGTACCGACCCTAAAGACTCTAGTCGGGTTCGGGTATGCACTTAATCGGGTTCGTGTTAATCAGGTAAGGTAGTTTCTCGGGTCGGATTACTTCGGGTTCGGTTCAGTTATTAGTTATTGGATAAAAAGAACACCCCTAGTTGGTGTAACACCCCAACCGATGGCGGAAACATCGGGATGTCACGTATTGATGATTGTTCAGTAGCTCATGGTGAATAATAAATTCCATTAAATAATTTAAATGAATTACATACAATTGTTCTAGAATTTGTACATCAAATTGAATAAAACTATACACATATCTTCAAGCATCAATTCAAATCTTCAAGCAAATAGAACCTGAAACATGTTAAGTTGAAAATGTTTTGGGTCAACAAAAGTTGGTGAGAATTACATAGGTTTTTGATAATTGAATAAAAATGTTGTGCAATTCATGTGTCATGTCAATCTAGTCCATATGTGAGAACATACTAGAAATAAATCGAGTGCATAACCAACCCTAATGACTGTTATAATATGATACATCCCATACGCTCATGGTTCACTTGAATATGTTATACGATAACAAACACCCACGCTACCTTTGTAGGAGGCACGTATCCGGGTGGGATTGTTAGTCCAATAGATCTATCAATGTTTACCGCCGGCTTGTACGGAGTTAATGATTATGCTAGAATGGTGCTTACTCTAATCATGCTCAAGACATAATGCAACATAGAAAAACACATAGACACATTGATGATTGAATTGCATAAAATGATGTTGTAACATGTTTCACCCCAGAAATGGTGATAAATAGAAAAAAAGGGGCTATGTAAAACTCACCTTGGTAGAATGTTATCTCTTGAAAATAGTGTGTTGCCCAAATGTGTCAAGTATCACCCTATAATAAGGTAATAAATATGTCTAAGTCTATCTAGTCTACAAATGTATACGTTCTAGGGCTTCGAATTGGGGATAATTGCTCGTTTGATTACTATTAAAAATATTCGCCAATTGAGAGAAATTTAGTAAATAAATAACCAAAAATCTTTTTATGAATTTTAAATCTAAGATGGTCACAAGAATGTGTTTAAAGTATAAAAATAATTTTTATAAAATTATTTTCTTTAAAATAGATTATTAAATCTATTTATTACAAATTGTCAAACTTTAACTTTAATAATTAAAATTACTAAAATTAAATAATTATCAGTTTAAAAATTATATTTCTGTTCTAAATATTCAGAAATAATTTGTATAAAATTTTGGTGCAAAAATGTTAAAAATTGGATTTATTATGATTTAATTATGATTAAAACTAACAAAATTGATTCAAAATATTAAATAAATGATTTTTCTGAAATAAAAATCATTTCAGAAAAGTTTATCATTGTACAAACTCAGGATAATTTTTGTGGAAATTAATAAGGTTGTTTCGATATTTTTATAGATTTTTATAAATAAAATGAAATAAACTTAATTTATTTATTATATATATTAAATAAATAAATTTCAGAAAACTAAAAATTGTAAGTTAAACTTTTTCACTAGTTTAACATAATGTAATTTTTGTAGAATTTTTAAAAGTGTTTTAGTATTTTAAAATGAATATATAAAATTATAGGTATTATATATATATAGTTGAAAAAGAAAAACAAAACAACAAAAAAAAAGATTTGTCAAACCCGGGACTCGAACCCGGGACCTGATGAGTGGAAGGGCGTGCCCAGACCAGTTGGTCTGGGTGTTAGTTTGTTAATCAGTTTGGGTTCTGATTATATTTATACAATACTTGAAACAATGAAAATCCCCAAATCATACAATTTCGAGCCCTAGATTTGCAATTGGACGATT
This sequence comes from Ambrosia x helenae, assembly GCA_030844895.1. Classification (NCBI taxonomy): domain Eukaryota; kingdom Viridiplantae; phylum Streptophyta; class Magnoliopsida; order Asterales; family Asteraceae; genus Ambrosia; species Ambrosia x helenae. The sequence continues at coordinate 20,941,177 of CM061223.1, read as the reverse complement.
CACACATCAATAACCAGATTAACCTTAGGGTTATTGATGTGTGGATGCCGAAGATTAAAACCCATCCAAAAATTCGTACTTACAATGTGAAATCGAGCTCGATTGGTTAGTCAAGCCAAAAGTCAAAAATACAATCGTGGAGCAAGATCAGCGTATAATTATGAAGAATTTGAGGTGGAGAAAGATAAAATGGCGAGTTGTGATCGTATTCAGAGGTTCAATTTATAGTGTGGCTCAACGAATCGAAGAAATGGTAAGGTTGACCAAGGATTTAATTTCAAACGCGTATGGATTAAATTAGTCAACGATAATTGGTAATTAGCGTGTAATCTTAGTTGTTGATGGCCGGTAATCACATTATCATTCCATATAAAAATTTAGGCATGTTAATTAAGTGAATTGAATGGTCAAACTTTGAAAAGAAAAAAAAAAATAAAAAAACAAAGTTCATATCTGCTGCTGCACGACGAAGGGGAAGGGAAAAGGAAGGAGTTAGGATGGGCTTATATACTATTTAAGTTGGGTTTAAACCAACAAGGAAGTGTGGAGCAGGTGGTTGTTTACGTGTGTGTGTGGAGGGTGGTCCGGTTCGAGACCCGGGGGAAGCACCAGTTTTTCTTTTCTTTTTTTGTTAACAGATCAGAGAGGTGTGGGCTTCAGCCACTGGGCCGAGTGTTGGGCCGCATTTTTTGTGGGCTGGAATCAGCTGGGCTTCAAAAGAAGTGGGGAGTGGGCTGGTGTTCAAAACAAGGCAATCTGATTTGTATTATTATTATTATTATTATTATTATTATTATACTTGTATATATATATATATAAGTTGGTTGGTCGGGAAAAAAAATGAAACTTAGGCACATTGTGAATGATAGAAGAAAAATAATATTAAAATTTGAAAAATTTTTGCGATGCTACAGTTGGGGCCATGAGATTCATAATATCTGTGTTAATAAGTGTCATCATTAACAAAAAAAAAAAAAAAAAACAAATCCACTAAACCTGGTTTACACATACTTCTAAGGTCTTATAGAAAAGTAGTGATGATATTCTTCGGCTTACTTTTCTTACGACAAATACAAAAGCCCCTAAAGTTCTCCTATCTTTTTGTTGCACGCTACTTTGGTGGGACCCAAACCGGCTAAGCTACCCCACTTTGTTACAACTTAGAAACGAACGTACATTTTGGAGATTGGACCTCACCTTCTGGATTTTAAAGCTAAGATGGACTACGCTAGTTTGGACTTGGAATCTTGGATTATTAGGAAAAATGATGTAGCTTTTATAAAAGAAAGAAAAGAGAAAGAATTTCACCTCTTATTATATCTATTACTATGATAATGAAATAAAGCCATTATGATAATGAAATAAAGCCTTTATCGTAATGAAATCAAAGCCTTAGTATGTTGTATACGTGTTCTATTGGGCTTGTCGATATTTTATGGTCTATTTTTTTTACCCATTTAGACATCCTTCTAGTTAGGGGTGTTCAAAAAAATCAGAATCCGAATTTGAATCCGAAAAATCTGATAATCCGAATTATCCAAAATTTTGGACAATCTGATTTTCGGATATCCGAAATTTCGGATTCGAATCCTGATTATGAAAATTTTTGGATAATCGGATTATCCGAATCCGAATATTAAAAAAATATATATAAATCTATAATAGTATATACACTACATAACAAAATACACAATCCTAAATCCCCAATCCTCCTAACCCTAAGTCCATACTCCTCGAATCCATAGCAGCCGCTCTTCCCTCTTTTCTTCCCTATAACAGCCCCCGTCCACCTCGTCTCCGACCTCCACAGCTCCCGTCCACCAAACGGCAAGTTTTTTTTTACATTTTTTTGTTCCAGTTTCGTTTATCTAACTTTGATTTTTGTTTTTTAACAGGTCCACGTTTTAGACATAAAGGAAATATACATATCAAAGTATGAAATTACAAAGAACAAGTAATAGCCCCTACCCCACCCCACACACTCAACACTGTATTATTGCATGATCAAGTGTAACTTACTTGTTAACTTGAGTTTTTCTTCCTTAGAGAAATATGCAGCAAGTCCATTGAAGCTTTTTTTATAGCTCCGTATCAATGCTTGGCTTGCAAAACTGTTTATTTTTTTTTTCGAAATCTAGAAAGTTAATCATATATAGTTTCAAAATCAAAAGGTAATCAGAGATAACAAATACATTGGATGAACAACTTGTTTGATTATCCGTGGGTGATGCAATGAAGGCGAGTATTCGCCTTGTGGGAGAGATCCCATATAAGCAATATAAACCTGTAAGAATTGACATTAATGATCACCAGATCGAGCTAAACGAGAACATAAGCAATTACACGTGGATAGAGCATAAATGGAAGTTTTGAGTCTAGCTAGTTTTATTATTTATATATATATATGAAAATACAAACACATGGACAAATATATTGGCACGTTTAACTCAATGTTCACACACGTTTAGAATTAATATTATACAAATTCCAGGATTATCATAAAAAAATATTGGGTGATGAATCAATATTGGATTAATGCACCTTCAATTCCCGTCATCAATATAGTAAGAAGCTTGAATAGATTCATGAAGTCCCTTGCTACACAAATATCGAAAAACACATTAAAAATGTTAAATCTTCAAACCCAGCTAAAGTTACAACTTAGTAACGAACGTACACTTTGGAGATCGGACCTCACCTTCTGGATTTTAAAGCAAAGTTGGACTACGCTAGTTTGGACTTGGAATCTTGGATTATTAGGACAAATGATGTAGCTTTTATAAAAGAAAAAAAAGAGAAAGAACTTCCCCTCTTATTATATATGGTACTATGATAATGAAATAAAGCCTTTATGGTAATGAAATCAAAGCCTTAGTATGTTGTATACGTGTTCTATCGGGCTTCTCGATATTTTATGGTCTATTTTTTTTACCCATTTAGACATCCTTCTAGTTAGGGGTGTTCAAAAAAATTAGAATCCGATTTTGAATCCGAAAAATCTGATAATCCGAATTATCCAAAATTTTGAACAATCTGATTTTCGGATATCCGAATTTTCGGATTCGATTCCGGATTTTGAAAATTTTCGGATAATCGGATTATCCGAATCCGAATATTAAAAAAATATAAATAAATACATAATATTATATACACTACATAACACAATACACAATTCTAAACCCCTAATCCTCCTAACCCTAAGTCCATATACCTCTAATCCGTAGCAGCCGCTCCTCCCTCTTTTTTTCTCTATAACAGCCCCCGTCCACCTCGTCTCCGACCTCCACAGCTCCCGTCCACCAAACGGTAAGTTTTTTTTACATTTTTTTTTGTTCCAGTTTCGTTTATCTAACTTTGATTTTTGTTTTTTAAGAGGTTCACATTTTAGACATAAAGGAAATATAAATATCAAAGTATGAAATTACAAAGAACAAGTAATAGCCCCCTACCCCACCCCACACACTCAACACTGTATTATTGCATGATCAAGTGTAACTTACTTGTTTACTTGAGTTTTTCTTCCTAGAGAAATATGCAGCAAATCCATTGAAGCTTTTTTTATAGCTCCGTATCAATGCTTGGCTTGCAAAACTGTTTATTTTTTTCAAAATCTAGAAAGTTAATCATATATCGTTTCAAAATCAAAAGGTAATCAGAGATAACATATACATTGGATGAACAAATTGTTTGATTATCCGTGGGTGATGCAATGAAGGCGAGTATTCGCCTTGTGGGTGAGATCCCATATAAGCAATATAAACCTGTAAGAATTGACATTAATGATCACTAGATCGAGCTAAACGAGAACATAAGCAATTACACGTGGATAGAGCATAAATGGAAGTTTTGAGTCTAGCTAGTTTTATTATTTATATATATATGAAAATACAAACACATGGACAAATATATTGGCACGTTTAACTCAATGTTCACACACGTTTAGAATTAATATTATACAAATTCCAGGATTATCAAGAAAATATTGGGTGATGAATCAATATTGGATTAATGCACCTTCAATTCCCCGTCATCAATATAGTAAGAAGCTTGAATAGATTCATCAAGTCCCTTGCTACACAAATATCGAAAAACACATTAAAAATGTAAAATCTTCAAACCCAGCTAAAGTTACAACTTAGAAACGAACGTACACTTTGGAGAGTGGACCTCACCTTTTGAATTTTAAAGCAAAGATGGACTACACTAGTTTGGACATGGAATCTTGGATTATTAGGATAAATGATGTAGCTTTTATAAAAGAAAAAAAGAGAGAAAGAATTCCCCCTCTTATTATATCTGGTATTATGATAATGAAATAAAGCCTTTATGATAATGAAATAAAGCCTTTATGGTAATGAAATCAAAGCCTTAGTGTGTTGTATACGTGTTCTATCGGGCTTGTCGATATTTTATGGTCTATTTTTTTTACCCATTTAGACATCCTTCTAGTTAGGGGTGTTCAAAAAAATCAGAATCCGAAAAATCAGATAATCCGAATTATCCAAAATTTTGGACAATTTGATTTTCGGATATCCAAAATTTTGGATTCGAATCCTGATTTTGAAAATTTTGGGATAATCGGATTATCCGAATCCGAATATTAAAAAAATATACATAAATATATAATATTATATACACTACAAAACAAAATACACAATCCTAAATCCCTAATCCTCCTAACCCTAAGTCCATACTCCTCGAATCCATAGCAGCCGCTCCTCCCTCTTTTCTTCCCCATAACAGCCCCCGTCCACCTCGTCTCCGACCTCCACAGCTCCCGTCCGCCAAACGGCAAGTTTTTTTTTTTTACATTTTTTTGTTCCAGTTTCGTTTATCTAACTTTGATTTTTGTTTTTTTAACAGGTTCACGTTTTAGACATAAAGGAAATATACATATGAAAGTATGAAATTACAAAGAACAATTAATAGCCCGCTACCCCACCCCACACACTCAACACTGTATTATTGCATGATCAAGTGTAACTTACTTGTTAACTTGAGTTTTTCTTCCATAGAGAAATATGCTGCAATTCCATTGAAGCTTTTTTTATAGCTCCGTATCAATGCTTGGCTTGCAAAACTGTTTATTTTTTTCGAAATCTAGAAAGTTAATCATATATAGTTTCAAAATCAAAAGGTAATCAGAGATAACATATACCTTGGATGAAAAACTTGTTTGATTATCCGTGGGTGATGCAATGAAGACGAGTATTCGCCTTGTGGGAAAGATCCCATATAAGCAATATAAACTTGTAAGAATTGACATTAATGATCACTAGATCGAGCTAAACGAGAACATAAGCAATTACACGTGGATAGAGCATAAATGGAAGTTTTGAGTCTAGCTAGTTTTATTATTTATATAAATATGAAAATACAAACACATGGACAAATATATTGGCACGTTTAACTCAATGTTCACACACGTTTAGAATTAATATTATACAAATTCCAGGATTATCATAAGAAAATATTGGGTGATGAATCAATATTGGATTAATGCACCTTCAATTCCCCGTCATCAATATAGTAAGAAGCTTGAATAGATTCATCCAGTCCCTTGCTATACAAATATCGAAAAACACATTAAAATGTAAAATCTTCAAACCCAGCTAAAGTTGCAACTTAGAAACGAACGTACACTTTGGAGATTGGACCTCACCTTCTGGATTTTAAAGCAAAGATGGACTACGCTATTTTGGACTTGGAATCTTGGATTATTAGGACAAATGATGTAGCTTTTATAAAAAAAATAATAGAGAAAGAATTTCCCCCTCTTATTATATCTGGTACTATGATATTGAAATAAAGCCTTTATGATAATGAAATAAAGCCTTTATGGTAATGAAATCAAAGCCTTAGTATGTTGTATACGTGTTCTATCGGGCTTGTCGATATTTTATGGTCTATTTTTTTACCCATTTAGACATCCTTCTAGTTAGGGGTGTTCAAAAAAATCAGAATATGAATTTGAATCCGAAAAATCTGATAATCCGAATTATCCAAAATTTTGGACAATTTGATTTTCGGATATCCAAAATTTCGGATTCGAATCCTGATTTTGAAAATTTTGGGATAATGGGATTATCCGAATCCGAATATTAAAAAAATATATATAAATATATAATATTATATACACTACATAACACAATACACAATCCTAAATCCCTAATCCTCCTAACCCTAAGTCCATACTCCTCGAATCCATAGCAACCGCTCCTCCCTCTTTTCTTCTCTATAAAAGCCCCCGTCCACCTGTTCTCCGACCTCCACAGCTCCCGTCCACCAAACGGTAAGGTTTTTTTTTTTTTAAATTTTTTTGTTCCACCTTCGTTTTATCTAACTTTAATTTTTGGTTTTTAACAGGTTCACGATTTAGACATAAAGGAAATATACATATCAAAGTATGAAATTACAAAGAACAAGTAATAGCCCCCTACCCCACCCCACACACTCAACACTGTATTATTGCATGATGAAGTGTAACTTACTTGTTAACTTGAGTTTTTCTTCCTTAGAGAAATATGCAGCAAATCCATTGAAGCTTTTTATATAGCTCCGTATCAATGCTTGGCTTGCAAAACTGTTTATTTTTTTTCGAAATCTTGAAAGTTAATCATATATAGTTTCAAAATCAAAAGGTAATCAGAGATAACATATACATTGGATGAACAACTTGTTTGATTATCTGTGGGTGATGCAATGAAGGCGAGTATTCGCCTTGTGGGAGAGATCCCATATAAGCAATATAAACCTGTAAGAATTGACATTAATGATCACTAGATCGAGCTAAACGAGAACATAAGCAATTACACGTGGATATAGCATAAATGGAAGTTTTGAGTCTAGCTAGTTTTATTATTTATATATATATGAAAATACAAACACATGGACAAATATATTGGCACGTTTAACTCAATGTTCACACACGTTTAGAATTAATATTATACAAATTGCAGGATTATCATAAGAAAATATTGGGTGATGAATCAATATTGGATTAATTCACCTTCAATTCCCCGTCATCAATATAGTAAGAAGCTTGAATAGATTCATGAAGTCCCTTGCTACACAAATATCGAAAAACACATTAAAAATGTAAAATCTTCAAACCCAGCTAAAGTTACAACTTAGAAACGAACGTACACTTGGGAGATTGGACCTCACCTTCTGGATTTTAAAGCAAAGATGGACTACGCTAGTTTGGACTTGGAATCTTGGATTATTTGGACAAATGACCGAGCTTTTATAAAAGAAAAAAAAAGAGAAAGAATTTCCCCTCTTATTATATATGGTACTATGATAATGAAATAAAGTCTTTATGATAATGAAATAAAGCCTTCATGGTAATGAAATCAAAGCCTTAGTATGTTGTATACGTGTTCTATCGGGCTTGTCGATATTTTATGGTTTATTTTTTTTACCCATTTAGACATCCTTCTAGTTAGGGGTGTTCAAAAAAATCAGAATCCGATTTTGAATCCGGAAAATCTGATAATCCGAATTATCCAAAATTTTGAACAATCTGATTTTCGGATATCCGAAATTTCGGATTCGAATCCTGATTTTGAAAATTTTCGGATAATCGGATTATCCGAATCTGAATATTAAAAAAATATATATAAATATATAATATTATATACACTACATAACACAATACACAATCCTAAACCCCTAATCCTCCTAACCCTAAGTCCATATACCTCGAATCCATAGCAGCCGCTCCTCCCTCTTTTCTTCTCTACAACAGCCCCCTTCCACCTCGTCTCCGACCTCCACAGCTCCCGTCCAACAAACGGTAAGTTTTTTTTTTACATTTTTTTGTTCCAGTTTCGTTTATCTAACTTTGATTTTTGTTTTTTAGGACGTTCACATTTTAGACATAAAGGAAATATAAATATCAAAGTATGAAATTACAAAGAACAAGTAATAGCCCCCCTACCCCACCCCACACACTCAACACTGTATTATTGCATGATCAAGTGTAACTTACTTGTTAACTTGAGTTTTTCTTCCTAGAGAAATATGCAGCAAATCCATTGAAGCTTTTTTTATAGCTCCGTATCAATGCTTGGCTTGCAAAACTGTTTATTTTTTTTCGAAATCTAGAAAGTTAATCATATATAGTTTCAAAATCAAAAGGTAATCAGAGATAACATATACATTGGATGAACAACTTGTTTGATTATCAGTGGGTGATGCAATGAAGGCGAGTATTCGCCTTGTGGGAGAGATCCCATATAAGCAATATAAACCTGTAAGAATTGACATTAATGATCACTAGATCTAGCTAAACGAGAACATAAGCAATTACACGTGGATAGAGCATAAATGGAAGTTTTGAGTCTAGCTAGTTTTATTATTTATATATATATGAAAATACAAACACATGGACAAATATATTGGCACATTTAACTCAATGTTCACACACGTTTAGAATTAATATTATACAAATTCCAGGATTATCATAAGAAAATATTGGTTTATGAATCAATATTGGATTAATGCACCTTCAATTCCCCGTCATCAATATAGTAAGAAGCTTGAATAGATTCATCAAGTCCCTTGCTACACAAATATCGAAAAACACATTAAAAATGTAAAATCTTCAAACCCAGCTAAAGTTACAACTTAGAAACGAACGTACACTTTGGAGAGTGGACCTCACCTTTTGAATTTTAAAGCAAAGATGGACTACACTAGTTTGGACATGGAATCTTGGATTATTAGGATAAATGATGTAGATTTTATAAAACAAAAAAAAGAGAAAGAATTGCCCCTCTTATTATATCTGGTATTATGATAATGAAATAAAGCCTTTATGATAATGAAATAAAGCCTTTATGGTAATGAAATCAAAGCCTTAGTATGTTGTATACGTGTTCTATCGGGCTTGTCGATATTTTATGGTCTATTTTTTTACCCATTTAGACATCCTTCTAGTTAGGGGTGTTCAAAGAAAAATCAGAATCCGAATTTGAATCCGAAAAATCAGATAGTTCGAATTATCCAAAATTTTGGACAATCTGATTTTCGGATATCCGAAATTTCGGATTCGAAACCTGATTTTGAAAATTTTCGGATAATCGGATTATCCGAATCCGAATATTAAAAAAATATATATAAATATATAATATTATATACACTACATAACAAAATACACAATCCTAAATCCCTAATCCTCCTAACCCTAAGTCCATACTCATCGAATCCATAGCAGCCGCTCCTCCCTCTTTTCTTCCCTATAACAGCCCCCGTCCACCTCGTCTCCGACCTCCACAACTCCCGTCCACCAAACGGCAAGTTTTTTTTTACATTTTTTTGTTCCAGTTTCGTTTATCTAACTTTGATTTTTGTTTTTTAACAGGTTCACGTTTTAGACATAAAGGAAATATACATATGAAAGTATGAAATTACAAAGAACAATTAATAGCCCGCTACCCCACCCCACACACTCAACACTGTATTATTGCATGATCAAGTGTAACTTACTTGTTAACTTGAGTTTTCTTCCTTAGAGAAATATGCTGCAATTCCATTGAAGCTTTTTTTATAGCTCCGTATCAATGCTTGTGTAACACCCCAACCGATGGCGGAAACATCGAGGTGTCATGTAAGAATGAGTATACAGTAGCACATGGTATTCAAATTTTAATTTGAAATTTATTTAAAGTAAAAATATGCAAAAATTGAAATACATAATAAGTTTTGAATGGAATTCTAATACATCAAATCCAAATAAGCATAAACTTCAATTTGTCTTCTCATGCTAATACTCTAGTCTTCACGAATCATTATTTCCTGTTGAGTTGTAAAAATGGGGGTGGGGGGTCAACTAGAAGTTGGTGAGATTACATAAGCCATGTCAAGCAATTAAGTTTAATAATAAAAGTTTAGCAATTCATATGTCTATCGTAAGTTTAAGTCTACATGAATAAACATGAAATGTTGAATCGACATAATCAAACCTCCGACTAGTTTAGGTCCATCCCGTCATCCACGGTTCACCTTAATATTATGTTGGAACGATAACAATCACCCGCGCTCCCCATAAAAGATGGTCAACGAATCTAGGTGGGATTGTCAATCCAATAGATCTATTATTGAGTATCGCCGGCTTGGTCATAGCTAATGATTATGTATGTTGAAGCGAGTCTAACTGTTGTTGTTGTCTAAATCATGAGGCATTAAAGTTTACAACTAGACATGTATGTAGAATTGCTTAAGTGTAATGTTGCAAGTATAAAGAATTGCATAAACATGGTTACGTAAACTCACCTTAGCAAAGTATTAAGTCTCGAGAGAAAGTATAAGTGTAGCCCCAAAGTTGCCAAGTATTACCCTATGTATAAGGTAACAAATAAGTCTAAGTCTATCTAGTCTACAAGTATTTTCTAGGGTTTCGAATTGGGGATAAGTATTCGTTTGATTAATAATCAAATTGTTTATTAAATATAAGAAATTCAATAAATAAATAAACAAAAGTCTTTGTGTAAACTTTAGATAAAAAAAATGGTCACATCATAAAGTTTTAAGTATGAAAATAATTTTTATAAAATTATTTTCTTAAAAATAGAATATTTAATCTATTTATTTCAAAATGTCAAAATATAACTTTAATATTTAAAAATATTAAAATTAAAGAATTTTTAAATTAAAAATTGTATTTCTGTTCTAAATAAATAGAAATAATTTATATAAAATTTTAGTGCAAAAATATTGAAAAATGAATTTATTATGATTTATTTATGATTAAAACTAACAAAAATTGATTAAAAATATTAAATAAATGATTTTTCAGAAATAAAAATCATTTCAGAAATGTTTAATGTTATATAAACTTAGAATAATTTTTGTGGAAATTTATATAATCGTTTTGATATTTTTATAGAATTTTATAAATAAAATAGAATAAATTTGAAATATTTATTATATATATTAAATAAATAATTTTTGGAAAACTAAAAATTGTATGTTAAACTTTTCTGCTAGAATAAGATAAAATAATTTTTTTAGAATTTATAAAAGAGTTTTAGTATTTTAAAACTAATTTTAAAAATACAAGAGAATATATATAAGCTTAAATGGTAAAAAAAATGTTTTGTTGATGCTGGGAATCGAACCCGGGTCTGGGACCGGTTCGGGTTTTAATCACAAGCCTAGCCACCAACTGGGCTAGGCCCTGAGAACGAATAAACTAGATTCGAAATTAATTATATATAATACATAAATCTGATTTATAATCCTTTTAAAAGAAAAAGATAAAAATCGCTTAGTGTGGGACTCGAACCCGTGTGCTTTGGTTAACAAACAACAGACACAACCACTTGATCTAGATCAGTGGTTGTGTTTGGTTTGTTTCAGTTTTAATTAAATACACATGCCTGCAATCGTTCTTCCCCAATTCGAAAACATTCGAGCCCTAACTTTGCAATACACTGATTTACACAACAATAACCCAATTGATCATAGGGTTATTGTTGTGTAAGGGCCGATGAACATAACCCATCAAAAAAAATGAACTTACAAAAACGAATTCGCGTATAATGCTTGGTCAAACAAAATAGTCAACCACGAACGATTTGAAGCCTGAGAAGTGATTTAAAACAGAAATTGAAGAGGGAGAAGTGTATATCGGCGAGTATAGCATGCTACGAAGTGATCAATTTATAGGGTGAGGGTTCGGGTTGACGAATTGGAAAGTTGACCGTGTTAAAACCTATGACGCGTTAATTGACACGAATTAGGTATGTTTTGACAAGGATTGATCGTGTAATTGATGCGAAAATAGTCAAGGCAATCACAATCATTCCATATCAGGATTCAAAACGCGTTTGTAATGGTTAATTTTGGTTAATTGTTCTTCACAGATGACTTTCTAAGTCAACTGTTAATACCCCAATATGTTATATAATTATAATGTGTTGAAAACTAGACAAGAGTGTTGTGTAGACCAGCTGGTTGTGTTGTGATGAGGTGGTGAACTGGCCATGGGCTCGGGTTTGAATCCCGGCCATGCCTTTTATTTTTTGATAATTATTTCACATATATATGTAATATATATATATATATATAGTATAGTATTAGGGGTCCAAATGCGTCACAAAATATTTTTAAAAGACGATAAATGATGAAACTTGACGTTTTATTAATAATAATCGTAACGTACAAGTATTTTAATGCGAAATGTTACAGTCTCCCCTACTTTTAGGAACTTCGTCCCGAAGTTGGAGTTGGAGAGTCTAGTGGAAAAAGATGTGGGTATTTAGACTTCATTTGGTCCTTGCGTTCCCAAGTGAACTCTGGACCTCGTTTAGATTCCCAACGAACCTTAACGATCGGAATGCGGCTGCGCTTGAGTTTCTTGACTCCAGTATCTACGATCTCGACGGGTTTCTCAAAAATGTGCATATTTTCATCGATTTGCACATCTTCAAGAGGGACATGGAGGCTCTCATCTGCTAAGCATTTCTTGAGATTCGAAACATGAAAGGTTGGGTGAACATTGCTCAGCTCAGGTGGAAGATCAAGTTTGTAAGCCACTTTTCCAATCCTGTCAAGAACTTTGAATGGGCCTACGTATCGAGGAGCTAGTTTTCCCTTTCTACCGAAGCGAATCACTCCCTTCCAAGGGGATACCTTAAGAAGTACAAGGTCCCCGACTTGAAATTCCAAGGGCTTACGACGTTTATCAGCATAACTCTTCTGACGACTTCTAGCCTTGAGAAGATTATCCTGAATGAGTTTGATTTTATCTGTGGTTTCCTGGATCAGTTCGGGTCCAGTAATCTGGGCTTCACCAACCTCAGTCCAACAGACAGGTGAACAACATTTACAACCATAGAGTTCCTCAAAAGGAGCCATGTTAATGCTGGCATGATAACTGTTGTTGTATGAAAACTCGACCAAAGGAAGGTGAGAATCCCATGCGCCACCAAAATCGATGACACATGCCCTGAGCATATCCTCAAGTGTCTGGATGGTCCGTTCAGTCTGACCATCTGTTTGAGGGTGATAAGCAGTACTCAGGTTTAACTTGGTACCCAAAGCGTCTTGTAAAGAATCCCAAAAGTGAGAAGTGAAACGACCATCACGATCAGAGATAATGCCCAAAGGTATACCATGACGACATACGATTTCACTTACGTACATCTTTGCTAACCTTTCCACAGAATACTTCTCACGAATAGGTAAGAAATGGGCTGACTTGGTCAAACGGTCGACGATTACCCAAATGCTGTCAAAACATTTGGGTGTACGGGGGAGTTTAGTGATGAAGTCCATTGCTATGCCCTCCCATTTCCATACAGGAATTTCTGGTTGTTCAAGCATACCAGATGGTCGTTGATGTTCAGCCTTAACCTTTGAACAAGTAAGGCATTTTGCAACGAAAAGAGCAATATCTTTCTTCATACCAGGCCACCAATACGAATAGCGAAATAAAACCTTTATGATAATGAAATAAAGCCTTTATGGTAATGAAATCAAAGCCTTAGTATGTTGTATACGTGTTCTATCGGGCTTGTCGATATTTTATGGTCTATTTTTTTACCCATTTAGACATCCTTCTAGTTAGGGGTGTTCAAAAAAATCAGAATCCGAATTTGAATCCGAAAAATCTGGTAATCCGAATTATCCAAAATTTTGGACAATCTGATTGTCGGATATCCGAAATTTCGGATTCGAATCCTGATTTTGAAAATTTTCGGATAATCGGATTATCCGAATCCGAATATTAAAAAAATATATATAAATATATAATATTATATACACTACATAACACAATACACAATCCTAAATCCCTAATCCTCCTAATTCTAAGTCCATACTCCTCGAATCCATAGCAGCCGCTCCTCCCTCTTTTCTTCTCTAAAACAGCCCCCGTCCACCTGGTCTTCGACCTCCACAGCTCCCGTCCACCAATCGGTAAGTTTTTTTTACATTTTTTTGTTCCAGTTTCGTTTATCTAACTTTGATTTTTGTTTTTTAACAAGTTCACGTTTTAGACATAAAAGGAAATATACATATCAAATTATGAAATTACAAAGAACACGTAATAGCCACGTACCCCACCCCACACACTCAACACTGTATTATTGCATGATCAACTGTAACTTACTTGTTAACTTGAGTTTTTCTTCCTTAGAGAAATATGCAGCAAATCCATTGAAGCTTTTTTTATGGCTCCGTATCAATGCTTGGCTTGCAAAACTGTTTATTTTTTTTCGAAATCTAGAAAGTTAATCATATATAGTTTCAAAATCAAAAGGTAATCAGAGATAACATATACCTTGGATGAACAACTTGTTTGATTATCCGTGAGTGATGCAATGAAGGCGAGTATTCGCCTTGTGGGAGAGATCCCATATAAGCAATATAAACCTGTAAGAATTGACATTAATGATCACTAGATCGAGCTAAACGAGAACATAAGCAATTACATGTGGATAGAGCATAAATGGAAGTTTTGAGTCTAGCTAGTTTTATTATTTATATATATATGAAAACACAAACACATGGAAAAATAGATTGGCACGTTTAACTCAATGTTCACACACGTTTAGAATTAATATTATACAAATTCCAGGATTATCATAAGAAAATATTGGGTGATGAATCAATATTGGATTAATGCACCTTCAATTCCCCGTCATCAATATAGTAAGAAGCTTGAATAGTTTCATGAAGTCCCTTGCTACACAAATATCGAAAAACACATTAAAAATGTAAAATCTTCAAACCCAGCTAAAGTTACAACTTAGAAACGAACGTACACTTTGGAGATTGGACCTCACCTTCTGGATTTTAAAGCAAACATGGACTACGCTAGTTTGGACTTGGAGTCTTGGATTATTAGGACAAAAGATGTAGCTTTTATAAAAGAAAAAAAAGAGAAAAAATTTCCCTTCTTATTATATTTGGTACTATGATAATGAAATAAAGCCTTTATGATAATGAAATAAAGCCTTTATGGTAATGAAATCAAAGCCTTCGTATGTTGTATACGTGTTCTATCGGGCTTGTCGATATTTTATGGTCTATTTTTTTTATCCATTTAGACATCTTTCTATTTAGGAGTGTTCAAAAAAATCAGAATCCGATTTTGAATCTCAAAAATATGATAATCCGAATTATCCAAAATTTTGGACAATCTGATTTTCTGATATCCGAAATTTCGGATTCGAATCCTGATTTTGAAAATTTTTGGATAATCGGATTATCCGAATCCGAATATTAAAAAAATATATATAAATATATAATATTATATACACTACAAAACACAATACACAATCCTAAATCCCTAATCCTCCTAACCCTAAGTCCATACTCCTCGAATCCATAGCAACCGCTCCTCCCTCTTTTCTTCCCTATAACAGCCCCCGTCCACCTCGTCTTTGACCTCCACAGCTCCCGTCCACCAAACGGTAAGTTTGTTTTTACATTTTTTTTGTTCCAGTTTCGGTTATCTAACTTTGATTTTTGTTTTTTAACAGGTTCACGTTTTTGACATAAAGGAAATATACATATCAAAGTATGAAATTACAAAGAACAAGTAATAGCCCCCTACCCCACCCCACACACTCAACACTGTATTATTGCAAGATCAAGTGTAACTTACTTGTTAACTTGAGTTTTTCTTCCTTAGAGAAATATGCAGCAAATCCATTGAAGCGTTTTTTATAGCCCCGTATCAATGCTTGGCTTGCAAAACTGTTTATTTTTTTCGAAATCTAGAAAGTTAATCATATATAGTTTCAAAATCAAAAGGTAATCAGAGATAACATATACCTTGGATGAACAACTTGTTTGATTATTCGTGAGTGATGCAATGAAGGCGAGTATTCGCCTTGTGGGAGAGATCCCATATAAGCAATATAAATCTGTAAGAATTGACATTAATGATCACTAGATCGAGCTAAACGAGAACATAAGCAATTACATGTGGATAGAGCATAAATGGAAGTTTTGAGTCTAGCTAGTTTTATTATTTATATATATATATATATATATATATATATATGAAAATACAAACACATGGACAAATATATTGGCACGTTTAATTCAATGTTCACACACGTTTAGAATTAATATTATTCAAATTCCAGGATTATCATAAGAAAATATTGGGTGATGAATCAATATTGGATTAATCCACCTTCAATTCCCGGTCATCAATATAGTAAGAAACTTGAATAGATTCATCAAGTCCCTTGCTACACAAATATCGAAAAACACATTAAAAATGTAAAATCATCAAACCCAGCTAAAGTGACAACTTATAAACGAACGTACACTTTGGAGATATGACCTCACCTTCTGGATTTTAAAGTAAAGATGGACTACGCTAGTTTGGACTAGGAATCTTGGATTATTAGGACAAATGATGTAGCTTTTATAAAAGAAAAAAAAAGAGAGAATTTCCCCTCTTATTATATTTGGTACTATGATAATGAAATAAAGCCTTTATGATAATGAAATAAAGCCTTTATGGTAATGAAATCAAAGCCTTAGTATGTTGTATACGTGTTCTATTGGGCTTGTCAATATTTTATGGTCTATTTTTTTTTTGACCCTTTAGACATCCTTCTAGTTAAGGGTGTTCAAAAAATCAGAATCCGAATTTAAATCCTAAAAATCTGATAATCCGAATTATCCAAAATTTTGGATAATCTAATTTTCGGATATCCGAAATTTCGGATTCGAATCCTGATTTTGAAAATTTTCGGATAATCGGATTATCCGAATCCGAATATTAAATATATATATATATATATAATATTATATACACTACATAACACAATACACAATCTTAAATCTCTAATCCTCCTAACCCTAAGTCCATACTCCTCGAATCCATAGCAGCCGCTCCTCCCTCTTTTCTTCCCTATAACAGCCCCCGTCCACCTCGTCTCCGACTTCCACAGCTCCCGTCCACCAAACGGTAAGTTTTTTTTTACATTTTTTTGTTCTACTTTCATTTATCTAACTTTAATTTTTGTTTTTTAACAGGTTCACGTTTTAGACATAGAGGAAATATACATATCAAAGTATGAAATTACAAAGAACAAGTAATAGCCCCCTACCCCACCCCACACATTCAACACTGTATTATTGCATGATCAAGTGTAACTTACTTGTTAACTTGAGTTTTTCTTCCTTAGAGAAATATGCAGCAAATCCATTGAAGCTTTTTTTATAGCTCCGTATCAATGGTTGGCTTGCAAAACTGTTTATTTTTTTTCGAAATCTAGAAAGTTAATCATATATAGTTTGAAAATCAAAAGGTAATCAAAGGTAACATATACCTTGGATGAACAACTTGTTTGATTATCCGTGAGTGATGCAATGAAGGCGAGTATTCGCCTTGTGGGAGAGATCCCATATAAGCAATATAAACCTGTAAGAATTGACATTAATGATCACTAGATCGAGCTAAACGAGAACATAAGCAATTACACGTGGATAGAGCATAAATGGAAGTTTTGAGTCTAGCTAGTTTTATTATTTATATATATATGAAAATACAAACACATGGACAAATATACTGGCACGTTTAACTCAATGTTCACACACGTTTAGAATTAATATTATACAAATTCCAGGATTATCATAAGAAAATATTGGGTGATGAATCAATATTGGATTAATGCACCTTCCATTCCCCGTCATCAATATTGTAAGAAGCTTGAATAGATTCATCAAGTCCCTTGCTACACAAATATCGAAAAACACATTAAAAATGTAAAATCTTCAAACCCAGCTAAAGTTATAACTTAGAAACGAATGTACACTTTGGAGATTGGACCTCACCTTATGGATTTTAAAGCAAAGATGGACTACGCTAGTTTGGACTTGGAATCTTGGATTATTAGGACAAATGATGTAGCTTTTATAAAAGAAAAAAAAGACAAAGAATTTCCCCTCTTATTATATCTGGTACTATGATAATGAAATAAAGCCTTTATAGTTTCAAAATCAAAAGGTAATCAGAGATAACATATGCCTTGGATGAACAACTTGTTTGATTATCCGTGAGTGATGCAATGAAGGCGAGTATTCGCCTTGTGGGAGAGATCCCATATAAGCAATATAAACCTGTAAGAATTGACATTAATGACCACTAGATCGAGCTAAACGAGAACATAAGCAATTACACGTGGATAGAGCATAAATGGAAGTTTTGAGTCTAGCTAGTTTTATTATTTATATATAACGAGTCAACGCCAATCCGCGCGTTGCGTCAGGATATTGTTTATAAATGTTTTCAGTATCACCATACAAGGTGTGAAAATTGTTTAACGTTGGTTGTGCAGAACACCAACTCAACTCTAAATGGATATTTCCCGCTTGCATTTTGGTTGTACAAACCAGTGCACAGTTTATGAGTTAAAGAATCTATTTTTAGTTCACTAGATACAAAACCTTTCCAATTCTACCAAAATAAGGTGATTTCCAATAAATACACTTTGAATATATTTTGACCCACACTTTAAGTTAAATCCGGAAGCCCAACCATAGTGGTGGAGTGGTGGAGAGGCCTTATGTTCACTTAGGTGATCAAGGGTTCAATTCCCACTTCCAACATTATGGTTTGGTATCCGGGTGAAGATCGAATACGGGTGGCGCCGGTTCGAATCTGACGGGCGGTGAGGTTTTACGAGTTCTATAACACTGTCGTGCCTTCGGGCGGGTGGGGCTCGGGTTTCCGCGCATCGGGAGAAGGCGGGGGATGCTGGAGGTCGAGTAGTCGATTCTTGGGCACGTCCCCACGCAAGGGTGGTTGCCACACAGTTGTTCGCCGATAAAAAAAAAGTTAAATCCGGATTAACTAATTAAACCAAACACTTTAAAACATAGTCATTAATTTTACGTAACACTTTGAATAATTTACTGTTTTAAGATTTCTGTAAAAAGAACCAACAAATAATTACAAATGTCGGTTAATTTGTAAACTTTAATTTGCGCGTCCTTTCGAATTTTTATTAGGATAAATGACAAAGAAATTTTGTTTTTAAAAAAGACAATATTTATTAGTCATTCATTTTATTTTGTTTTAATTTATTTTTTGCATTTAAAAAGGGAAATGTGTATTTTAACGTTAACATGTGTGGGTGAGATGAATATTTTGTAACTCATACATTTCACGAACGTATAATATTTGCGTTATGCGTTCCTTAAATATTCATCTATAAAAGTGGCTTTTTTTTTTTTTTTTTTTTTTTTTTTTTTTTGATAAATGTGAAGCACAGTTTATTTCTTTGCATGACTATAGTTTAGAATTAACTATTCAAGCTAATAAAATGCGTAAAACATTTAACGTGCTTGTTAAAATGTGTTTAATCTTTATATCACTTATTAATATTTGCGTTATGCGTTCCTTAAATATTAATCTTATATCACTTAATTTAACGTGCTTGTTAAAATTAATAAAGTGTTTGCATCCATAACAAGATGTGTATTTAGTTGTTATGAGATTTAGCATACTTTCAGCAAACGGTTCATGAACTTTCAGATATATTGCTGAAAGTTAAGTTCGTTTGCATCCATAATAGTATGATGAAAGTTCAATTTATGAACACTTGTTTGTGTTCATTAATGTTCGTTTGTGTTCGTGTGCGTTCATGAATAAAATTAATAAACAAACACGAAGATGAGTGTTTTCTTAACAAACTAACACAAACAGAAAATCTCATTCGGTAACTGTTTGTGAACACATAATTTCCATAACAAACGAACACGAACAAGGCCTTGTTCGTGTTTGTTCGGCTCGCTTACAGCCCTACATGCTATTGCTTCTTGGTGTCATTTGCCTTCGGTGTTTGCTTTCACAACCCATGATATTTTGAACTTTTTCATACGGGTCATAATGGGGACAAAATTATAAACAAAATGGTCCAGTCAATCATGCTTGTGGCATGTGGTCAATTTGGAAGACTCAAAATAAGCTTATTTTCAATCAAAAGAAGCCGATCATTGCTAAGTTATGCGGGAAATTAAAGCCTGGGGGTTCCTTTGGATCAAAAAGCGATCCAAGGGGTTATCTTTAGATGAGTCAAATTGGGGTTAATCTATTCAGTTTATTCGGTTAAATTGTCAGTTTTCATGGTCAGCTATGTCAATTTTAGTTTATAACCAACACTAAACTTGGCCTAAATTTTTTTGCTTATGAATACATGAAAGTAGGTATAAAACATGAATTACATTAAATAGAGTTACAAAAGCTAGAAATAAATATGTATGATTTGGTTCGGTTTGGTTAATTTCAATAAATTGAGGATATAAAAAAAATCGATAACCGATTTTTGGTTAATTCAGTTTTCAATTAATTGGTTTGTGATTAATTCAGTTTTCAGTTGATTTCAGTACTATTTCGCCTTTTTTGTTTGGTTTTAATTAACGGTTTAATTATTGTTCATCCCTTATAAACCGTTAATCATGTAACATATCATTTTTTTATAATTAAAAAACTTTAGTAATACTATACCAAAATGATAGAGAATAAAATGTTCATTTGTATGGTGTATTTTTTTTAAGTGTTAACGTATGAAAAAGTTATGGTCATTTTAAATCGTGAAGGTAGTTAGTGTGAATTAAGGGGAAAGTTAATATTTAAATGATTAAGTTGATGTGGACAAGTGTGTACTTATTGTTTAAAAAGACATATTTGTTAACACATGCATTAAATGTTGTATGTTGAGCAATAGTACTTATACTACTTAAAATTTAGGAGAAATGGATTTAAATAATTCAAATTTTTGGTTATTGGTCGTTGACAGTCTGAATTATGGAAATATATGCTAGTAATCTCACTTTTTAACATATTGGCCATCAAGAGACTGAAACTAACTGAATCCTAACTCCGTTAGACTTTTGATAATGTGGCAGCTTAGGTGTTTAAAACATGTTGATGTGACAGCTTAGGTGTCAAAAACATCTTTATATAGTTTTGGTCTTTGTTTCTCTCTCACCAACCACCACCTACCATTTTCCAACCTATATACCAAACCACCGCTACAATACACTTTCCCTACCATCGTTGCTTCCACTTTCCACGTCATTATCCACCATTGAGACCATATACCCACTGAAGAGAATATGAGGTATACAGCCGAAGCTATGTTTGAGACGAACGACTTAATACTCCGATGGTCAAGCTTCGGAGTAAAGGCCCATGGGCCTTTAACATCCGAAGCCCATCAAGAAAAGTATAAATACTCCAACTAAACCCTCGTTTAAGGGTACTGGTAAACCTCCGAACCAAACACTTTTCTCTCTACTTTATCAATTCAGAAACCTATACTTATTCTCACGCCGGATGGTGGTCATAGAGAGACTTTCCCTCTCCCCTGTGACGAGCCTAACAGTGTTCTGTTTTGCAGGTTTAATCAGATCTAAACACCGTTGATCATGTCCATCTCATCCTCAATTGATCCCTTTAATCAGATCCAACCGGATGATACTTTTTTCCTCTTCACCCATCGTGCACATCACTTGCACAAACCCTAACTCCTATCCACCACTGACAACCGACCTCCACCGCTGTGACCCACAACCATCCACCATCCCTTCCGACGACAAGCTTTACCCACCTGTAATCTAACCCCCACTGCATTACTCTACCATTCTCGGCCATCCTCCACCTTCACTGTGACGACCGGGAAAATTTTTCTTTCTCATCGTTTCATTCTCTTTGGCTTCGGGAAATTTTTGGGATGAAAATTCTTTCAACAGGGGGATGATGTGACACCCGACATGTTTAGGTTAACATTTTATAAAACACATAAGTCTACCTTAGCGAAAAACGTTTTCAAACATACTTAACTAGGTCAGTTGAGTCGTTATGATGGTTCCGGGAATCATCGGGAATCGTTCAGTGATCCACGGGATCATTGGGAATCGGTCCATAACGATGTGAACAAGGATTGCTGATTTGTAGAATCGTCGGGTTTAACGCACACACGCAAGTCTCGAGTCCCGGGAATTGGTGAACGAATGTAAACGTGTTAGTTATCGTGCATTATATGTTTATAATCACTATATGACTTGTCGGTATGTGAATACGTGCTTATATGTGTTAAAATAGCGTTTAACGCGCCGAAAGTCCAAACAGCCCTGTAGGGGGTGAGTAGCCTAATTTCATGTAATTATAGGGATGAGTAGCCTAATTGCATGTAATCAGGGGTGAGTAGCCTAATTGCATGTAATTATAGAGGTGAGTAGCCTACTCGCCTATAACTAAGGGCAATTAGGCCCTACTCGAGTGTTATAATAGGCGATTATGTGCCTAATCGCCTGTTGCAGACCCGTACTCGCCTGTAGCACCTGTGATGACTAGAAACGCCTATAAATACCACCCTTGTGTTGCAAAACATCATTTTTGAAACCCTAACACACCCCAAAGCTATTCCACACCATATCCAACCTCCGTAACACATTTTTGACCTAGAAATCACCTTTACAAGATCATACATCATTCTTTAGCAAAATCCAAGGTGTGTTCTTCATTCCAAACCATTGAAAAGTTATTGTTTTGCTCCCTAAAGGTCCAGACCGGATTTCTAAATATTTGTGTCTTTGAAACCTATTAAAATCAGTTTCTAAACAAACCCAAACCTTCATACTTGTTCTATGTGATGTAATCATGCAAAGATAAGATTTTTATTGATAAAACATGATGATTCTTATATATTTGATATGTTTCTGAGATAAATAGGTTGTTAGCATGATTATTGATGAGTTTGAAAGTTCATAGTTATGTATTGTTGATAATAGGCGTTTTGACCCATTTGAATGATTTAGGAAGATTTAAGGAGTTTTGATGTGTTTTGATGATTGCATAAGGTTAGGGTTTGCTCTAGGACGATGATAGAACAGTAGGATAATATTGGACAACGTTGTTATGTGATGAAATCTGTATATTTGCCGTTTAGGGTAACATATGCCCGAAGCATGTCCTCCAAGGTTTGAATCGTCTGCTCACTCTGACCGTCAGTTTGCGGATGATAAGCCGTACCCATATCTAACTGAGTACCCAAAGCTTTGCGTAGAGCCTTCCAGAAATGCGAAGGAAAACGAGAATCACGATCAGAGATGATAGAAACAGGCACCCCGTGCTGAGAGACTACTTCCTTAAGGTAAATTCGAGCTAATCGCTCGAGTCCATCCGTTTCCTTAATAGGTAGAAAATGCGCCGATTTTGTCAACCTGCCGACAAACACCCAAATCATATCGCAACCACTTGGTGACTTCGGTAGTTTGGTGACAAAATCCATCAACTAACCCAGTTAAGTCCGTTTATAAATGTTTTTCGCTAAGGTAGACTTAAGTTTTACCAAAATGTTTAAGCCGAACATGCCGGGTGTCACATCATCCCCACGTTGAAAGAATTTTCGTCCTGAAAATTGCACGAAGCCCAAAAATGAAAGAGACGAAAAGAAGGAAACGAAAAGAAAATTTACCGGTCGTTACATCATGAAAGAATTTTCGACCCAAAAATTGCACGAAGCCCAAAAATGAAAGAGACGAAAAGAAGGAAACGAAAAGAAAATTTACCGGTCATTAGATCATCCCCACGTTGAAAGGAATCTCGCCCCGAGATTCATTCAGCTTCAGCGTTAACATGCCTAGACCTAGAATTCCATCTTTCCTGGCATCTTGGTTTCTTTCGTGACAATGGAGAAGTAGAAGACAGAGATTAGTAAATATGACAGATAATAGTAGGGGATAGTAGGGGTTCTGTAAACATAAATTAATAAATTAAGTAATAAGTATATTTAAAATTTTAGACCTTAGGTCTTTCAAAACCTATGACCTTTCACACTGACAAATTGAAAACAACAAATTTGAAAGCTATAAACTCTAAATATTATCATGACACGTAAAATAACAACTATCAAATTTAATGCCCAATATGATCCATTAGCGCCCAAAAATAAAAGTTACTAATTAAAAGAGGGTAAATTTTAGGTTTTTATGGTTTAGTAAAAAAAAAAGAGTAAAATACTCATTCTCTAAAAAAACAAAAGCACACCAACTTTTGAACAGCGTATTATTTTAAAAAAAAATCCTTTTTGCACATTTAAAAAAATCCTTTTTGAACGGCGGACGCACGCTTCGGGAAAAGTTGAGGATACTTAGATTTCATCTGATCCTCCCGTTCCCACGTGAACTCCGGTCCACGATTCGAGTTCCAACGAACCTTAACGATGCGGATTTTACTCCGGTGAAGGATACGAATCTTATAGTCAAGAATCTCAACAGGTTCCTCCACAATGCGAAGACAATCATCAACCTCGATCTCTTCCAGTGGTACAATAAGAGATTCGTCAGCCAAACACTTCTTCAAGTTAGACACATGGAAGACGTTGTGGACACTACCGAGCTCCGCCGGTAAGTCAAGTCTGTATGCCACCGGTCCAATCCGTTCCAGGATTGCGAACAGTCCGACATAACGAGGGTTAAGCTTGCCACGCTTTCCAAAGTGTATGACGCCCTTCCATGGTGAAACTTTCAGAAGTACCCTGTCCCCAACCTAGAACTCCAAAGGTTTGCGACGGCGATCGGCATAACTCTTCTGACGATCCCGCGAGGCTGCCAAACGGTTACAAATTTGTACGATTTTCTCCGAAGTTCCGTACACTAGTTCCGGACCAGTGAGCTGACTCTCACCCACCTCGGCCCAACAAAGAGGAGACCGACATTTTCGTCCGTAAAGAGCTTCGAACGGAGCTGACTTGATACTAGAGTGGTAGCTGTTGTTGTAAGAGAACTCCACCAACGGTAGGTGACAATCCCAACCTTTGCCAAAATCGATAACACATGCCCGAAGCATGTCCTCCAAGGTTTGAATCGTCTGCTCACTCTGACCGTCGGTTTGCGGATTGTAAGCCGTACTCATATCCAACTGAGTACCCAAAGCTTTGTGCAGAGCCTTACAGAAACGCGAAGCAAAACGAGAATCACGATCAGAGATGATAGAAACAGGCACCCCGTGCCGAGAGACTACCTCCTTAAGGTAAGTTCGAGCTAACCGCTCGAGTCCAACCGTTTCCTTAATAGGTAGAAAATGCGCCGATTTTGTCAACCTGTCGACAATCACCCAAATCATATCGCAACCACTTGGTGACTTCGGTAGTTTGGTGACAAAATCCATCAACTAACCCAGTTAAGTCCGTTTATAAATGTTTTTCGCTAAGATAGACTTAAGTTTTACCAAAATGTTTAAGCCGAACATGCCGGGTGTCACATCATCCCCACGTTGAAAGAATTTTTGTCCCGAAAATTGCACGAAGCCCAAAAATGAAAGAGACGAAAAGAAAATTTACCGGTCGTTACATCATCCCCATGTTGAAAGGAATCTCGCCCCGAAATTCATTCAGCTTCAACGGTAACATGTCTAGACCTAGAATTCCATCTTTCCTGGCATCTTGGTTTCTTTCGTGACAATGGAGAAGTAGAAGACAGGGAGTAGTAAATATGACAGATAATAGTAGGGGATCGTAGGGGTTTTGAAAACATAAATTAAGTAATATGTATATTTAAAATTTTAGACCTTAGGTCTCTCAAAGCCTATGACCTTTCACACTGACAAATTTAAATATTATCATGACACGTAACATAACAACTATCAAATTTAACCCCCAATATGATCCATTTGCGCCCAAAAATAAAAGTTACTAATTAAAAGAGGGTAAAATTTAGGTTTTTATGGTTTAGTAAAAAAAAAGAGTAAAATACTCATTCTCTAAAAAAACAAAAGCACAACAAATTTTGAACGGCAGATTATTTTAAAAAAAAGTCCTTTTTGCACATTTAAAAAAATCCTTTTTGAACGGCGGACGCACGCTTCGGGTAAAGATGAGTATACTTAGATTTCATCTGATCCTCCCGTTCCCACGTGAACTCCGGTCTACGATTCGAGTTCCAACAAACCTTAGCGATGCGGATTTTACTCGGTGAAGGCTACAAATCTTATAGTCAAGAATCTCAACAGGTTCCTCCACAATGCGAAGACGATCATCAACCTCGATCTCTTCCAGTGGTACAATAAGAGATTCGTCAGCCAAACACTTCTTCAAGTTAGACACATGGAAGACGTTGTGGACACTACCGAGCTCCGCCGGTATGTCAAGTCTGTATGCCACCGGTCCAATCCATTTCAGGATTGCGAACGGTCTGACATAACGAGGGTTTATCTTGCCACGCTTTCCAAAGCGTATGACGCCCTTCCATGGTGAAACTTTCAGAAGTACCCTGTCCCCAACCTAGAACTCCAAAGGTTTGCGACGGCGATCGGCATAACTCTTCTGACGATCCCGTGCAGCTGCCAAACAGTTATGAATTTGTACGATTTTCTCTGTAGTTCCGTACACCAGTTCCGGACCAGTGAGCTGACTCTCACCCACCTCGGC
The DNA here is from genome assembly GCA_030844895.1 of Ambrosia x helenae. Taxonomy (NCBI): domain Eukaryota; kingdom Viridiplantae; phylum Streptophyta; class Magnoliopsida; order Asterales; family Asteraceae; genus Ambrosia; species Ambrosia x helenae. Next base: position 20,914,766 of record CM061223.1, on the reverse strand, counting down.
CCAACAAAGAGGAGACCGGCATTTTCGTCCGTAAAGAGCTTCGAACGGAGCTGGCTTGATACTAGAGTGGTAGCTGTTGTTGTAAGAGAACTCCACCAACGGTAGGTGACAATCCCAACCTTTGCCAAAATCGATAACACATGCCCGAAGCATGTCCTCCAAGGTTTGAATCGTCTGCTCACTCTGACCGTCAGTTTGCGGATGATAAGCCGTACTCATATCCAATTGAGTACCCAAAGCTTTGTGCAGAGCCTTCCAGAAACGCGAAGCAAAACGAGAATCACGATCAGGGATGATAGAAACAGGCACCCCGTGCCGAGAGACTACCTCCTTAAGATAAATTCAAGCTAAGCGTTCGAGTCCATCCGTTTCCTTAATAGGTACAAAATGCGCCGATTTTGTCAACCTATCGACAATCACCCAAATCATATCGCAACCACTTGGTGACTTCGGTAGTTTGGTGACAAAATCCATCGTGATCCGTTCCCACTTCCATTCTGGAATCTCCGGTTGTTGTAGGAGACCAGACGGCTTCTGATACTCCACCTTGACTTTAGCACAAGTCAAGCATTTGTTCACGTATGAGGCTATATCAGCCTTCATGTTCGGCCACCAATAGAGTATTTTTAAATCCTGATACATCTTGCCGGAGCCAGGGTGAACATAATACCGGGATTTATGAGCTTCATCTAAAACAAGCTTCTGTAATCCCCCGAACAAAGGAACCCAAACGCGTTCTGCAAAGTAATGTAGGCCATCGGACCTAAGTTTAAGGTGCTTATCAGCACTATGCATAGTTTCAGCTTTAAGGTTTTCCTCCTTCAAAGCTTCCAGTTGTGCAGAACGAATTTGGTCAGGCAAAGAGGAATGAATGGTGAGCTGTAAAGCTCGAACACAACGAGGTTTCGCAGATTCCTTCCTGCTCAAGGCGTCCGCCACAACGTTCGCCTTGCCAGGATGATACTTAATAGCACAGTCATAATCGTTCAGGAGTTCAACCCAGCGACGCTGCCGCATGTTTAGCTCCTTCTGGTCGAGTAATGTCTCCAGATTTTCAACGCAAAAACCACCGCACCCAATTCTAATTCATGGGTAGTGTAGTTCTTCTCGTGAACCTTGAGTTGATGAGAAGCATAAGCAATGACCTTTTCGCGTTGCATCAACACACAACTGAGACCGCGAATAGAAGCGTCACAGTACACAACAAAATCATCCGTACCCTCAGGTAAGAAAAAGATAGGTGCAGAACAAAGTTTAAGCTTCAGCATCTGAAATGCCGATTCTTGCAGTTCACCCCAGTCAAACTTTTGGTCCTTCTGGGTAATAGAGGTGAGGGGTTGAGCAATCTTCGAAAATCCCTCAATGAAACGACGATAGTAACCCGCAAGACCTAGGAATTGCCGCACCTCAGATGGCGTCTTTGGTGCTTCCCAGTCTTTAATAGCTTCGATCTCAGCCGGATCGACATGAATTCCCAGTTCATTAACCACATGCCCTAGGAATAAAACTTCACGCAACCAAAAATCACACTTTGAGAACTTAGCATACAACTGCTCTGTCTCAAAAGTTCCGAGACCAACCGTAAGTGTTCCTCATGATCCGTCTCATTCTTAGAATAAACTAGAATGTGATCAATAAACACGATGACGAATTTATCAAGGTAAGGCTTGCAAACGCGGTTCATTAAATCCATGAACACCACCGGTGCGTTAGTGAGACCAAAGGGCATGACCAAGAACTCAAAATGGCCATAATGAGTACGAAAAACTGTTTTCGGAATGTCAGTTTCCTAAACGCGCAACTGGTGATACCCAGATCGCAAATCAATCTTCGAATAGTAACTAGAGCCCTGGAGCTGGTCAAAGAGATCATCAATACGAGGGAGAGGGTAACGATTCTTGATTGTCACTTTGTTTAGCTCACGATAGACGATACACATGCGAAGACTTCCGTCCTTCTTCTTCACAAACAATATAGGAACTCCCTACGGGGAAGAACTCGATCGGATGAAACCCTTTTCCAAGAGTTCCTGTAACTGGTTGGACAACTCTTGCATCTCGGAAGGTGCAAGACGGTATGGGTCTCAGGCAATAGGAGCTGCACCAGGTGTAAGATCAATACCAAACTCAACCTGACGATGAGGAGGAAGACCAGGTAAATCACCAGGAAACACATCAGGGAAATCACGAACCACAGGGATATCCTCGATCTTCTTCTCATCATCAGACGAAAAAGAAAGAAGTGCCAAAATGGCCGAATAACCCTTCCAAAGATACTTAAGGGCTTTCATACTGGAAACGATACTCAGCGGAGCACCGCTCTTCTCGCCATGAACCGAAAGAGTCTCTCCATCATGGAGAGGGATCCGAATGACCTTATCGAAACAAACGATTTCCGCACGATACAACGATAACCAATCCATGCCCACAACGACAACAAAACTACCCAGGGACACCAGCATAAGGTCAATGGGGAAAGACAAACCCGACAGTTCCAAGCGACATTCCTTAAGAATATGTGTCGCTTTGATGTTCCTACCATCAGCCAATTCTATCAAGTACTTAGCCTCTAAGGGTGTGGGTACTATATCTAGAAATCGACTAATGTCCACAGATATGAAACTCTTATCGGCACCAGAATCAAACAAGACAGAAACATAGCGATCATTAAGAAGGAACGTACCGGTAACTGTGTCAGGATTCTGCTTGGCCTCTGCAGAGCCAATGACGAAAGCATGCGCATTCTTGCCACCGCCTCCGTTGTTCCCGTTACCGTTCCCGCCCTTCCCATTTTCGCCCTGTTTCAGTTTGTGACATTCACGCTTGAAATGCCCCGTGTCACCACAGTTGTAGCACCCTTGCTTTCCTGGGGTCCCCTAAGCAGAAGGAGCAGGAGTAGCAGTATGAGCCTGAGTAGACGGAAGTGACACCCTACAGTCCTTAGCAACATGCCCCAACTGATTGCACCGATGACAACGAGCTCGGTCACAACCCCCAGAATTATGGAAACCACACTTGTTGCACTTGGGATGCTTCCCAACATACCCACTCGACTTCTGCCCCAAAGACGACCCAGACGAATCAAACTTCTTTACCGGATGAGATGGTGTTGGCACGACACTCTTCCCCACATTATCCCACTTCCTCTTGTTACCCTCAGAACCCTTCACAGTAGTACCCTTAGGAGGCAAAACACCTTCTGCCACCTTCAAGTTAGTCATCCTATGTGTCGATCGGACGACTTCAGCAAGTGTGGGTATATTCCCGGCAGCCACCAATCCTGCTATCTCTGGCATCAACCCAGAAATGTAGTGCTCAATCCTCCTATACTCGGGTGTGTGCAAATCAGGGCACAACACCGCTAACTCGTTCCGCCTCACAGTGTACTCTTCTATCTCAGACCTAACCATCTTGTAGTTCCAGACCTCATGTTCCAACTTCTGCACTTCCTCCCTAGGACAGTACTCGCTCTTCAGACGATGCACAAAATCTGCCCAAAGCATAGCATGAGCTTCGCCCAAACCCATGTTCTGAGCAGTAGCATTCCACCACGATAATGCAGGACCCTCAAATGTCGCAGTGGCATACTTAACCCGGTCCCCAGCAGGACAGTTACACATAAAAAATATAGACTCAACCTTCTCCAACCATCGGAGAAGTCCCACCGCCCCGTTAGTTCCAGCAAAGTTATGGGGCTGACAGTCCCGAAACTTCTTGTAAGAGCACTGGGTGGAGGTGGATTAACAGCAGCACCTGAGACATGACACCCGAATAAACCACAAAAGAAAAGACATGTCACCCAAGAATGAGGCAGAGTTGATATAAATCAACTTACCACCTAGAACGTTATGTCCGGCCTGAAAAGCAGCCAAGGCCATATTCACTTGTTGTTGCAACAAGTTGTTCAGTTCCTCTTGGGTCATGTTGATGTTACCACGATCACCGCCGCCACCACGGCCACCAGCACGCCCACCACGACGTCCACCACCACGAGCGCCAGACATGATCTGACAATCAAAAATCGAGAGATTCAGATTCACCGCTAGTGTCAACCACTAGAAGTTACAAGAGTTAAACCTAGGTACAATTCAGGACTATCCATCCAAACTCAGAGTCCATTGGGATTTTCATGCATTTCAGTTTTTGATGCCGTGTGCACCCGAAATGATAAACTGCTCTACATGGTCCTCCAAGCGTCCCCCTAGTTCGAACTCAATCACCGAATACTGGCACCTAGTAACATGCTACTACAAGCATATGTGTAAAAGAACATGTGGAAGCAAGTCCGTCTATTGGAGCACAGAGGGGAGATGTCCGAATCGTGGACAGATCTCAAAAATATGCTAAAACCACCCCAATATACGACACTGCTGTGCAAGATTCAACTAGTCAGTCCCTTCATCTTCAAATTTCGAAGAAGAAGACAAGAGTAGGCAAAAACCCAAGTAAGAGTAGATGATGTAACATAGAAGTATGATGATGATGTAAACACATCCCGGTCAAGAAGGATTGAAGAACTAAATGACGTCATAACTAATTTTAGCAAATATTTCATATCACATAAAATATAAATACCTTGTTAAATTGAAAGTTTAAAAATAAAAGAAATTTTTTGTTTTCTTCAAAAAGTTATAAAAAACAAATGAACTCTTTAAAAATAAAAGAGATTAGATGAATAACATTTAATTGAAAATATACAAGTAGTACCATAAAAATACAAAAAAAGATATCATTTACCACAAAAGTTGCGCTAGCCCTTACTCGGCCCACTGGACACTTTGCATAATTCAAAATTGCGTCATATATCGGGATTTCCTTTTGTAGGTAGCATGTGAATCATCGTAATTATGGTTCCCAATCAACCGAAGATTTAGCATGTGATGAAGCGATTGAAGAAATTCATTTTTGAACGTAAGTACTTTCACAAACAGGTCAAATGAGTAGTATATGGAAAGACTTAATTATGGAATAGAACTAGTTGTTGAATGTATTGTGTGTGTAAATGATGTAGAATGAATACTAATGTTTGAATAGATAAGTTCCAAATTAGTATTATAACACGACATGTTGACTTGAAAGTAAATTAGGTACAACAAGCTTAAAATTCAACGGGTCAAGTGGATATGATCTCGATCTAGGTAAAAAGTTTGCGATTATAAGTCAAACACGTATAAGGCGAAAACACTCATACGAACAAAGGTAAGTGACTTATGAACTAAACTCTTAGTTTAGTAAATGCATGTTTATGTATTAATGTAGAATGGGAAGCAAGAATGAAATGGTAACTTACAGTAAGACAAGTGAATGGATATTGACATATTGTTAGTGAACAAGTATGGTTCGCCATACGACCATGAAGATAGTTGGGATAAACGGGTCAACAAAGATAGAAATGAAGTGATGGTATTTTAAGCATGAAATGAACCCGAGATTATCAAACCTGCTCATTTAGTGAACTTGGTAAATTAACAACCATAATTGAAGGTAGAGTATTACACCAATATGGTCAAATGGGACATTGGTTGAACTTTGTTAAAGATAACTTTACTTGGAGGTTAAGTGATACACCAATTAAGCAAACGGGTTAATTAGTAAGTAAATCTAATGACTACCTTAATTGAAGGTCAACTATCACTTAAGAAAGGCTAAACGGGTCAAAAGTCATTTTAGTAAATAAAAGTGTAAAAACTTGATCGAATACCAATGCATGAACGAACCTCGGGGTCGAATTGAAAGAATGAGCAGGGGATATATGTTTTGTCACACCCTCAAATTTCCAGTTGCGGAATTTTACCGCAAGGCGCGTGACAAACCAGGATCCAAGTCAACGGTCACAGTAAACAACACTATATGAAATACGTAAACGCAAAACATAATTCTCATAGCATAAAACTGTAGCGGAAACATTTAACCAATTACAAAACCATGTACGTGTTCAAAATGTTTATTTCAAAAGCATGAAACTAAGCCTAGACGTCATGCAGACTTCTGCGCCTAGTCCAACTGTTGCTACCTTAGCGACCTGAGAAAAACATGCCAAAACGACGTCAATATATAACGCTGGTGAGTTCAAAGGTTTATATAAAAATGTTACCGAGTGTTACCAAATGTTACGAAATGTTACCAAGTCCAAAACCTGTCAATACTATATCAATGGTACCAAAGTACGCTAGCTAGGTGTATGTTTTGTTACTACTACGATTGGAAAACCATTACTGGACACGTTTAGAAATGTTTAGCGAATGTTCAGCACGAATAATGTTCAACATGTTTAGCAAAGTTCGAGACAACATGCACCCGTCCAACCTCCAGTCGACGGGTGGGGCAGGTCACGCCCAATAGATCTATCCATATTTGCCCCGTTGTGCATCCCCGCACATTCATGGTTTCCCCCGGGACTTCCAAAGATCGTATAGCAACTCAAAATTAGTTCATAGTATGACATATGTTACAAAATATAAGTTTAGCGCATGTTTTCTCCCCCAAAAGCAAAACCAGTAAAAGTGGGGCCATGAAACTCACCTTAGGTTATGTTCTTCAATATAATAAGAAAAGCCAAGCCCTTGATAATGCCAACTACCGGAGATCTATCAATATGTTCACATAAGTGTTCCGACTAATAACCATAAGGTTATCTAGTCCCCGATTGTCCAGATCATGACCAAGTATGTTTAAAAACGTGTTTGACTGTTCTACCGACAAACTAGACCGACCCGACATGTAACATCGTAAAATTTTCCCCAAAATTTTAATACATAAAAAGCCCTTATATATATATATATATATATATATATATATATTACAGCTTTATCATTAATATTATACAAATGTGCCTAAGTCTTTATTTATCCTAACTCACAACTTATATACATACATAAATGTATATAAATAATAATAATAATAATATGATTCTAAATTCTTTTTTTTTTTCACATACAAGATTTTTTTTTTAAAATAAAGCCTTAAGTCAAATAGTCAAAGTCCTAGTCAAAGTCTTAGTCACACAGTCAAAGTCTTAGTCAAATAGTCAATTCATCATAAAACCTTACTTTATGGTGTTGACCAATTTTAATGGCTAATTGAATCCAAAACTAGTATAAAAACCCACCTATGACCCATTATACTTTGCACCTCTAAATCGATTGTTTTAATCCGATAAAACTTTCCCTCATACCTTTCTTCTATAGTCTATTACTTCTACAATTGAAGCTTTGATTATAAGCTCTTGTAATTGGCAACTTTGGGGCTACACATATTCTATTTCTCGAGACTTAATACTTTGCTAAAGTGAGTTTACGTACCCATGTTTATGCAATTCTTCATACTTGCAACATTATACTTAAGCAATTCTACATGCATGTCTAGTTGTAAACTTTAATGCCTCATGAATTAGACAACAACAACAGTTTCAACGAGTTTCAACGAGTTTCAACATTACATAATCATTAGCTATGGCCAAGCCGGCGATACTCAATAATAGATCTATTGGATTGACAATCCCACCCGGATACGTGTACCTCCTACATAGGTAGCGTGGGTGATTGTTATCGTTCCAACATATTATTAAGGTGAACCGTGGATGACGGGATGGACCTAAACTAGTCGGAGGTTTGATTATGTCGATTCAACATTTCATGTTTATTCATGTAGACTTAAACTTACGATAGACATATGAAATGCTAAACTTTTATTCTTAAACTTAATTGCTTGACATGGCTTATGTATTCTCATCAACTTCTAGTTGACCCCCCCATTTTTCCTAACTCAACAGGAAATACTGATGCTTGAAGTCTAGAGCTAGCATGAGGAGATATTTGAAGCTTTGTTTGATTATTTGATGTACGAATTCTTGTAGAACAATTGTATGTAATTTATTTAAATCATATAATGAAATTTATTATTCACCATGAGCTACTGAACAATCATCAATACGTGACATCCCGATGTTTCCGCCATCGGTTGGGGTGTTACAGATTGGTATCAGAGCCATGGTTATAGGGAATTAGGTTATTAGAAAAATAATCTAGTCTATAACCATAGGATTATAATCAGTACTTGCTCCTTTTACTTGCAACCCTACTTGTTTCTATTCTCTATCTCCCTCCTACATCTTATCCCTACTTTAGTCCCTACAAGAAGATTGTTCTCCATCACAAGATCTACTCTTAGACTAATAGGACAAATCCTCAGGTTTAGCCTGAACCACCTTGAAGATCTCGTCGAAGTTCTAGATTTTAATAACGAACACGTGCAATCTGGAAGGGTGAACGCCTGTATTCTGAGTTTTCTGTCTAGGACTGGCATTGCGCATAAATCCCAATCAGACGAGGGACCCGGATGCCTACCTGGGAATTCTCGGGATGAGTGTTCACTTATAGGCTAAAGCATGTCTTCATTATGTTATTAGAATCTAGAAGTTGTGATAAGTCAACGTTTTCGTTTATTCGTTTTAATTAATGAATAAATTATTACACTCACTTTCCTTAAACTAAGCTCTAAAATCTCAAAATTTTACAGCTTAAATCAATCTCATTTCATAACCATCTATGGATTTCACAATCACACTTCACCTTACCATCTTAGCCACTTTTTAAATATTCAACACCCTACCCAAATCATATTATTTCATTTCTCCACATGTTACTTATTTTTTTTTAAAAAAACTATAACCTCATACCTTAGCACAAACTAAAGATTTCTAAATCTTGTTGTATTTTCATTACCTATTAACTTTACAAAGTACATATTTTTGTCAAAAGATGTCCTCGAACTTAAATTCAATTGTTTATTTATTGACGTAACAAACAATTTTCTATATAATGCTTTAAACTATTAAAAATCATTTAATAGAACCTTGATCTCCAAAACCTAATGTCATGTTTGAAATCTCCAACTAACGGGAATATTTTAATCAAAGCCCACTTAGCTTGTACTATTTAACAACTTTTTCTTTATGTATAAAACCAATTTTGAAAATAAGATTTTTTTTCCATAGGAATAATATCTAGTCTCTAAATTCTCCATCGACACTCATTCATTTTCAACTTGTTCAAATTTTTACAATATTAGGCATATACCACAATCATGTTTTCTTATACACTTGATTATAACCTTTGATCCAAACCCCAAAAATTTACACTGCTACATAATCTCCTTACTATAAAATAAACTCTTTATGAACTATCTTCACATTCACTATCTCTCACAACCTTGATTCTACTTCAAGATTTTTCATCATCCTCTCAAGAACTAAATTCATATCCTTCACCTTCTCAAACATGAACTAGTTACCCATGATAACCAAACTATTGAAATTTGGTTGTGTGTTGCATCAAACTTAATCCTTAGTTATACATGAGGATTCGATTATCTACCATATTTAAACATTTGATACTAGAAATCATGGAATATAAACTATTTGCTATAGACACACCTAGAGTCATTAACCTTGTCTAGGACAACACTATTACAACTCGCATGCTATGCTTGATACTTGATTGTTTATATGTACATATTATCAATTTGCAATTTATGTGTGTAATAATTGGTACACTTAATCAAACAACTGATAGAGGATGAAGTACTTGCTCAACAGTTATTAGAGTACAAAATAACCTACTCAACGATTGGTAGAGGTCATCATGCCTGCTCAACAGTCAGTAGAGGCCCTACAACCTGCTCAACGACTGGTAGAGGCTATCATACCTGCTCAACAATCGGTAGAGGTTCCTACTCACTGACTGGTAGAAGTCTTTTTCCTGCTCAACAGTTGGACTCATTTTTGGATACATGGTTAATCATATTATTTTACATGTGTGTCTAGAGTTATAGAAGGACACAAAACCCTAATGTAAGGTAAATTGGTGATTGCGGTCCGGAACGTAATCATGAATTTACAGGTACGTTAAGGTAGTGTGAAATTCTATCAAGGTTTTCGGTAGTTGACCAATTATAAACCTTAGTTATCTGGTAGTTCATTTAGTCTTTCAATAGTCCATCAACTCATTCCTTTTAGGACTCCTAAAACTTAAGATTCTTATTCTCCTTGCTATTTCAGATGAACCTAATCCAACCCTTAAAACTCACACATATCAAAACTCTTACCCAAATTATTCGAAACAGTTTATTCTGTTACCTATAAATTTATGTCATGCCTTAACTCGAAACTTCCCAAACCACCCTTGTCCTAATTTCTACCCAATCACCTTCAACCCTGTGTTTTCAATAAACTTCGGGACGAAGTTTCCAAAAGTAGGGGAGACTGTAACATCGTAAAATTTTCCCCAAAATTTTAATACATAAAAAGCCCTTATATATATATATATTTTATTACACCTTTATCATTAATATTATACAAATGTGCCTAAGTCTTTATTTATCCTAACTCACAACTTATATACATACATAAATGTATATAAATAATAATAATAATAATAATATGATTCTAAATTCTTTTTTTTTTCACATACAAGATTTTTTTTTAAAATAAAGCCTTGAGTCAAATAGTCAAAGTCCTAGTCAAAGTCTTAGTCAAACAGTCAAAGTCTTAGTCAAATAGTCAATTCATCATAAAACCTTACTTTATGGTGTTGACCAATTTTAATGGCTAATTGAATCCAAAACTAGTATAAAAACCCACCTATGACCCATTATACTTTGCACCTCTAAATCGATTGTTTTAATCCGATTAAACTTTCCCTCATACCTTTCTTCTATAGTCTATTACTTCTACAATTGAAGCTTTGATTATAAGCTCTTGTAATTGGCAACTTTGGGGCTACACATATTCTATTTCTCGAGACTTAATACTTTGCTAAAGTGAGTTTACGTACCCATGTTTATGCAATTCTTCATACTTGCAACATTATACTTAAGCAATTCTACATGCATGTCTAGTTGTAAACTTTAATGCCTCATGAATTAGACAACAACAACAGTTTCAACGAGTTTCAACATTACATAATCATTAGCTATGGCCAAGCCGGCGATACTCAATAATAGATCTATTGGATTGACAATCCCACCCGGATACGTGTACCTCCTACATAGGTAGCGTGGGTGATTGTTATCGTTCCAACATATTATTAAGGTGAAACATGGATGACGGGATGGACCTAAACTAGTCGGAGGTTTGATTATGTCGATTCAACATTTCATGTTTATTCCTGTAGACTTAAACTTACGATAGACATATGAATTGCTAAACTTTTATTCTTAAACTTAATTGCTTGACATGGCTTATGTATTCTCACCAACTTCTAGTTGACCCCCCCATTTTTCCAAACTCAACAGGAAATACTGATGCTTGAAGTCTAGAGCTAGCATGAGGAGATATTTGAAGCTTTGTTTGATTATTTTATGTACGAATTCTTGTAGAACAATTGTATGTAATTTATTTAAATCATATAATGAAAATTTATTATTCACCATGAGCTACTGAACAATCATCAATACGTGACATCCCGATGTTTCCGCCATCGGTTGGGGTGTTACACGACATCCCGTTGGTGACCCATTACACAAACTAATCAAGCATACATAGATTACACATAAGGTTCAAGCATAAAACATTTAGTTTACATAAAAAATCGTACATACGGAGTTGTAAGGTCGAATCAGCATTTAACAAGTCCAGGTTCGACCCTTTTGACCTTGGTTCGACCCCTTTGGGATAAATTCGACCCTTTCACAAGTTCATGCAACCTAATACAAGTTCATTTGACCTTAACACATGTTCCTTCGACCTTAACATGTGCTAATTTGACCTAAATCAAGTTCGTTCGACCTAACTGAGTAACAGACTGCAGGTTCGACCTCCTGGTCCCCACCTTCGACCCCACGTGGGTTCGAATGTGGCCAGGTTCGACCCCTGCAGCTCCATTCTTCCTAAAAAACATCAAAACTGTCCGAAAACACCACGAAACATCATGAAACACTGCAGTCAAACATCATTTAAGAAGTCGTTAATATTCTCTAAATATTTTTGTTTAATAATAATAGGGGACCAAATTCCGGCTTAGTGATATGATAGTTATGAATGTGAAATATTTATGTTGTAAACTATGTCGTCAAGGCGAAAAGGCGCACATACAATAGCCAGAATGGCATGTAAAAAAGAAAATAAAAAAATTAATCACTTTATTCATCTATGCTTTAGTGATTGCACGAAATTGACTAAACATGATGTATCGATGGTTAATGATAGAGTTTATGAGTTGCATTATTATTTTGCATTGTCCATGATCGATCCGTGATAGATGTATCGATGGTTAATGATAGAGTTTATGAGTTGCATTATTATTTTGCATTGTCCATGATCGATCCGTGATAGATGTATCGATGGTTAATGATAGAGTTTATGAGTTGCATTATTATTTTGCATTGTACATGATCGATCTGTGATAGATGTCTCGATGGTTAATGATAGAGTTTATGAGTTGCATTATTATTTTGTACAATTGCTATTAAAAGTGGTACATAAGGGTATAAATGGAACAAAGAGGGTAAAAATTTAGAGATTACACTTGAGGCTTTTGGTATGCCATCTTAATTTTGACATTTTTGTCACACCCTCAAATTTCCACGTGCGGAGTTTTACCGCGAGGCGCGTGACACACCAGGATCCAAGTCAACGGTCACAACGAACGACAACTATATGTGAAAAGTTACGTAAACCAAACCATGCAATAGTTTCAAAGACTGATTCAAAACACAGCGGAAGCAAATTTAGTTTTACAAAACTGAATAACGATGAGACATAAGTTTAAAGTTTAACAATCCAAAACGTGAGACATGATCCTAGATGCAAGTGCGACTCCGTGCGCCTAAACTCAATGCTGCTACCTTAGCGACCTGAGAAAACATGCCAAAAAGATGTCAACATATAATGCTGGTGAGTTCACAGGTTTTAAGTTCACAAAACGTTTCAAGCGTAAAGAGTTTCATCTCAAAAGTACCAAGTGTATAAAACCTTTAAGTAAATAACAAACGTTCCCTTACTACTACGATTGTGTTGCTGAAACCATTACTGACAAGTGTTGCTCAAAGTGCTGCCCATGTTTAAGTGCCAAGTGTCAAGCATAGTTGTCAAAGCGCCTAGGCGCACTTAAGGCGCACAGGCCGAGCCTAGAGCCTAGGCGCAAGGCGCATAAAAAACGAGGGCTTTTTATAATTAGGCGCATAGTATAAAATACATTTTTTAGGGATTTTAGAGATGTTTTAAGCTTGTTTAGCGCCACTTTAGGATGTTTTAGGGTTGTTTATGACTTGTTCATGACTCCTTTAGGATGTTTTAGAGGTTTATGCAACTTTTAGCCTGAATTTGGCCGGAAATCAGCCTGAAAACAGCCCTGATAGTGCGCCTCAGTGCCTAGGCGCACGCCTCACAAGTCAAAGCACACTTGGTGTGCCTCGAGCCTAGGCGCGCCTAGGCGCATGCCTAGGCGCGCTTTTGACAACTATGGTGTCAAGTAGAGACAATATGCACCTGCCCGGCTCCCAGCCGTCGAGTGGGGTTCGTCACGCCCAAAAGATCTATCCACATTTCCCCCGTTGTGCCCCGCACATTCATGGTTTCAATAGGGACTTTGGGTTGCATCGTATAGTAAATAAGTGCCAAATGCCAAGTGCCAATGTTTAAAAATGCCAAGTGTCAAAAGTGTCACATCTCTTAAAAGAGTTACATTCCCAAAAAGCGTCATGTTTCTAAAAGTGTTATGTTTCCAAAAGTGTTACATTCCATAAGAGTTACGTTTTCAAAACATAATTGTTGCATTGTTAAAACGTGTGGCATGTTTCTCCCCCCGAGAGAAAAGAGTATAAAAGAAGGGCCGTGAAACTCACCTTAGAGTGCGCCTTCAGATACTTAGAATTCCAACACGTGTATGATGACCCAACTTAGTGACAACCTATCAATGAGTTTGAATAAGTGTATTGACTACTAACCCGAAGGTTAACTAGTCCCCGATTGTCCAGATCTTGACTACGTGTGTTAAAAAGTGCGTTTAAAACGTTAACCGGACATACCAGACAGACCCGACATCCCGTTGGTGACCCATTACATCAATTAGTCATGCACATAATGTCACACCCTCAAAATCCACTAGCGGAGTTTTACCGCGAGGCGCATGACAAACCAGGATCCAAGTCAACGATCACAATAAACAATTCTAAATGAACATATGCAATTTCATAAACATAGTTTAAAATCCCCAAATACTGCGGAAGCTTATTCTCAAAAGGTAATCCAAAAGTAAACCAAAATATTCAATGTTCGAAAACCATGCAACCCTAACTAGACGCCGTGCAGACGCGTGCGCCCTAGTTCCGTAGTGCTACCTTAGCGACCTGAGAAAACATGTAAGAGTTACGTCAGCACAAAAATGCTGGTGAGTTCACAGGTTTGTAATTAAAGTACCAAGTTGAACCTGTGCATACTATATCAATTTGTAAACCAAAGTACGCTAGCTAGGCGTATGTTTTATTACTACAACGATTGGAAAACCATTACTAACTCGCAACCCAGATGTTGTGCCCGAATAGTAAACCTGTTCCTGTTTGAGACAATATGCACTCGCCCGGCCCTCCAAGCCGACGATCGGGGTTGGTTACTCCCAATAGATCTATTCACATTTCCCCGTTGTGCTAACCCGCACATTCATGGTTTCCCCCGGGACTTCCAAAGATCGTATAGTAAACCATAGAAACCCATAGTATGACAGTTGTTACCAAAACATAAGTTTAACACATGTTTTCTCCCCCAAAAAGTGAAACCAGTTAAAAGAGGGGCCGTAAACTCACCTTAAGTTGTGTTACTTCGTAATACGAATAAAATCGGCAAGCTATGCTAGCCTCGTAAAGCGGCGACCTAACATATGACAGTTACAAGTAATTAGACTAATAACCCGTAGGTTAGTTAGTCCCTAGATGTCCAGACCATAACCAAGTTCGTTTGAAAACACTGTGACTGTTAAATTAACCCAACGTACAAGACTCGACATCCCATTGGTGACCCGAGACTCCCCGTGTTATACTTGCACTCTCAAACATACAATCATGCAATCACACTTAACATACGTTAAAATCTAACAAGTTGTAGCACGTAGTTCAAGTATCTCATAAATAAGTCCAAGCACATGTTACCAAGTTATTAGGTATGTTACGGGTTCCTAGCATGTTCCTAGGTATCAAATCGGGTCTCGGAATGTCAAAATACACTTACAGCAGCAGTACAGGCGATTAGGAAAAGTCAACTAGTGATTATGTGGGTCAACAGGCAATTAGGAAGGCTAATCGCCTATACTATAGGCGATTAGGGTCATATGGTATGCAAATCAGGAGTTTATAGGCGATTAGGTCGTAAGGCATGCAATTCAGGGCTTAACTAGCAATTAGGATCGTAATCGCATGAAGTAAAGGCATTTAGACCCCTATTCGCCTATAATATAGGCGATTAGGGTTTCCTATCAGGCGAATAGCCTCCTAATCGCCTATAGCATAGGCGATTAGGATTGCTAATCGCCTATAGCCCAGCTGTTCCGGTTTTTCGCGCGTTTAACACTCCAAATCAAATCCAGAACGTGTGTAAACATCAAATATCAATCAAACAACCATATCAAACATATTTCAATCAAAATCCTTCATTTAACCTCGTTCTATCAGCTCTGCATGCAACCATGTATCCCAAAAACAATACACATAGCATGAAACATCACATTAACATGCATAACCGTAACCCTAATGAACAATTACTCAGATTTCATCAACATGCTATCATCATCAATCTGTAACTACCTTAATATCATGCTAACAATCCTTTTTGAATCACAAAAACCCTATCTTTTAATTATAAACACACATACAACATGCATAATAGCTAGAATCCAATTAACAATGATTATTAACGAATTTCAGAAGACACATACGTTTATAAACAGGTCTGGACCATTAGGGATTCAATAAAAACATTATTAAAGGTTGCATGAATGAAAACCACACCTTAGGTTTATGATAGATTGATATAATAGGCTTGAAATCGTGTATTTTGATCAAAAATCGTGTTCCAGAGGTTGTGTGTGTGTTGGGACGAGTTGTGGGACGACTAGGGTTGTTATAATGAAGTTTAGGAGGTCAAGTATGGTATTTATAGTCGTTTTTAGTCGTCAGGTACGTTGCAGGCGATTACGCAGCAGCATCAGGCGAATAGGGCTCCTAATCGCCTATAGCTTGGGCGATTAGGGCCAACTCGCCCAAAGGGAAACCCTACTCACCTCCCCTATAGGCGATTAGCCCTCCCTAATCGCCTATAGGGGTTGGTTCTGCGTATTTTGCGCGTTAAACCTCGTTTTAACATATGTTAACACATTTTCACATACCGACAAGTCACATAATGATTGTAAACACATAATACTTGCAAACAAACACATTCACACTCGTTCACCAATTCCCGGGACTCGAGACTTGTATGTTACCTATGCTCTGACGATTCTACGAATCGTCACCCCTTGTACACTTGGTTAAGGACTGACATCTAATGAGTCTCTAGACTGACATCTAATGATCCTCAATACTAAACTAACAGTTCCCGAACCATAACACGACTCAACTAACCCAGTTAAGTATAATATACGCGCGACTCGCTAAGGTAGACTTTAATCTAGACAGCGTTGTTAACCGGAATTTGCCGGGTGTCACATCATCCCCACGTTAAAAGAATTTTCGTCCCGAAAATTGCACAAGTACCAAAAGGAATAACAAAAGAAACAGACAAAATATAGAAACCAAGAATGAGATTTACCCGAGTTGTCACATCATCCCCACGTTAAAAGGGAATCTCGCCCCGAGATTCATTCCGCTGCAGTGGTAACATATCTCGATTCGAACGCTTCCTTAGGAAAGAGATGAGGATACTTAGACTTCATCTGATCCTCCCGTTCCCAAGTGTACTCTGGTCCCCGGTTCGAGTTCCAGCGAACCTTAACAATGCGAATCTTGCTATGACGTAGGCTACGAATCTTGTAATCAAGAATCTCAACAGGTTCCTCCACAATCCGAAGACGATCATCAACCTTGATCTCTTCCAGTGGAACAATGAGAGACTCGTCAGCCAGACACTTCTTTAAGTTGGACACATGGAAGACGTTATGTACGTTGCCGAGCTCCGTCGGTAAATCAAGACGATATGCAACCGGTCCAATCCGTTCCAGGATTGTAAATGGGCCGACATACCGAGGGTTGAGTTTGCCACGCTTCCCAAAGCGTATAACGCCCTTCCACGGTGAAACTTTCAGAAGTACTTTGTCATCAACTTGGAATTCCAATGGCTTGCGACGCTGATCGGCATAACTCTTTTGCCGATCCCGTGCCCCTGCCAACCGGTTACGAATCTGTACGATCTTTTCCGAAGTTTCGTACACTAGCTCAGGCCCAGTGAGTTGACTCTCACCCACCTCAGCCCAACAAAGAGGAGACCGGCATTTCCGCCCGTACAATGCCTCGAACGGAGCTGCCTTGATGCTCGTGTGGTAACTGTTGTTGTAAGAGAATTCTACTAACGGTAGGTGAGCTTCCCAACCTTTGCCAAAATCGATCGCACATGCTCGCAGCATGTCTTCTAAGGTTTGAATCGTGCGTTCACTCTGACCGTCAGTCTGTGGGTGATAAGCTGTACTCATGTCCAGCTAAGTACCCAAAGCCTTGTGCAAAGACTTCCAGAAGTGAGAAGTAAAGTGGGAGTCACGATCCGAAATAATAGAAACCGGCACCCCGTGCTTAGAAACAACTTCCTTCAGATAAAGACGAGCCAAACGATCCATGGTGTCGGTCTCCTTAATAGCGAGAAAATGGGCTGATTTCGTCAACCGATCAACAATTACCCATATCTTATCGTTCCCGCTCGGTGACTTAGGTAGTTGCGTGACAAAATCCATTGTAATCCGTTCCCATTTCCACTCCGGAACTTCAGGTTGTTGCAAGAGACCCACGGTTTCTGGTATTCCACCTTGACCTTAGCACAGGTCAAGCATTTGCTCACGTATGAGGCTATATCCGACCTCATGTTTGGCCACCAGTAAAGCACCTTCAGATCTTGGTACATCTTATCCGAACCAGGATGAATAGAATACCGGGACTTGTGAGCCTCATCTAAGACAAGCTCCCGAATTACCCCGAATAAAGGAACCCATATGCGTTCTGCGAAGTAGTGCAGGCCATCAGGCCTTCGCTCGAGGTGCTTGTCGGCACCGTGCATAGTCTCAGCTTTAAGGTTTTCCTCCTTCAAAGCTTCTAACTGAGCAGAACGGAGTTGGTCAGGTAGAGAGAAATGAATGGTGAGCTGCAACGCCCGAACGCGACGAGGATTAATTGATTCCTTCCTGCTCAAGGCGTCTGCTACTACATTCGCCTTGCCAGGATGGTACTTAATGGCGCAATCATAGTCGTTCAGGAGTTCAACCCAACGACGCTGTCGTATGTTCAAATGTTGTTGGTCGAAAATATGTTGAAGACTCTTGTGATCGTGTAGATGGTGCATTTGGTACCGTACAAGTAATGTCTCCAAATTTTCAACGCGAAAACCACTGCACCCAACTCCAAGTCATGGGTGGTGTAGTTCCTCTCGTGCACCTTGAGTTGACGAGAAGCATACGCAATCACTTTCTCGCGTTGCATCAACACGCAACCGAGACCATGAATAGAAGCATCACAGTAAACAACGAAATCATCGGGGCCTTCAGGCAAGGACAAAATAGGAGCAGAACAAAGTTTAGACTTCAGTTCTTGAAATGCTGACTCTTGTGGTTCACCCCAGGCGAATTTTCTATCCTTCTAAGTAAGAGTGGTGAGGGGTTGAGCGATCTTCGAGAACCCCTTAATGAAACGACGATAATAGCCCGCAAGGCCTAGGAATTGCCGCACCTCAGTTGGCGTCTTTGGTGCTTCCCAGTCCTTGATCGCTTCGATCTTAGCTAGATCGACATGAATTCCTAGTTCATTAACCACATGTCCTAGGAACTGAACTTCGCGTAACCAAAAGTCACACTTTGAGAACTTAGCGTAAAGTTGTTCCCGTCGCAAAAGTTCCAAAACCAAACGCAGGTGTTCCTCATGTTCGGTCTTGTTCTTGGAGTAAATCAAGATGTCATCAATAAACACGATGACGAACTTGTCAAGATACGGTTTGCAAACGCGGTTCATCAAATCCATGAAAACCGCCGTGCGTTTGTGAGACCGAAAGGCATGACCAAGAACTCAAAATGGCCATAACGTGTACGAAAGGCAGTCTTTGCAACGTCAGCTACTCTTACGCGCAACTGGTGATAACCGGACCTCAAATCAATCTTGGAGTAGTAGCTAGAACCCTGGAGTTGGTCGAATAGATCATCAATACGTGGAAGAGGATAACGGTTCTTGATGGTCACTTTGTTCAATTCTCTGTAATCCACACACAATCGAAAACTTCCATCTTTCTTCTTAACGAACAGAATCGGGGCTCCCCAAGGGGAAGAACTTGGTCTGATAAAACCCTTGTCCAAGAGTTCCTGTAACTGACTGGACAATTCCTGCATCTCGGGAGGTGCAAGACGGTAGGGGGCCCGAGCAATAGGAGCAGCTCCCGGTACAAGATCAATACTGAGCTCAACCTGACGATGGGGAGGAAGACCAGATAAGTCATCGGGAAATACATCAGGAAACTCGCGTACAACAGGAATATCGTCGATCTTCTTCTCATCGGTAGAGGAAACAGATAAAAGTGCCAAAATGGCTGAGTAACCCTTTCGAAGATACTTAAGGGCTTTCATGCTGGAGATGAGATTTAGCGGAGCACCGCCCTTGATACCGTACACAGAAAGGAATTCTCCATCAGGGAGGGGAATCCGAATAATCTTGTCGTAACAAACGATCTCAGCGCGATACAAAGACAACCAATCCATGCCTACAACAACGTCAAAACTACCCAAAGGTACCGGCATAAGGTCGATGGGGAACGACAAACCCGACAACTCTAGTTGACACTCCCGAAGGATACAAGTAGCTTCAATCTTTTTACCGTCAGCCAACTCAATTACATACTTAGCATCTAATGGTACGGGTACTACATCTAGCAATCGACTAACTTCCATAGATATAAAACTTTTGTCGGCACCGGAATCAAATAAAACACTAACAGAGCGATTATTGAGAAGGAACGTACCGGTAACTGTGTCAGGATCCTGCCTAGCCTCTGCAGCTCCAATGACGAAGGCACGTGCATTCCTGCCACTGCCCCCGTTGTTCCCGTTACCGTTTCTATCCCTCACATCCCCGCCCTGCTTCAGTTTCAGGCACTCCTTCTTGTAATGCCCAGTATCCGCACAGTTGTAACAACCTTGTTTTCCCGTAGTTCCTTGAGTAGTAGGAGCCGAGTTAGTACTTGGGGCCTGGGTCGATGGAAGTGTCGCCCGACAATCTTTAGCAAAATGCCCAAGTCTCTGACAGCGATGGCAACGATTACGGTCGCAGTCCCCCTGATGATGACGCCCACATTTGTTGCACTTAGGTAATTTTCCCGCATAACCACCCGGTTTGGTACCAGAAGAAGAACCCCCGCTATCGAACCTCTTACCATGTTGTGCTGGTGTTGGTACAGATCCTTTCCCCTCATTATCCCATTTACGCTTGTTATTCTCCGGGGCCTTGACAGTCGAACCCTTAGCAGGCAAGATACCCTCATTCACCTTCAAGTTTGTCATCCTGTGAGCCGATCGGACCACCTCTGAGTATGTAGGAAGATTTCCCGCAGCCACCAACCCTGCGATCTCTGGTACTAGCCCCGAGATATAGTGTTCAATCCTTCTGTATTCTGGCACATGCAGATCAGGACACAGCACTGCCAACTCATTACGCCTTACCGTATACTTTTCAATCTCTGACCCGGTCATCTTGAGGTTCCACACCTCGTGCTCTAGCTTCTGAACTTCTTCCCTTGGACAGTACTCTCGCTTCAGTAGTTGAACAAAATTTTCCCAAGGCATAGCATAAGCCTCCCCTATACCCATATTCTGGGTGATATTGTTCCACCAGGTCAAAGCAACATCTTGGAATAACGCAGCAGCATACTTGACTCGATCCTCTGGGAGACAGTTGCACATCAGAAACACTGACTCCACCTTTTCCAGCCACCTGAGCAAGCTCACCGCACCCTCAGTGCCAGAGAATTCCTGGGGCTTACAGTCCCGAAACATCTTGTAGGTACACATAGGTGGGGGTGGGTTAACAGGACCACCTGAAATGAAACGCATGAGAAACCACGAAGGATGTAAACAAGGTTCGCCCATGAGGCAAAAGTGAATAAGTCAACCTACCACCACCATTGTGCCCTAACTGAAAGGCAGCTTGCAGTAAGTTGTTCAAATCTTCCTGTGTTAGGTTTACACCTCCACGACCACCACCACCACGCCCACCAGCGCGGCCACCTCCACGTCCTCCTCGTACTCCAGACATGATTCTGACAGAAAGAACGAGAAAATTTCAGTTTCACAGCTAATGGTAACCACTAGCGTTCACAAGATCAAAGCTAGATCCAACTCAGGACTATCCATTCAAACCCAGAGCTCACTAGCGCTTTCATGCATTTCGGTTTATGATTTTATGTGCACCCAAAATGATAAACCGCTCTACATGGTCCTCCAAGTGTTCTCCTAGTTCAAAGTTCAAATCACCGAACATAGACTCTTAGCTATACACCGTAATGCTACGGTAGTTTACGGCAAGTGTTTCTATTGGAGTATGAAAGGGAGATGTCCGAGCCCTGGACAAATCTCAAGAGTACACGATTTACCCCAATCTACTACACTGCCTAGAAAGCAAGTAACCCGACCTCAGATAGAACGGATGATGTAACATAGGAAGGTCAGATGATTTAGAGACACCCCGACAAGCCCATACGTAACCCACCATAATGTTTAGTACTATGTGATCATCTAGTGTGTGCGACTCGGCTATAGACTAGACTCTACATGCAGTCCTAGTTCACTATAACCATTGGCTCTGATACCAATCTGTCACACCCTCAAAATCCACTTGCGGAGTTTTACCGCGAGGCGCATGACAAACCAGGATCCAAGTCAACGATCACAATAAACAAATCTAAATGAACATATGCAATTTCATAAACATAGTTTAAAATCCCCAAATACTGCGGAAGCTTATTCTCAAAACGTAATCCAAAAGTAAACCAAAATATTCAATGTTCGAAAACCATGCAACCCTAACTAGACGCCGTGCAGACGCGTGCGCCCTAGTTCCGTAGTGCTACCTTAGCGACCTAAGAAAACATGTAAGAGTTACGTCAGCACAAAAATGCTGGTGAGTTCACAGGTTTGTAATTAAAGTACCAAGTTGAACCTGTGCATACTATATCAATTTGTAAACCAAAGTACGCTAGCTAGGCGTATGTTTTATTACTACAACGATTGGAAAACCATTACTAACTCGCAACCCAGATGTTGTGCCCGAATAGTAAACCTGTTCCTGTTTGAGACAATATGCACTCGCCCGGCCCTCCAAGCCGACGAGCGGGGTTGGTTACTCCCAATAGATCTATTCACATTTCCCCGTTGTGCTAACCCGCACATTCATGGTTTCCCCCGGGACTTCCAAAGATCGTATAGTAAACCATAGAAACCCATAGTATGACAGTTGTTACCAAAACATAAGTTTAACACATGTTTTCTCCCCCAAAAGTGAAACCAGTTAAAAGAGGGGCCGTAAACTCACCTTAAGTTGTGTTACTTCGTAATACGAATAAAATCAGCAAGCTATGCTAGCCCCGTAAAGCGGCGACCTAACATATGACAGTTACAAGTAATTAGACTAATAACCCGTAGGTTAGTTAGTCCCTAGATGTCCAGACCATAACCAAGTTCGTTTGAAAACACTGTGACTGTTAAATTAACCCAACGTACAAGACTCGACATCCCATGCTATCATCATCAATCTGTAACTACCTTAATATCATGCTAACAATCCTTTTTGAATCACAAAAACCCTATCTTTTAATTATAAACCCACATACAACATTCATAATAGCTAAAATCCAATTAACAATGATTATTAACGAATTTCAGAAGACACATACGTTTATAAACAGGTCTGGACCATTAGGGATTCAATAAAAACATTATTAAAGGTTGCATGAATGAAAACCACACCTTAGGTTTATGATAGATTGATATAAAAGGCTTGAAATCGTGTATTTTGATCCAAAATCGTGTTCCAGAGGTTGTGTGTGTGTTGGGACGAGTTGTGGGACGACTAGGGTTGTTATAATGAAGTTTAGGAGGTCAAGTATGGTATTTATAGTCGTTTTTAGTCGTCAGGTACGTTGCAGGCGATTACGCAGCAGCATCAGGCGAATAGGGCTCCTAATCGCCTATAGCTTGGGCGATTAGGGCCTACTCGCCCAAAGGGAAACCCTACTCGCCTCCCCTATAGGCGATTAGCCCTCCCTAATCGCCTATAGGGGTTGGTGGTTCTGCGTATTTTGCGCGTTAAACCCCGTTTTAACATATGTTAACACATTTTCACATACCGACAAGTCACATAATGATTGTAAACACATAATACTTGCAAACAAACACATTCACACTCGTTCACCAATTCCCGGGACTCGAGACTTGTATGTTCCCTATGCTCTGACGATTCTACGAATCGTCACCCCTTGTACACTTGGTTAAGGACTGACATCTAATGAGTCTCTAGACTGACATCTAATGATCCTCAATACTAAACTAACAGTTCCCGAACCATAACACGACTCAACTAACCCAGTTAAGTATAATATACGCGCGACTCGCTAAGGTAGACTTTAATCTAGACAGCGTTGTTAACCGGAATTTGCCGGGTGTCACATCATCCCCACGTTAAAAGAATTTTCGTCCCGAAAATTGCACAAGTACCAAAAGGAATAACAAAAGAAACAGACAAAAGATAGAAACCAAGAATGAGATTTACCCGAGTTGTCACATCATCCCCACGTTAAAAGGGAATCTCGCCCCGAGATTCATTCCGCTGCAGTGGTAACATATCTCGATTCGAACGCTTCCTTAGGAAAGAGATGAGGATACTTAGACTTCATCTGATCCTCCCGTTCCCAAGTGTACTCTGGTCCCCGGTTCGAGTTCCAGCGAACCTTAACAATGCGAATCTTGCTATGACGTAGGCTACGAATCTTGTAATCAAGAATCTCAACAGGTTCCTCCACAATCCGAAGACGATCATGGAGATGTCACATAAAAGGCATGCAATCTTTACCCAATTAGGAAACTTTCTAAAATCAATCAATAATCAACTTAATATAGTCAGATTATCATGAACAAGAAACCCCCAATCATTTCCTTATCACTATCATCATGAACAAGCCCTAGATCTAATCCAAAATCCCCAAAATGAGCAAAACATCATTAATAATCAATTGTAACCTATCTCAATCATAAATCATCATCAATAACAGTCCTAGATCATTGTTATAACATCTATACAACAATTAATCATCAAATAATACATAACACCACATAAAAACACCAATTAACACATGTTAATTTGCATTAAAACTCATTGTTTATGAATAGGTTTTCTTTAGAAAGATGTTAGGAAGGTTTTTATCCATGAAAACATGTTTGAATCAGATCTGGACTCTCGGGGTTTAATGAAAACGAATCAAAATGTTTTAAAAAGGATTTAGGATGAAGAACACACCTTAGATCTTTGTTTAGAAGATGTTTGTAGGTTAGATTATGGAAAACAAGAGCAAAAACTCCTTCCTTAATGATTAAAGTTGCTAGAGAGTGTTTATAGGCGTTTAGGGTTTGTGAAATGGTGAAAAATGACAAAGTGTGGTATTTATACTAGTCCACATTCGCCCCTTTCACATGGTCGAATGTACCCACATTCGCCCCTTGCTTAGGGTCGAATGTACCTTTACTGGTCGAATGAACTTCTATTGTTTTCATATTCCAGGTCGGCCCCTTCATTGAGGGTCGAACGAAGATCATTTCCCAGGTTCGCCCCCATGCTATGGGTCGAACCTAGACCTGTGTTTTCTAGTTTTTCCAGTTTGTCATGTTTAACGCATTTTAACACATCCTAACAGATGAACAATGCAATCATAGTCTATGTTTAGCATATACCAGCATGGATAATCATCTACACATCGTTTTAACACGTATTTGCATATAATCCACCATATAAGAATCAATCTACGCATAACACTTAATTTAGTTTATGGTAATTCCACCAACAACGGGACTCGTAACTTGTGTGTGTGTGATCAACCCAATGATCCTCCAAATCATTGAACCCTAGACAATACAGACTGTGTTTCGACTCGACTGACCCCGTCAAGTATGTTTAATAAGCGTTTTTTTTGCTAAGGTAGACTTATGTGTTTATAAAATGTTGACCTAAACATGTCGGGTGTCAGAATTTTAGACATTTTTGCCCATGGCTCTCCTTTTATATGAAGTATATATAAACATAAACATAAAGAGGGAGTAATAATAATAAAGAGGGATGAAATTAAAGAGGGATGAAATGATTTCTTTGGGTTACATGGTACAAGTATCTTAATGCATTGAAGGGTAAATTAGGGAAGATTTATATGACATTTGAGGGTTAAAGCACATGGCTTTTCATATGCCATCTTAAGTTTACCAACTTTGACAACTTTGCCCATCCCTCACTCTTTATAATGTAGTAGAGATTATTATATTATATTAGTTTTTTTGTAATAAATGTTTGCTCCAAAAGTCCTAATTCAACGTCACTCTGGTGCTGCTCTTTTAATATTACTAGTGGGAATGCCCGCGCATTGCAGCGGGTGTCTTGACTAACCCACGTGATGTTGCGAATGACAATTTATAATGTGGCATTATATTTGTTAGTTTATTAATCATCTCGTGATATATGGTACGATGGATGCACAACATGAACATGACATCAACTATGACTTCTATGTTTTCAGTTGATTTCAACATATGCCCTACAATAGACCTCGTGACTCAAACTCGAATGTGTATTGACCGTGCTACTTGGGTGTCTTTCTTGTTTTGATCTCTCACAGTCGGCTATTCTAAAAAGATTTATATGCATTAATTTAAGAGTCAACAAATTGGTTTCGTGTCATCTCTTAGTTTGCCGAAGAATAATATAATTTTTTTTCCAGCAATTTGGGTAAAAAAAATAATAATAATCAAATGGAGGTCCAAACAAATACTCTCAATGAAAACACAGAATGTATTAGCAAGAAACTTTAAAAGTGATGCTTTTGCTCAAAATTCCCTTTACAACATCCATTAATTTTATATTGGAATAGAGATTTGGAAGCATGCCTGGTGGCTTAATGATGCAGCGAGCGACAACTATTCGGTTCTTCCATGTGTCACACCCTCAAATTCCACATGCGGGGTTTTACCGCGAGGCGCGTGACACACCAGGATCTCAGTCAACGATCACAATAAACATACAACAAACATGCATTCATATATATTTTCAAACCAAAGTATCATGCTTTGAGCCGTAAACCAGCAGCGGAAACATTTCTTGTTTACAACCAAAAGACATATTATAGTTTACAAAACATTGTTTAATATGCTTCAAAATATTAGACGCTGTGCATGACTTCGTGCGCCTAGCCCTTTGACTACTACGTTAGCAACCTGAGAAAACATGCAAAAAATGTCAACATATAATGCTGGTGAGTTCACAGGTTTTCATTTATAAAAGAGTTGTTACAAGTTTGAAAAGATCATATCTGTTACTACCAGGTTATAAGAACGTTAGCTAGACATTAAGTGTTTATTTACTACTACGGTTGGGAACCCATTACTATACGTGTGTAAGTTGTTGAAGCTTGCCCAGACGTTTTGGCTATAACCGATGCCTCGGCGAGCAAGTAATAAGAGACAATATGCACCCGCCCGGCCCCAGCCGTCGAGTGGGGTTTGTGAGGCCCAATAGATCTATCCACATTTCCCCCGTTGTGCATCCCCACACATTCATGGTTTCCCCCTAGGACTTTCCATAAAAGCCGCATAGTATTTGTAAAGTAACCATAGTATAACATGACCTTTAGTAAGTAAGTATGTAGCATGTTTCTCCCCCGAAAGTAAAACAGTAAAAGTGGGGCTGTGACACTCACCTTAGATCGCGTTACTTGAAAACAGTTAAGTAATTATGCTATGATAGCCCCAAATAGCGGCGACCTATCATAAGATGTGTATAAGTATCCGGACTAATAACCCACAGGTTAACTAGTCCCCGAATGTCTAGACCATAACCATAAACGTTTGAAAACACCTTTGACTGTTAAACCGACCGTACCAGACAAGACCCGACATCCCATTGGTGACCCGACATCCCACGTGTAAGTCAATTACAAGACATCATGCAACATACGCAATTACACACTTAATATGCGCAAGAGTTCACCTAGTCTAGCATAATGTTCAATTAACGTATAACTAAGTCCAAACACGTGTTACCAAGTCATTGGACATGTCTCGGGGTTCCTAAGATGTTCCTAGGCGTCAATCCGTGTTTCGGGATCTTAAAATATACATATAGCAGTTGTACACGCGATTAGGAAGCAAACATGTGATTAGGAGAAGTCAACTAGTGATTAGGAGGGTCAACATGGGGAATAGGATTGCAATCACTAGTAAAATGGGGAATAGGATTGTAATCACTAGTAAAATGGGGAATAGGATTGTAATCGCTAGTAAAATGGGGAATAGGATTGTAATCACTAGTAAAATGGGTAATAGGATTGTAATCGCTAGTAAAATGGGGAATAGGGGCTACTCTCCTGTTGCATCAGGCAAATAGGCTGTAATCGCCTGATACATCAGGCGATTGGTGTTCTATTCGCCTGTAGCTCTGCTGTCGCGCGTTTTCGCGCGTTAAACCTTCCAAATCAGATCCGAAACATGTAAAAACACCCAACATCAAACCTAAACCATTTACCAACCCATTCCAAGCAAAAACCCCCCAATTTATCTCTGCTCTAACGGCCTCGGTGCGATTATTTCCTAAAATGGCAAAGTACTAGGTTTCATTAACTATGAAATCTTTCCTTAAGTAGTAAAGATCAGATTACACCTCCTACAACTTGCAATTCATCATCCCTATGTTATAACATCATTCTAGCATGATTCCTAACCATAAACAAGCAATGAATCATATCATAACATCCTAATTCTTCAAGAATCACCCAAATGGGTCAAAATGCATACTTTCATCTAAACACTATAACAATAGCTTAAACTCATAGATAATCATCCTAACAACTCCTACACATCAGAAGTACATCAAATTCATAGAAACATTCATGTTATAATCACCAAAAATCATCATATGCATCAATACTTCACATATAGCAAGTATTATGGTGTAGACTTGTTTTAGAACTCATTTCCAAGGTTTTTAAAGACACATTCTTATCAAAACAAGGTATGGACTTTTGGGGAACCAAAACAATAACATTACAAAGGTTTGGGATGAAGAACACACCTTGGATTTTATCAAAGAAAGGTGTGTAAGCTTGGAAATGGTGAGTTTTGAAGCAAAACAAGTTCCAGAGGTGTTTCAAGGTGTGTGGGAGGCTTAGGATCAGTTAGGGTTGCACAAATGGTGTTTGGGGAGTCAATGGTTGTATTTATAGGTGTTTTGACTCGTGCACATCAGATCAGGCGAGTAGGGAATCAATTCAGGCGAGTAGGGCCTCTAATCGCCTATATACTGGCGATTAGAGCCCTAATCGCCAGTAACCATCCTCTATTCGCCTATATAAGTGGCGATTAGGAGCCTTCCAGGTTCCTAATCTCCTGTATGGTTCCAGAATGAGTTTTTGGCGCGTTAAACACTATTTTAACACATATAAACACGTATTCACATACCGACAAGTCACATAATGATTACAAACACATAATGCGTGATAACTAACACGTTTACATCCGTTCACCAATTCTCGGGACTCGAGACTTGCGTGTGTGCGTTAAACCAGGCGATTCTACGAATCACCAATCCTTGTACACATGGTTATGGACCGACTCCCGATGATCCCCCGGATCATCGTAACGACTCACGATGATTCCCAGAATCATCGTAACAACTCGACTGACCCAGTTAAGTACGTAATATGCATGACTCGCTAAGGTAGACTTACTAGTTTAGTCAATGTTACTAACCTGAGTTTGCGGGTGTCACATCATCCCCCTATTGAAAGAATTTTCGTCCCGAAAATTGCTCAAGGACAAAAAGGAAGAGACGAAAGAGAAGAAAAATTTTCTGGTTGCCACATCATCCCCCTGTTGAAAGGAATCTTAACCCGAGATTTATGCAGCTTCAGCAGAGACATGTCTTGATTCAAACGCGCGCTTAGGAAATAAATGGGGATACTTAGCTTTCATCTGATCTTCCCGTTCCCACGTGAACTCCGGTCCACGATTTGAGTTCCAACGAACTTTAACAATGCGGATTTTACTCCGACGAAGGCTACGGATCTTATAGTCGAGAATTTCAACCGGTTCTTCCACAATACGCAGACGATCATCCACCTTGATCTCTTCGAGAGGAACAACCAAAGATTCATCCGCCAGACACTTCTTGAGATTAGAGACATGGAAGACATTATGAACATTACTGAGTTCAGCTGGCAGATCAAGCCAGTATGCTATCGGTCCAATCCGTTCCCGAATTGCGAACGGTCCCACATACCGAGGATTCAATTTGCCCCGCTTCCCAAAACGTATAATGCCCTTCCACGGAGATACCTTCAATAAAACCCTGTCGCCAACCTCAAACTCTAAAGGCTTGCGACGATGATCGGCATAGCTCTTTTGACGATCCCGAGCTACTGCCATGCGGTTACGGATTTGTACGATCTTCTCGGAAGTCTCGTACACAAGTTCCGGGCCGGTGAGTTGACTCTCACCCATCTCAGCCCAACAAAGAGGAGACCGGCATTTCCGTCCATAAAGAGCCTCGAACGGAGCTGCATTGATGCTAGAATGGTAGCTATTGTTGTAGGAGAATTCCACCAACGGTAGATGACTCTCCCACCCCTTGCCAAAATCGATCACACATGCCCGGAGCATGTCTTCTAGTGTTTTGATTGTCCGCTCACTTTGACCGTCAGTTTGCGGATGATAAGCTGTGCTCATGTCTAACTGAGTACCCAGAGCCTTATGCAAGGATTTCCAGAAGTTAGAGGCGAACCGAGAATCATGATCCGAAATAATAGAGACACGCACCCCGTGCCGAGAAACCACTTCCTTAAGATATAAACGAGCCAAACGCTCAAGGCCATCAGTTTCCTTGATAGCGAGGAAGTGCGCAGACTTTGTCAACCTATCGACAATCACCCAGATCATATCACAACCACTGGGCGATTTCGGGAGTTTGGTCACGAAGTCCATCGTAATCCGCTCCCACTTCCACTCGGGAATTTCAGGCTGTTGCAGAAGGCCGGACGGCTTTTGATATTCAACCTTGACCTTGGCACAAGTCAAGCACTTGCTCACATATGAAGCTACATCCGCCTTCATGTTCGGCCACCAATAAAGTATCTTTAAATCTTGATACATCTTATCAGAGCCAGGGTTAATAGAGTACCGGGACTTGTGAGCTTCATCGAGAACGAGCTCCGCAAGCCCCCAAATAAAGGGACACAAATACATTCAGCGAAATAATGTAGGCCATCGGACCTGAGCTCAAGGTGACTATCAGCACCATGCATGGTTTCAGCTTTAAGGTTTTCCTCCTTCAAAGCTTCTTGCTGCGCCGAACGGATTCGGTCGGGTAAGCCGGAATGGATAGTGAGCTGAAGAGCTCGAACACGATGAGGTTTAGCGGTTTCCTTCCTGCTCAAGGTGTTTGCGACCACATTCGCCTTGCCAGGATGGTATTTAATAGCGCACTCGTAATCATTAAGAAGCTCGACCCAACGACGCTGTCTTATATTCAACACCTTCTGATCAAATATATGCTGGAGGCTCTTGTGATCGGTGTAAATAGTGCACTTGGTACCGTACAAGTAATGCCTCCATATCTTTAAAGCAAAGACTACTGCACCCAATTCCAGATCGTGGGTGGGGTAGTTTTTCTCATGAACCTTGAGCTGACGAGAAGCATAGGCAATGACCTTCTCGCGCTGCATTAGCACACAACTGAGACCCCGGATAGAAGCGTCACAGTAGACCACAAAATCATCCGTGCCTTCAGGCAAGGACAAGATAGGAGCAGAGCATAGTTTAGCCTTTAGCATCTGAAATGCCGACTCTTGCGAATCAC
The DNA here is from genome assembly GCA_030844895.1 of Ambrosia x helenae. NCBI lineage: Eukaryota > Viridiplantae > Streptophyta > Magnoliopsida > Asterales > Asteraceae > Ambrosia > Ambrosia x helenae. The sequence goes on along the minus strand of CM061223.1, from coordinate 20,883,444 downwards.
CCCAGTCGAACTTCTTGTCCTTCTGGGTAAGCGAGGTGAGGGGTTGAGCGATCTTCGAAAATCCCTCGATGAAACGACGATAATAACCTGCAAGACCCAGGAATTGCCGCACCTCAGATGGCATCTTTGGTGCTTCCCAGTCTTTGATGGCTTCTATCTTAGCTGGGTCAACATGAATTCCTTTTTCATTCACTACATGACCAAGGAACTGGACTTCCCGCAACCAGAAGCTACACTTAGAAAACTTGGCGTACAATGGTTCCCGCCTCAGGAGTTCCAAGACAAGACGCAAGTGTTTCTGGTGGTCCACTTCGTTCTTGGAATAGACTAGAATATCATCAATGAAGACAATCACGAATTTATCAAGATAGGGCTTACAAACACGGTTCATCAAATCCATAAAAATGGCGGGCGCATTGGTGAGACCAAAAGGCATGACCAAGAATTCGAAATGGCCATAACGAGTTCGAAAAGCGGTCTTCGGAATATCAGCTTCTTGGACCCTCAACTGATGGTACCCCGATCTCAAATCAATCTTCGAATAGAAACTAGAACCCTGAAGTTGATCGAATAAATCATCGATGCAAGGAAGAGGATAACGATTCTTGATGGTAACCTTGTTCAATTCACGGTAGTCGATACACATTCGCAGGCTTCCGTCCTTCTTCTTGACAAACAAAATAGGGGCTCCCCACGGGGACGAACTAGGTCGGATGAAACCCTTCTCTAACAGCTCCTGCAACTGGTTAGACAACTCCTGCATCTCGGGAGGTGCAAGACGATATGGGGCTCGGGCAATAGGGGCCGCACCTGGAGCAAGTTCAATACCAAATTCGACCTGACGATAAGGCGGAAGGCCAGGTAAATCTTTAGGAAATACGTCGGGAAAATTACGAACGACAGGAATGTCTTCAATCTTCTTCTCTTCCTCAGATGAAACCGAAACAAGTGCCAGAATGGCAGAATATCCCTTCCGAAGATACTTATAGGCTTTCATACACTAAATGATACTCAAAGGGACCCCGCTCTTCTCACCATGCACCAACAGAATTTCTCCATCAGGGAGAGGAAGTTGAATGACTTTATCAAAACAAACGTTCTCAGCATGATACAAAGACAACCAATCCATACCCACGACAACATCGAAACTACCCAAGACACCGGCATAAGGTCAATAGGAAAAGAATAACCTGACAATTCAAGGCGACACTCCCTAAGGACATGCGTCTCTTCGACTTTCTTACCATCAGCCAATTCTATCAAGTACTTAGCCTCTAAAGGTGTAGGTACCCTATCAAGCAATTGACTAAACCCAAGAGATATAAAACTCTTATCGGCACCGGAATCGAATAAAACCGTAGCATAGCGATTATCAAGAAGAAACGTACCGGTAATAGTGTCAGGATCCTGTCGAGCCCCGCTCGAACCAATCACAAAGGCGCGAGCATTCCTGCCTCCGCCCCCATTGTTTCCATTACCAGATCCGTTCTTCCTAGCCTCGCCCTGCTTCAACTTGGGGCATTCACGCTTGTAGTGACCAAGCTCACCACAATTATAGCACCCCTGCTTTCCCTGGGTTCCCTGGGAAGCAGCAGCCTGAGGAGCCGGAGTGGGTGTAGCAGGTGGGTTCCGGTTACCTTGAAGATTAACCCTGCAATCTTGAGCTACGTGCCCGGCCCTGTTGCACCGGCGACACTGGATCTTGTCACAGCAACCAGTATGATGGAACCAGCATCGTTCACACTTCGGCAACTTCCCCTGATAACCCCCCGTTTTCTGTTCAGACGACGATCCCCCAACATCAGACCTCTTCACCTGCTGAGGCTGAGCCAAACTCGAGCCTTTCCACACGCCTTCCCACTTTCGCTTGTTGCTCTCAGGATCCTTCACAGTAGCGCCTCGAAGAGGCAAGACTCCTTCAGCCACCTTCATATTGGTCAGCCTGTGAGCCGACCGAACCACCTCAGAATAAACAGTAAGATTACCCGCAGCTACCAACCCCGCAACCTCCGGCACCAACCCAGAAATATAGTGCTCAATCCTTCGGTATTCCGGTGTGTGCAGATCAGGGAACAACACCGCCAACTCATTATGCCTAGCAGTGTAAGCTTCAATCTCAGACCCCACCATCTTATGATTCCAGACCTCGTGCTCAAGCTTCTGGATCTCATCCCTCGGGCAAAACTCATTTTTCAACAGCTGAATGAACTCTGTCCAGGGCATAGCATGAGCTTCCCCAATACCCATGGTCTGGGTGGTGGAGTTCCACCAAGTCAGAGCTTGACCCTCCAGGGTCGCAGAAGCATACTTCACTCGGTCGCCTTCCGGGCAACTACACATCGAGAAAACCGACTCAGATTGGTTCCTATAGTTCCTACATTGTGGAGAAGATATTAACCGTGTATTAGTCACATGTACCATAGGCATGATATGTTGTATAAAGGGGCATAATGGGAAGAAAGAGGCTAAAATATAGAGATGTATGCTTATGCCTCTTCATATGCCATCTTAAAATGGTAGTGAAATTACCTTGATGCCCATCTAGAATGCATTATATAATAGTATAGATAATATAATATAGAAATATAGATTATAGATTATTTTTTTCGATGTCAGCTCCTGGAGCCGCCCCTCTCTCGTACCCTATTTTGTATGTGGGCCGAGCCCAGTTCTTTCTTATGACATTTAATTAGGCCCATTGAATGTTGTAGCTAAATGCAGCCCAACGAGTAATTATAGATTAGAGTTCAGCCCAACTTGGTTGTCCCATCTCGTTTGGGCCTTAGCCCAATGGTTCCTACAACATAAAAATTAAATAAGGGTCTTTTTCAAATTAAATATCTAAGTAGATGACCCATCCAACCATTAAAATTTTAGTGAGTCTTAAATTAAATCAAATGCACCGTTTTAGCTCGTTTACACGTAAAAGCTTTAAATAACTAATATGAATAGAGGTGTACAAAATACCCGAACCCGAACCCGAAAAAAATACCCGAACCCGGGTATTTTAAAACCCGGTTATTTAATACCCGAACCCGACCCTACCCGTAGGGTACGGTCAGGGTACACCCAACTCACCTAAAACCCGAACCCGAAACCGGGTTATTTTCTACCCGATTATTATAATATACCCGTACCGGTTTTATATTTCATTTAGGAGGACAAGGCCTTCTCCCGAATCGGTCGAAGTGTGTATTTGCTTGAAAGATCATTTAGAATACCCGTACCCGGTTTTATATTTCATTTAGGAGGACAAGGCTTTCTCCCGAATCGGTCGAAGTGTGTATTTTCTTGAAAGATCATTTAGATGCGATGGAGCGGATTCAAAATGTTTCGTCACTTGAAGAGAAGAACGTAGTTGAAACGGAGATATATGAGGATAAGGTCGGGATGGGAATGACAAGCCCACTCGATGAAGACTAGACGAAGATTCGAAGACGAAAAATTATCAAACAAAGGCATTAAATAATGACGATGAATTACTCCATATCAACGAAGACTTAACTATCTATGTTTTTTTATCACTTGTACTTGATGTATCTTGTAATGCTATTTGATTATCAATAAAGACTTAACTATCTATGTTTTTGTACTCCATTACACCATTCCATTATTTATTTAGAAGGAAAAAAATTATAAACACAAACAACTATAAAAAGGGAAAAAAAAAAAAAACCATACGGATATGGTTTTTTATACCCAAAAATAGGTATCTAATACCCGAAAATGGGTATACCCGAAACCGGGAATTGAAAACCCGAACCCGACCTGAACCCGGTATATAGGGTATGGCTTTTCACGAAAATACCCTATCCGAACCCGACCCGGTTATTTCGTAATACCCGGTTGTACCCTACTCGGTCATACCCGAACCCGGGTACGTACCCGAATCCGGGTATTCAAAAAACCCGGTTTTGTGCACCTCTAAATATGAACCAATAAAGAGTAATATTTAATAAAAACTAACTCAAATATTAATTAAAGTCTAAAGAATGTTGATATAAATATATGTATATTTTAGAGCGTATCAGATGAAAAAGAAAAAATATGTCAATTATTACCAATAAATTCTATAGAATCCGGTACAAATAACTTTTCAAAAGTCATTGTAATTATCAATGGGTTTCTCACAGATGCCACATAATACAAAAGAATGTGAAAAAAATAATTTTGGATTGTCATCTAAAGAGCCGTTGGTAATTATCAACGAATCCCATTTTTCAATTGAACTGGGTTTTTATCCAGCCGCGCGTTGCAGCGGCGTCAATCCGATTTACAAAATAATTAAGTAATGACGTAGCGTGCAACGTTAAAACTGCTCGTAGTGTCATACAAATCTTTCAATGTCATTCCTAACCCATTCAAAAGACCAAGCATTTCTATACATTATCATATGTCAAGATAAATAGGTGAAGCATATGTGTGTTTTATTTATGTTCCAGTGCATTCATCCGCTTAATTATCATACATCTTATATAGAACCAATACCAAACAAATTATAAATGAGCTTCTATATACAAAGAAGGCAAGGCTGCACCTCAAGTGATTAATCATTATACATCTTACATTATGATTCCTTTGAAGTTCACCCAACTCTCCCATGTAACATTGTTTCTTTTCGCGCGATTTTTAAACCATATGAACGACATTGCTTGAATCTCGCCAAACAACCCATCAACGCTCGCCTTTTTTCCGGAGAAGATTAAAGCATTACGCGTCTTCCAAATCATCCAACAGTTTACCGCAATTATCAGCTGAATTATCCTCTTCCTTTTGCAACTTATTCCAGATTGATTGTGAAGGTGAAGTAAGCCTTGAAAACGAAACGCAAATATTGGTGGAATGTTGCACCACTCACAAACTTTCTACCAAATTATAGTCGCCACATAGCAACCAGTAAAAATATGGTCCGAGTCTTCATTCGCCTCATTACATAGTTTGTAAACCACCGGCCTGTGAACAATATTTCTCCTTTGGGGCCCAAGTTATCCATTCGAACCGGTAATATGGGACAGCATGCTTTGCGAGAAGACGCTGACACGAAGTAACTGAAAAAAATACCATCTTTTTCAGCTGTGACACCCGGCATGTTTGGATCAACATTTTATAAACACATAAGTCTACCTTAGCGAAAAACGTTTATTAAACATACTTGACGGGGTCAGTAGAGTCGGAACACAGTCCGTATTGTCCAGGGTCCAATGATTTGGGAGATCATTGGGTTAGTCACACACACACGATACGAGTCCCGTTGTTGGTGAATTACATAAACTAATTAAGTGTATGTGTAGACTAATTGTCGTATGGTGGATTATATGCTTAGATGTGTTTAAATGATGCGTAGATGATTATCCATGCTTAAATATGTTAAAAATAAACTAAGGTTGCATGCTCATATGTTAAGGTGTGTTAGAATGTGTTAAACACGACAAACTGGAAAACTAGACAAACATGGATTCTGGTTCGACCACTTCGAGTGGTCGAAGGAGGAATTATGTTTTGGTTCGACCCTTTGTAAATGGGCGAACCTGGGATGTGGAATTGAAAGAATTCCCTTCGACCAGGACAGGGCTCATTCGACCCTGTGAAAGGGTCGAAGGAGGCTACCTTCGACCAGTGATAGGGGGCGAAGGAGGATTAGTATAAATTCCAAACTTTGTCATTTTTCACCATTTCACAAACCCTAACCGTCTCAAAACACTCTTTAGCAACTTTAAACATTGGGGAAGGAGTTTTTGCCCTTGTTTTCTATAATCTAACCTACAAACATCTTCTACACAAAGATCTAAGGTGTGTTCTTCATTCTAAATCATTTTTAAAGCATTTCAATTCGTTTTTATTAAACCCCAAGAGTCCAGATCTGATATAAACATGTTTTCATGGATAAAAACCTTCCTAATGTCTTTCTAAACAAAACCTATTCATAAACAATGAGTTTTCATACAAATTAACATGTGTTAATGGTGTTTTATGTGATGTAATGTATTGTTTGATGATTGATTGTTGTATAGATGTTATAACAATGATCTAGGACTGTTATTGATGATGTTTTATGATTGAGATAGGTTACAATTGATTATTGATGATGTTTTGTCCATTTTGGGGATTTTGGGTTAGATCTAGGGCTTGTTCATGATGATAGTGATAAGGATATGATTGGGGGTTTATTGTTCATAATAATATGAGTATATTAAGTTGATTATTGATTGATTTCAAAAAGTTTCCTAATTAGGTAAAGATTGCATGCGTTTGATATGACATCTCCATAATTTGCTATTTCGGGTAACTTGTAAAACGGACGGATTTCGGGATAAAATTGGTAGGGTTTTGTAGGAATATGTTAATGATAGTTGACTGCTGTGATTGGTGATGTTTCGTGATGTTTTCGGATCGTTTAGATGCGTTTTGGTGCGTTTTATAAAATGCTGATGAAAACGGGCGAACGTGGAATAAAATTGGTTCGAATGGGCGAACGTGGAATAATACATGGAAAAACGGGCGAACGTGGCTCAAACGGGCGAACGTGGAACAAAACATGGGAAAAACGGGCGAACGTGGGAAAAATGGGCGAATGTGGCTCAAACGGGCGAACGTGGAACAAAACGTGGGAAAAACAGGCGAACGTGGCTCAAACGGGCGAACGTGGAAATGGGAAAAACCACATTCGACCATCTGATGTCCGAAATGAGATTTTTGATGCAAACTAAGTGTTTTATGCTTGAAACTTATGTGTTAAACTTATGTGCATGACTAATTGATGTAATGGGTCACCAACGGGATGTCGGGTCGGTCTGGGATGTCCGGTTAACGTTTAAACACACTTTATAACACACGTAGTCAAGATCTGGACAAATTGGGACTAGTTAGCCTTCGGGTTAATAGTCATCACACTTATGTAAGCTCATTGATAGGTTGTCATTAGTTGGGATTATCATACACGTGTTGGAATTCTAGTTATCCGAAGACGCACTCTAAGGTGAGTTTCACGGCCCCTCTTTTATACACTTTTCTCTCGGGGGAGAAGCATGCCACACGTTTTAACAAATACAACGTTTATGTTTTGAAACACAACGCTTTTGAAACACAACACTTATGAAACGCAACGCTTTTGAAACGCAACGCTTTTAGAAACATGACGCCTTTTGGGAATGTGACTCTTTTAAGAAACGTGACACGTTTGGCACTTGGCATATTTAACATTGGCATTTGACACTTTTAAACATTGGCATTTGGCATATTTAAACATTGGCACTTGACACTTTTAAACATTGACACTTGGCATTTGTCACTTGGCGCTTGGCACTTACTTACTATACGACGAAACCTAAGTCCCTATTGAAACCATGAATGTGTGGGGCACAACGGGGGAAATGTGGATAGATCTATCGGGCGTGACGAACCCCACCTGACTGCTGGGAGCCGGGCGGGTGCATATTGTCTCTACTTGACACTTGACACTTGGCACATGGGCAGCAACTCGAGCAACGTTTGTCAGTAATGGTTTTAGCAACACAGTCGTAGTAGTAAGGGAACGTTTGTTATTTACTTGGAACTTTTGCACACTTGGCACTTTATGAGGAATCGCTTTACACATGAAAACGTTTACGAACTTAAAACCTGTGAACTCACCAGCATTATATGTTGACGTCTTTTTGGCATGTTTTCTCAGGTCGCTAAGGTAGCAGCATTGAGTATAGGCGCCCGGAGTCTCACGGCGTCTAGGGATCATATGCATGTTTTGTTAAACATTTCAGACTTTGAGTTTTACTTTTAAGTTGTAATAATACATTTTGCTTCCGCTGTGTTATAACGGTTTTGAAACTCAATGGTAGTTTACGTTGTTTTCTTATCATATAGATGTCGTTTATTGTGACTGTTGACTTGGATCCTGGTGTGTCACGCGCCTCGCGGTAAAACCCCGCACGTGGAAATTTGAGGGTGTGACAGATTGGTATCAGAGCCAATGGTTATAGTGAACTAGGACTGCATGTAGAGTCTAGTCTATAGCCGAGTATCACACACGTTAGACGGTCACACATAGTTACGAGTCGTGTCATTTGGTAAACATACTAATCTTGTCGGGGGTGTCAGTGTCCTCATCACGCAGTATCACATTTTCTATCTTTTGTTATTCCTACCTTTGTTCTATCTTCTTCTTCGGGATCGAAGATGAAGGGGCTTATCGCTTATACTTGGTTGTAGTGTACATTGGGGTGGCTTCGGCACATTCTTGAGATCTTTCCGGGTTTTGGATATCTCCCCTCTATGCTCTAATGTACATACTTGCCTACACACACACTATCATGCACTAGTACTTGTCATAGTACACTCCTGAGTGACTGTTCACTTTGGGATCTTCGTGCGATAACAATTTCTTTTAGGAATGTGGGTATCGGGTGATTTGAAGTTCTAGCTAGGAGCACGCCTAGAGGACCATGTAGAGCGATTTGTTATTTCGGGTGCACACGAAATCATAAATCGAAATGCATGAAAATCTTGGTGAACTTCGTGTTCGGACTAATGGTCATGCTGGAACCACGTTCTGAATTAGTTTGGTCACTTGTAACTCGATCTGTTGGTGGTTTTGAGTATCTTGTCTCATGTTTGGCAGAACATGTCCGGACGCGCTGGTGGATGTGCTGGTGGACGCCGTGGTGGCGGCGGGGGTCGCAATGGCGGTGGACGAGGTGGTGGGAACATCACCATGACTCAAGCAGAGTTGGAGAACATGTTGCAGCAGCAGTTGAACGTTGCGTTGGCTGCTTTCCAGGCTGCTCAGCAGACCCTGGGAAATGCTAATCAGGTGCAGTCTGGGTGCACCTACAAGAAGTTCATGGACTGTAAGCCCCATTTCTTCAATGGGACTGAAGGGGCAGTGGGTCTGCTCCGGTGGTTAGAGAAGATCGAGTCGGTGTTTGCTATGTGTAACTGTCCTGACGCTGATCGTGTCAAGTATGCTTCTGCTACTCTAGAGGGACACGCTTTGACCTGGTGGAACTCCACCACTGCGAATCTTGGCCTGGGTGAGGCCAATGCTATGCCGTGGTCCGAGTTTGTTCAGATGTTGCGAGCGGAGTATTGCCCGAGGGACGAGATTATGAAGTTGGAGCATGAGTTCTGGAATCTGAAGATGGTTGGGTCAGAGATCGAGGAGTTTACTGCTAGGCACAACGAGTTGGCTGTGATGTGCCCCGGTTTGGCTACACCGGAGGATTGAGCACTACGTTGCTGGGTTAGTGCCGGAGATTGCTGGACTTGTTGCCGCTGCTAATCACACTACTATGTTGGCCACTGTTCAGGCAGCTCACAAGCTGACCAACATGAAGGTTGCTGAGGGCGTTCTACCTCCGAGGGGTGCTGCCGTGAAAGCTCCTGCAGACAACAAGAGGAAGTGGGAGAGTGTTGGGAAGAACGTTGGGTCGTCTCAACAGCAGGTTAAGAGGCAGGACGTTGTGGGAGCGTCATCTGAGCAGAAGACTGGGGGTTATGTTGGTAAGAGTCCGAAGTGTAACACATGTGGGTATCACCATGTTGGGGGTTGCGATGTGTTTCGCTGTAATCGTTGTCAGCGAGTCGGTCATTTGGCTAAGGATTGTAGGGTCAATCTGCAGCCAAAACAGACTCAAGCGGTTGTCCCCGCTCCTGCTCCTCGGGGAAACCATGGGTGTTTTAACTGTGGGGAGACTAGGCATTTCAAGCGGGATTGTCCTAAGCTGAACCAAGGGACTGCAGGTGGTGCTGGGAACGAAGGCGGCGGTCGAACTACTCGTGGTCATGTTTACGTTATTGGCGCTAAGGAGAACCAGGAGGATCCTGATACTGTTACTGGTGAGTGTTCTTTTCTTGATTCTTGTTATACTTGTATTCATTCTCATTCACATTGCTTGGCGATTCGTATTCATTGTGTGCATTCAGTTTGGTATTTGGTCATCGTTTTGCATTCATGGGTCTGATGTGGGTCCTCTGGAGATGCTACTTGGACGGTACCGGTGTGTCATTTATACCGATCACAGTAGTCTCTAGTAGGCCTCTGATCAGGAGGATTCATTGTTTTGTATTCACTTTGGGGAGGGCGGTTCCCCGGCATAGAGTATCTGTTGATATCATCTCTTGTTCGTGGTTATCATTTCGTTTGTGTTCTGGGAAAACGTTACTTGGGTTGGGTCGACACTCATTACTGTCGAAGAGTGAATCTCGGGGCGAGATTCCTTTCAACAGGGGGATGATGTGACGACCGGGAAAATTTTTCTTTTTATCGCTTCGTTCTCTTTGACTTCGGGAAATTTTTGGGACAAAAATTCTTTCAACAGGGGGATGATGTGACACCCGGCATGTTTGGGTCAACATTTTATAAACACATAAGTCTACCTTAGCGAAAAACGTTTATTAAACATACTTAACGGGGTCAGTAGAGTCGGAACACAGTCCGTATTGTCCAGGGTCCAATGATTTGGGAGATCATTGGGTTAGTCACACACACAAACGATACGAGTCCCGTTGTTGGTGAATTACATAAACTAATTAAGTGTATGTGTAGACTAATTGTCGTATGGTGGATTATATGCTTAGATGTGTTTAAATGATGTGTAGATGATTATCCATGCTTAAATATGTTAAAAATAAACTAAGGTTGCATGCTCATATGTTAAGGTGTGTTAGAATGCGTTAAACAAGACAAACTGGAAAACTAGACAAACATGGATTCTGGTTCGACCACTTCGAGTGGTTGAAGGAGGAATTATGTTTTGGTTCAACCCTTTGTAAATGGGCGAACCTGGGATGTGGAATTGAAAGAATTCCCTTCGACCAGGACAGGGCTCATTCGACCCTATGAAAGGGTCAAAGGAGGCTACCTTCAACCAGTGATAGGGGGCGAAGGAGGATTAGTATAAATACCAAACTTTATCATTTTCACCATTTCACAAACCTTAACCGTCTCAAAACACTCTTTAGCAACTTTAAACATTGGGGAAGGAGTTTTTGCCTCGTTTTCTATAATCTAACCTACAAACATCTTCTACACAAAGATCTAAGGTGTGTTCTTCATTCTAAATCATTTTTAAAGCATTTCAATTCGTTTTTATTAAACCCCAAGAGTCCAGATCTGATACAAACATGTTTTCATGGATAAAAACCTTCCTAATGTCTTTCTAAACAAAACCTATTCATAAACAATGAGTTTTCATACAAATTAACATGTGTTAATGGTGTTTTATGTGATGTTATGTATTGTTTGATGATTGATTGCTGTATAGATGTTATAACAATGATCTAGGACTGTTATTGATGATGTTTTATGATTGAGATAGGTTACAATTGATTATTGATGATGTTTTGTCCATTTTGGGGATTTTGGGTTAGATCTAGGGCTTGTTCATGATGATAGTGATAAGGATATGATTGGGGGTTTATTGTTCATAATAATATGAGTATATTAAGTTGATTATTGATTGATTTCAAAAAGTTTCCTAATTGGGTAAAGATTGCATGCGTTTGATGTGACATCTCCATAATTTGCTATTTCGGGTAACTTGTAAAACGGACGGATTTTGGGATAAAATTGGTAGGGTTTTGTAGGAATATGTTAATGATAGTTTACTGCTGTGATTGGTGATGTTTCGTGATGTTTTCAGATCGTTTAGATGCGTTTTGGTGCGTTTTATAAAATGCTGATGAAAACGGGCGAACGTGGAATAAAATTGGTTCGAATGGGCGAACGTGGAATAAAACATGGGAAAAACGGGCAAACGTGGCTCAAACGGGCGAACGTGGAACAAAACATGGGAAAAACAGGCGAACGTGGGAAAAATGGGCGAACGTGGCTCAAACGGGCGAACGTGGAACAAAACGTGGGAAAACGGGCGAACGTGGCTCAAACGGGCGAACGTGGAAATGGGAAAAACCACATTCGACCATCTGATGTCCGAAATGAGATTTTTGATGCAAACTAAGTGTTTTATGCTTGAAACTTATGTGTTAAACTTATGTGCATGACTAATTGATGTAATGGGTCACCAACGGGATTTCGTTGTGCGGGGCACAACGGGGGAAATGTGGATAGATCTATCGGGCGTGACGAACCCCACCTGACGGCTGGGAGCCGGGCGGGTGCATATTGTCTCTACTTGACACTTGGCACATGGGCAGCAACTCGAGCAACGTTTGTCAGTAATGGTTTTAGCTACACAGTCGTAGTAGTAAGGGAACGTTTGTTATTTACTTGGAACTTTTGCACACTTGGCACTTTATGAGGAATCGCTTTACACATGAAAACGTTTACGAACTTAAAACCTGTGAACTCACCAGCATTATATGTTGACGTCTTTTTGGCATGTTTTCTCAGGTCGCTAAGGTAGCAGCATTGAGTATAGGCGCACGGAGTCTCACGGCGTCTAGGGATCATATGCATGTTTTGTTAAACATTTCAGACTTTGAGTTTTACTTTTAAGTTGTAATAATACATTTTGCTTCCACTGTGTTAGAACGGTTTTGAAACTCAACGGTAGTTTACGTTGTTTTCTTATCATATAGATGTCGTTTATTGTGACCGTTGACTTGGATACTGGTGTGTCACGCGCCTCGCGGTAAAACCCCGCACGTGGAAATTTGAGGGTGTGACATCAGCTGTCCACAGCCACTTAGCATTGGCAGTCAAAAACTACAGCTGCGAAACGACATCAGCAACAACTAGAAGTTACATGCGTTCCTACTGCAATTTCGGTTCGCGCTTCCAAGCCCATCCGGCAGCCCTGTCAGTCATTACCACTAAAATAAATTTAGACAATTATAGCATTTCATTACTATTATTGAAAAGTCAGATTAATCAAACCTCTAAATTCTTCTTACCCACTGAAAGATCACATCCATTTTCCCGGGTCATTTTACTTGGTCAAAATTTAAGGCGTAAAGCCAGATCTACCTGTGTAAAGAAATCAGTAAACAATCAGATTTAGCTCCAGCCAAACCTGAACATAGTTCACATAAACAACACAAATATATATACGTATTATCCAAATTGTAAATCCGTTTCGTATTACACCTTCCGCCTCTCACAGCCAACAGATTGATTGTAACAGGTTTTTAATTATCATATTCCATACAAGCTTCTTTGAAAGTATTGCTTTAAATCTAACCGATAAACCAATTTAGACAATTGACCATTAAAATATCACCACTAAGCCCGGATCCAATTTAAACTTACAACTGTGTGATTTTGCACCAACTAAACAAAGTAGTTTAGAAGCATTCAAACACAATGTTTTTTATACCTACAATGAAAATTAAGAATATGCATACACAATCAATTCAAAGGTGATGGATTGACGGCTTAACTATAGACCACAAATTCATGACGAATGCGCACATGAGCACATCCAAATAAGGTTCTGCCTTTTCAGCAGACTAAGTTATGAATTCTTGTGTAATATATATTCAGTTCACAAATCAATTTCTAATTCAGGTATAATGAATATATATGAATTTGATCCAAATACCTTAATAAATGAAACTTGAGTAACAAAAATACAAAATCGTATATAAAACTCAATAATAAGTTAATAACAATATTATTTAAAAGGTAAAGCACATATTAAGCCACAATTTAGTACAAGTAAACAGTAATCATATACTCGCAAGCTTAATAGCAACTTCTTCATTGGTCTGAATATTAGTAGCTATAAAAAACAAACAAATTAACAACACTTGCATAAAACGACAGTGTTGGACTGATGGTTTAAGCATTTAAATAATTACTATGCAACTTTTGATTAGTTAACCCATGTCATTTTCTGCAAATATTTATGCATTACTGTTTTGACTTGTTACCAATAAAATACAACCCGCATTGACCCGTCACATGTAAATAGGTTGAGATTGGGACCTCTTAGAACAACGTGCACAAATATAATCATACCTCTACTAAAGCACTAAAGCTCCGATCAAGTTTTTCAGACATGTGGAGGGTGATTGACGGCTTTTGATTAATTTTGTCGTTTGAATGTTTGTCACGCCAAAATGATGCCGTATGTTTTCAGACATGTGTTAAAATTTTAAACCACCACCACAAACACTACCATGGTCCAAAGCAGTACCACATGAATCAGTGAAGATACCCTGCATAAATTGAAAATAACATAATATTTATAAACTAACAAACATTCGCTATTCGCTGTTTCGAATGATTTAAATCGCATAAAGATTATCTTACAGAAGTGTAGAACTGGAAATCCCTGCCACCAGCTTCAATCGCAACAACTACACGTTGGCTTGCAACAGCCTTTTTGAGCGATGAGTCGTCCTTGAAAGGAACATCTTCATAGCTATCAATGGTAACAACCTTTGCGTTTTTCTGCACAAACCAAACAAATATCATAATCAAACAACAAAACAATTCCAAAATAATCAACAAATTAATACAAACCTTGTTTTTATCGCACTTTCCGTCTTTTCCTGTATACGGATAATCTTCTTCGGTATCAATGCCGCCGTTTTTAATGATGAACTCAAAAGCATAGTCCATAAGACCTCCATTGCACCCTTGGTTGTAAGATGTGTCACAGCTCACAGGCTCCTATTCAGAGACTGAGATCAGGTCTCCGGTCACGATCTTGTTTACCCCTTCCACAGATCCTACTATCATGATATTGACATTTGTAGAAATAAGAAGCAGAATCATGAAAAATATTGCCAGCTGCCAGCCATTACTAAACACACAACAGGTTGTGTTCAGATGAAAATGGGGATTTTTTTCTAGAATTTTGCTTAAAAAGTTACGCCGGCCCCATCAACCATCCTATTCCCATTCGTAATCACCACCACTACCGAATCCATCTCCAAATTGATCCCAAGTGACATAAGCAAAATATGCACAAAAACTAAACCTTAACATATGAATTTAAATAAAATCGGAAGATCAACACAAACCTGTATACCCACATATCCTAATGATAAAGAGCATCTTGGCTTCAGGATTTACATAAAATCCACCCTTCAACCTCGTCTCTCTTTTCAGCTGAATCAACTTCTTTTACTGCATTAATAGTATTTATATCAGTCTAATTCAAGTCATATACGTAAAACCAGAAACAAACAAACAAAGCAACTGAAATAACAATCGTACCTGAGCTTCATTGTTGTTGGTTCACCTTAACCCACAATAATACTTCAATTAACAGAAACCAGTAAGAGAAATGGAAATCAAAGAAGTTTATCAGATCTTACCTAACTATCGGACCCCTAATCTGAACCCTAAACCGCCGCCGCCATCATCTCTGGACCCATTTCTGTTTCTGTTATCTTCATTCACTTGCTGAAATACTTAATAATATTCGCTCTTTCACTTCACATACCCTAAAAAATGGAAAGTAATCTAAATCATCATTACAAAATAAAGCATAATACGATGTATATTATGGTCACTACTAGAAAAAACACCTTTCTTGACACGCATTGCGCGTCATGAAATGGTGTTTATGACACAAAAAAAAAGTCATTATAGGCATCGTCATAAAATTAATATGATATGCATGCGCGTGTCATCTTTTAATGACACGCATTAATGACACTCTTTCTTGACACACGTTTATGACACGCCTTAATGACACACATTTACGACATGCTATGCGTGTCATCTTTTTTGACCAAAAAATAACCATATATTACTAATTTACCCTGGATTTATATATATATATATATATATCAATAAATCTATTTCAAAATAAAATACATATATTAATAAGACGAAATATGAAATATGATTTCAAAAAAATATTGTGCCGATACATTCGTCGAGACTTAAAATACAAATACAACTTTTTCTTGAAAATAAAAGTTATCGCATAACTTAACCATTCTTCGCGAATGCTATCCATGTCCGTATTTGTGTAAACATAGTTCGCCTGTCTCACTTGAAGTTCTTCAAATGGTGTGCACTCTACTCGGCTGCAAAACCTAGACGTAGCCTCAATAGCTTGCACTTTACTCGGTGTGTGTGTGTCATCGAGCAAAAAACCCTATCAAATTAACATAATACCCTATTAGGCATGAGCACACGTAACTTTTTTAAAAGCCAAGACCAACTATATTAAACAAAGAACAAAACTCCCAAGAATATAAGAGAGCCAACGCCAAAGATTCCAAATAAAAACAATAAAACATAACACAACACAAAAATTAAGTGAACTAGGTACATTAATACACGCGCGTTGCGCGACTTCCATATGGTGTGTTAACGACCTATTTTGTTCAACTATTTATTTCCACAAACTTACAAAGTTTAAAATTTTATTTAGTAGCTGGTGTCGCATTCCGACTATATATGTTTTCTTAGAATAAAATACAGTCCGGTTTTGTATGATTGCACACTGTGGGAATATATTCCATTTCAAATTCAATACAATGTAACTAGGACAGAATGAGTAGCAACATATCTAAAGCCTGATACAGTAAATAGAACATTACGCATCTAACTAATTAACTAAATTGGCTCTCTAACTACTGTCTCTCTTTTCTATCTAGTCAACAAACAGACTCCTTATTAGTTAACAATTGTGTTTATCATTTCATTTATGTTGTCAACACAGATAAATCAACAATTTATAAACAATATGATATGTAACACAAAATCATTACACTAACCTCAAGCTGTTTAGATGATAGATTAAGCGAATTCAACATACTAAGCTTCCCAAATGCTTTCGAAAGCGACGGCAACCGCATCTGTGACAAATCAATCCTGTCAACATTCTTTTCAAGTACAAGAAATTTAGGTGCTCAAATCTAAAGTGCTAAATATGAATATGGTCCTTAAAACTTCTCTTGACTTATCTAACAGTTCTAATGTAGAAAATCAAAAGGTTAGATGGAGATAAAGACTAATTTGATTAATATGAATGGACTTTTCTTCGAAAGTTAAACTCGATACCCTACTTTGCATAGCCAGCGGGGACTGTCTACAGCAAACTACATACCGGATGCTATAATAAAACCAGGCACACTTGCAATATAAAGCATTGTTCTCCACCTGTTGAAAGTTCAATAGCTTGTTTTAAAACATTTTTACCGATAATACTAATTAACAAAATTAATGTCAATTCCAAGTAAGCATGGAAAAAAAGGAGGAGTTTACCAATGAGGATCATTTTTTGAGGAAACTCCTAAACAGAGTGAGGCTATAATTCAAGTACATGTGCCAATTTGACGCAAAGCTCCCCAACAAACCCCACTACTTTGTTGGAGCAACTTGACAAAAATTGGTGAATATATTATTTAGCACCAATAGAGTATCAATGGTATACTGCAACTTCATATGATGTCCACATTTTTTTTATCATAAGATCATGTTCCTTTAGTTTGCACCACTGATCTGTCTGATCATTCTAAATATTAACATGTGACAAATGTCTGCAACAATACATTGCACCAATGATGTGACCAATGATTCAATGCAAAAGGAACACCAACAAAGTTCAGAACCCTTGGAAGTATAACTCTGATATATAAATAGGAACAAGAACCAACACTTCCTAGGGTTATGAACAATTAACCAACAAATGAGACTAGTGGACTTCTCCTAATATGACTATTAAAAAAAATATATATTTAGAGAGCACTCTTCATTTACGTATCCTCTTTTCATAATCATAAATTTATTGATAACAATGAAATAAGAATGCTAATGTCCTAAATTCCAATGCAGTTCAAAAACACATCCACATAAAAAACACAACAACAATGAACTCTAAACAATTAACAGCAAGAAGAAGAAGCAAATTGACCTTCAAATCATCAGGTTTCTTATCCAAAATCTGATTCAAAACGTGAACAGAATCAGCATACTTCCCCAACTGAAACAGAATATAAGCATCATTGGCAAGCGTTTGCGTAACCGAAATAATATCCATGTCAGCCGCTGAGGAAGCGTCGCCCTTACTATTATTGTTCATAGATACCGACTCCATTTCCCTAACCAATCAGATCCAATTAACCCAAGTCGATTGAATCAGATGGAGACGGGGTGAGAAAGGCTTCGGTGATGGTGGTGGTGGTTGAGAGGGTGGGTTTGAATCTGAGGATAGGGTTTGAGAAAAAAACGAGAGGGGTTTTGAATCTGATGGGGCAGGTGGGTGGGTGGGGAGGGAAAATAGAATTTGGAGATGTTTTTATGACACAATACAATGACACTCAATATCTTATACCGTCATGTTTTTTATTTCTTCACACTAAATTCTTGACACGCAAAATTGCATGTCATTAATTAACCAGATTTCACAATTCATGACAATTTTTTAATGACACACGCTTTTGCGTGTCATAAATAAGTGTGTGTCATTAGAAGCGTGTCATGAAAAACATTTTTTCTAGTAGTGGGTGAAATTAAATAAATAAAAAACAGCAAATAGTTAGCAAATGAAAGTGAAGCAGATGGATTGATGAAAGGAGATATATAGCTGACTGACGGATGGAAAGAGTAATGTATGAGCAAATCAAACCGAATTAGCGGATGTGGTTGTGTGTTTGTTTGGACTGCTCCGCCATGAGCAGCCGGCCGGAACCCCTTTCCTCACCTCTCTCTTGAACCCAATCCTCTCTTTGCTCTATTACTTTCTCTCTCTAAACAGAGTGTGTAATGTCTGTATATTGTGAATGGAGAAAGAAGGGACGCGTGTATGACTGCATGATGATGAGGACACCACCTCTAAATAGACCAATCAGAGCACAACAGCACAAACAACCCACATAACAGAAGCCAGGGTAGAAAAAAAAACACGAACAGGCTTCGAACCCGGGTCAACTACTTATAAGACAAATTATTACACCACTACACCACCAACACATGATGTTAATACTATGGAAACAAACATATTTATCAACATACAAAATAGGACAGAATAAAAATCACTGTTCAATCAGTTTGTATATTAATATAGTGTAATGCGGCTGTAAAGCCTAGCTAGAAATGTCAGCTGAATGAAATCTTGTTAGATCACAAATGTTAACTCAACGAAGTCTGAAAGCATGAAAGTGAGTCGTGTAACGCCTCAAATCTTATTATTATTATTATTATTATTATTATTATTATTATTATTATTATTATTTGAATATTGATAATTTTAGGACAATGTGTGACACTAAATAATGCCATATAAATTAGCTTGGTGTTAGGACAAAGAGGATTGGTGAAACCACTTTTGGAAACCTTAGTCTAATTCACTTCTGTCATTTTGGCTAAGTATAGAAGTACTGAAGAGAAGACAAGAAACTGCTGAAGAGAAGATATGACAAGTGCTGAAGAAGAAACTTCATCAGAAGTTCTGAAGTCCAAACCAGACAAGTTCACTTCAGAAGTACTGAAGACAAACTACTCATCAGTAGTTTGTCATTCATCAGCACTTAGCATCAGATATTTTCCACCGCCTTTTGTATCAGTAGTTTATTGTTTATTATTACTTTTAGATGTAATTGTTTGTTTCAATGTTGCAACTTGTGCAACTTGTTTCTGATATTTGTATATTTGCTTTATTGGCAAGATACATGTATGTAAACGTCTATAAATAGGAGGCTTCAACCTTCTATTTTAGACATTGATTTTTAATAGAAAAATCCTTCAAACACTTTCACTGTTCTATTCCATTTCAGTATTTATTGTGGATGCCTAAGTATCTAATTCTCATTTACTGCTTAGATTCATAATAAATACTTGTCATTATTAGTTTCAATCATCAAGAGGGAGTAATAACTCCTCTTAAGTATAAAAAGTGTTGCTTTAAACTTATACATTCCGCTGTGCTTACAATCTGATATACAAGAGCTTGCTAAGCACTTAAGTGTCAAAGATAGCAAGTTCTTACTTAAACAAAGAGCATACTGATCCAACAATTGGTATCAGAGCTTTGGTTTATCTGATCACATATCAATCTAACAAATTGAGAATCAGACACAAAGCTCTTATTGATACTCAATAAAAGGTCAAAAGTTCACTTTTTATCAACATCCATCACTTAAAAGAGTCATCTGACAAATCAATACTCTTTAAAATGGATCCACATAATACTGGTTCTGTGACAAAACCTGCTATGCTAGTAAGAAATGAATATAACATCTGGCAAAGAAGGATGACGCATACATTATCACAGACCAACACAGGTTGCTGGAAATCTGTGATATATGGACCACATAAACCAGTAAACATAAATCTTGAAACTAAAGTTGAGGTTCCTAAAGAACCAAAAGACTATACAGATGATGATTTCCTAAAACTTGTGCTAGATGCAAAAGCATTCTCTATGTTGGCAATGGCTCTCCCAAATGAGATATACTCTGGCCTTTTACATTGTGAAAGTGCCAAAGAACTCTGGGATTGTCTTAAAGAACAGTTTGGAGGAACTGAAGAGGTGATTGCCAACACCAGAGAGATTTTAGCTCAACAATATGAGACATTTGCTCACATTAATGGGGAAACTTTAACTCAACAATTTGAAAGGTTCTCCTCATTAATATCTGAGCTAAAGTTAAATGGTCAGACCTATACAACAATATCTATGCTACATAGATTTTTAAGGTCTTTACCAGACAAATGGGAAACATACTCCATTGTTTTAAGATCCTCGCCAGATTTTGGCTCCCTCACTCTTACAAAACTCCATGGGAGATTACTTACTTTTGAGAGAGAAATTGATCAAAAGAAGAAATTGCAATCATCTGGTAAAACTGCTGATGACTACCTACCAGGTAGTATAGCACTTTTGGGACAAGACTCACCAACTTGTTCCTATGGATCTTATGACAACATTGACATAACAACTGGGATCTCATCAGAAAGATCTTTCCCAGGTTATGACAATGATGACCAAAGTCAAACTGCTGATAATCTATGTTTTATCATGGATGATTTGAAAAACTTTAGCAGTGATGACTTAGAAGAAATGGACATTTTACACCAACTGGCCATGCTAAGCATTAAAACTAACAAGTTTTATAAAAGGTCAGGAAGGAAATTTCCAGGATTGACCAGTAATACAAAAATTGGTTTTGACAAATCTAAACTGAGATGTCACAAGTGTCAGAAGTTGGGACACTTTGCTAGAGAGTGTAGAAACTCTAGCTTTAACCAATCACAATCTGGAAATAACTTTAACCCCAATTATAATAGGAATAATGGAACTCAAGGGAGTGCTCATTTTGTACAGGCACAAGCTCCTCAACAGCAATACATGCCACAAGTACAATATGTTCAAATGCCTGCTCAACAGATGCAGAGCCAACAATCAATCCCTCCCTTTCCAGCTGCTCAACAACCTCCACAGCCTCAACAACCCTCTCAACAAAGTCTTTTCACCTCAGGGTATGTTGACTGGAGCAGTCTTCCTTTTGACACCACAGAGTGCAATCCTGATGCAGACAACAAGTTGTTTGACATCAACTGGGGAGAACCAGACAATGGCAGAAAGAACTTTGCCTTAATGGCATTTGAAGGCTGCACTTCAAAATCTGCATTGTCACAGCTATCAAAAGAGTCTTTGACAAAACTTTGCTCAAATTCTTGCAAAGAATCTTTTGCTCTCATAAGAGAGACAAATGTGCACTTACAAGGAAAAGCCAATGATTTAGAAAGAAAATACACTCAGATGAAATGTGATTTAGAGAGAAAACTTACTGCTAAAACAAAAGAAGTCTCTAATTTAACTAACTCAGCTATTGAAACCCAAGCACAAATTAAAATGATGATAGAATATCTTGGGAATGTCAGAAAAGAGCTTGCTGACACCAAGATCAGTTGTGAAAAATGGGTGGATTCTTGTAAGGGGTACCAGCTATTGCTAAACAAACAGAGTGCTTCAAATGTTAAGTTTGGCATAGGGTACCATCATGTTGAAACACCAACAGATTTCTCTCCCAAAACTACTGAAGATGGGAGAAAATTTGTTTCAAATGAAACTTCTGAAGGGAAAGACTGCACATCTTTCCATGAAAACTTTCTAAACAGAAATCCTGGTATTTTCAAAGAAAGTACTTCAGAAGTATTAACAAAATCTGACAACAAGCCATCAGTAGTTTCATCTACATCAGGAGTTGAGAGCCTGAAAACTACTGATGAGCAAAATCTTTACACTAATGTCAGAAATTTGCCTTTAGATCAAAAACAAAAGGCAAAAGAGTGTGAAATTTGTGGTCTGTTCAACCACAAAACAGAGTTTTGTAGATACAGAAAAGGAATTCAGTTCAATCATAAAATTAAACAACAGGTTGTGGGAAATCAAATCAGAAATGATTATGAAAGAATCTTTAATCCCAAGAAACAACAACCTGAAAACACCTTTTCTCAGAAAAAGATAAAATCTCAACTAAAATCTTTTTCTCAAAATTCTTTGTCAGTAGTTAGACCTGAATCATCAGCAGTTTCACAAACTGCTGAGATTCAAAAACTAATGAACTTGGTACAACTACTGATAACCAAGGTTGATGGTGGTCCTGAAAAGGATACCACCATGGTTCTTAATGAAAAATCCATTGCCAAAAAGACATGGATTTCTCAACCTGGTCAAGAACAAACTGTAACTGTTCTCAAGAGCAAACCCAAAGCCAAACAGGCTTGGGTTCCTAAATCTAACTAATTTGCTATTGTGTGCAGAGAGTTTCCAGGGGCTTAAACAGCAAATGGTATGTTGATAGTGGAGGCTCTATGCACATGACTGGATGCAGATACCTGATAAACAATTTTATCAGCCAAAGAGAAGGATCTGTATCCTTTGGGAACAATGCTAAGGGATATGTGCTAGGACATGGCAATGTCTCCTCTGGCAAAATACAGTTTGACAAGGTCAATCTGGTTGAAAACCTTGAATACAACTTGCTAAGTGTGTCACAAATGTGTGATAAAGGATATTCTTCCTTTTTCACAAAGACAGCATGCAAGATCATCTCACCAGAAGGCCAGAAGTTGATAGAGAAGATCATTGAAGATCATACTTTGCTGATTGCCAAAAGATGTGGCAATGTCTATGCAGTGGACATTGAAAAAGACAAAGTATTGAACAACACTGCCTGTTTCTTCTCAAGGGCATCAACTTCAGAAACTGATCTCTGGCACAGGAGACTTGGCCATGTGAACTTTAAAACCATAAATAAAGTCACAAAAATGGGCTTGGTCAGAGGTCTACCTTTGAAAGTAAACCAGTGTCAAGAACACTGTGTATCCTGTTTAAAGGGAAAACAGCATAAGTCCTCCTATAAGTCTATTGAAGAATCAAAAACAACTGCATGTCTTCAACTACTCCATATGGACTTATTTGGACCTGTCAAGATTATGAGCCTTGGTAAGAAGAAGTACTGCTTAGTCATCATTGATGACTACTCAAGATTCACATGGGTATTCTTCTTATTCTCCAAGGATGAGGCTGCTGAAATCATCAAGTTCTTCATTCTACAAGTGGAGAAACAATATTCTCTACCTGTCAAAACCATTAGAAGTGATAATGGGACAGAGTTCAGGAACAAAACTCTGGATGAATTCTGTTTGTCTAAAGGGATTATTAGACAATACAGTGTTCCCAGAACTCCTGAACAAAATGGTGTAGTAGAAAGGAAGAACAGAACCTTAATAGAGGGAGCAAGAACAATGTTAGCTGATTCTGGGCTACCCTTGTACTTTTGGGCAGAAGCAGTTAACACATCATGTTATGTTCAGAATAGAGTTCTTGTGGTCAAGAGACATTCCAAGACTGCCTATGAAGTTCTTCATGGCATGAAGCCCCTTATCTCCTTTTTCAGGGCTTTTGGGTGTCAATGTTTCATCTTGAACATCAAGGAATCTATTTCAAAGTTTGCTGCCAAAGTTGACTCAGGTTACTTTCTTGGTTACTCTTCAACTAGAAAAGCCTACAAGGTTTTTAATTCTCACACCAGGATAGTAGAAGAAACATTGAATGTCAAGTTCAATGAGTCAAAACACACTCTTATTCCAGCACATCCTGCTGAACTTTTTGACCTTGACAAATTCCATTTTGGACCTGAGAAGGCTGTTACTTCATCAAAACCTACTTATTATGGTGACAAAAGGTTTGATGATGAGGATCCCACACCATGGACTCCTTAAACAGTTATCAAGTCAACTTCAAAATCATCAGAAGTTCCACAAACTTCTGATCAAACAAGTACTGAGGAACAAACTCAAACTTCTGGTTCAGTAGATCCAACTACTGAAGATCAAGGAACATCTGAACCAGATATTATAGACCTCAGTGGTTTGTTTGAAGAACATGAGCCACCTACACCTGTCAGTGGTTTACAACAACTGATTGAACACAGAGATCATCCACTTGATCAAATCATGGGTGATATAGCTTCAGGTGTTCTTACCAGAAACCAGCTCTCCAACTTTTGCCTATTTTCAGCCTTTATCTCACAGTTGGAACCAAAGAAGTACCAGGAAGCCCTCAAAGACAATAATTGGGTGCAAGCTATGCAAGATGAACTGCTTCAGTTCAACAAGCAACAGGTCTGGGAAATCTGTCCCTTACCTCCAAACAAGCAACCAATTGGCACTAGATGGGTTTTCAGGAACAAACAAGATGAAGCTGGTATGATAATCAAGAACAAGGCACGACTGGTAGTTCAAGGGTACTCTTAAGAAGAGGGAATTGACTATGATGAAACCTTTGCTCCAGTTGCAAGGCTTGAGGCCATCAGGTTATTTCTGGCCTATGCCATTTCCAAAAAAATTAAAGTTTATCAAATGGATGTAAAGAGTGCATTTTTTGTATGGAAAGATAAAAGAGGAGGTGTATGTCTGTCAGCCACCTGGGTTTGAGGATCCTTCTCATCCTGAGTGGGTGTACAGACTGGACAAAGCTCTTTATGGGCTCAAACAGGCTCCAAGAGCCTGGTATGATACACTCTCCACCTTTTTACCTAAAAATAACTTTACAAGAGGTGCCATTGATAAAACTCTTTTCATTAAACATGTTGGAAATCATGTCCTACTTGTTCAAATTTATGTTGATGATATCATTTTTGGTTCAACAAACACAAAACTGTGTGATGATTTTAAGAAACTCATGCAATCAAAATTTGAGATGAGTACCATGGGAGAACTGCAGTACTTTCTGGGACTGCAGATCAAGCAACAAACAAATGGAACTTTTATACATCAATCAAAATATGTTAAAGAATTATTAAACAAATTTTCTTTAAAAGACTGTAAATCATGTTCCACTCCCATGACACCAATCACACAAGTTGAACCTGATGATCAAGGAAAACAGGTTGATCAAACCATGTACAGATGCATGATAGGTTCCCTTTTATATCTAACTGCTTCTAGACCAGATATTATGTTTTCAACATGTGTCTGTGCTAGATATCAATCAGCACCAAGGGAATCACACCTTATAGCAGTCAAAAGAATTTTCAGATATCTGAAAGGAACTCCAACACTTGGAATTTGGTATCCTGCTTCAAGCAATACCAAGTTATCAGCTTTTTCAGATAGTGACTATGCAGGGTGTAAGATGACAAGAAAGTCAACATCTGGTGGTTGTCAATTCTTGGGTAACTGTCTAGTGTCATGGCAATCAAAGAAGCAAACATCTGTTGCAACTTCAACTGCTGAAGCTGAATACATTGCAGCTGCAAGTTGTACATCACAGATACAATGGCTCCAATATCAACTTCTTGATTATGGAATCAAAGAAACCAAGACACCTTTGTTTGTAGACAGCAAATCTGCCATTAGCATCATTCAAAATCCGGTACAGTTCTCAAAAACCAAACATATTGAGATCAGGTACCATTTCATAAGAGATTGCTATGAAAAAGGCAAGATTGAGGTGAAGCATGTAGCAACAGCTAATCAAATAGCTGACATCTTCACAAAACCCCTTGACACATCAACATTTCAGAAGTTAGTATCCATGCTTGGGATGCTAAATTTGTAAGTGTTTATTTTATTATTCTGCACATATTTTTCATTTTTCACTTACAAAAAGACAAAAAGTCTGAAACAAAACTTCTGAAAAGAGAGAAACTACTGATGAACAAAACATCAGTATGGGGATAATTTCTGAAAAGTGTATAACTTCTGATAAAATAACCTTCAGAAGTTATGAATAAAAGTATTTATAAAACATTTCTCATCAGCTGTTAAAACTACTGAAGAGGAAATGGGAACTACTGATGAAAATAATCCTTCATCAGCAGTTTAGTCAAAAAGGGCAAATCTGACTTTTCCCATCATCAGAGGTTTTGACCTAGTCGGTTTAAAACTTCTGATAAAGAGATTTTTAACCAAGGCGGTTTAAAAACTTCTAATAAAGAAGATCCAAGCGGTTAAAAACTTTTGATAAATATCTTTTTTCAACACTTATCCTTTCAAACTCAAAAATTCCCTCCTTCTCTCTCAAAAACTCTCTTAATAACCTAAACCTGCAAATCAACTGTTCGATCAACAAAAACCCAAACCACATGGCTCTTGTTCTAAAACAGGGACACAATCAAAGGGCCTTTCTTGAAAAACAAGAAGGCTGGTCCCAATACGATGAGATCATTGATCTTGTCGTAAAATCCCAATATTTTACTGCTCTCACAATCGACCCACCAATTCATACTGAAACTCTAAATGAGTTCTGGGCTAATGCTGAGACGGTGACGGCTGATGGTGAAATGATCTCCCTCAACTCAAGAATAAAAGGGAAACCACTGACCATCACACCGGCCACACTGGCAACAAGACTGGGCCTGAATGATGTAACTGCCCCTGATCAAGTTGCTAATTCTGATATTCACTTAACCATGACAGAGTGTGGTTATCAAGGTACTCTCTCCCATGCTACTATCTTCAAAAAATATTTTGAACCAAAATACAAGCTTTTGTTTCATTATATTATTATGTGTTTGAGTCCAAAGACAGGGTCTTATGACCAGATGCCCTCTACTTTTCAACCAATATTTCATTCCATAGTGAATGAAACCAAATTCAGGGCATCAAAATTATTTTTCAATGAGTTGGTGTTACATCATAATAATACCAAGAAAAAGTTTTTGTTATACCCAAGGTTCATTATGCAATGCATAATAGGGGAACTGGGTAATGAGGTGCTTGTGGGAAAAGTTTCAACTTTAAATCCATTAACCTCACAAGCATACTCTAGGCATAACAAACCGGCTACCTGGCCAGAAGATTATCAGGGAGAACAACAACAAGTCCCCCTGAAACCCACATCTTCCAAACTCACACCATCAAAAGCCAAAAAGCCCAAGCCAACAAAGACAAAAACCCACCAACCCAAAAGAAAAGCTGTTCAGGAGGTTGAGATGCCTGAACATGCTCATGAGCAATCTGCTCTTCAAATAGGTGAGACTGAAACACCCTCTCAGTCTCATCCATCTCAAACCCCACCAAGAGCACCCATAACAATCTTATTCAAAAGAAAAAGACTTAGAAAAACTGTTGTAACTCACACTTCTTTTGAAACTGCTGACCAACCTATTTCACCTATTGCCCAAACTTCTGAACCAACCCCTCAAATTTCTGAACCAGAGGCAATAGAGATTGCCAAACTTCTCTCTGGGCTAAAAGAGAAAGTCCCATCTGATAATGTCAGTCCTCTACAACCACAACAAACAGGGGACATAACCACAGAATCAGACATGGATGTGGACATCACTAGCCCTAACCCAAGAGATGAGGGTGGACCAGAGTCTTTAAGCCCAATCTTAGAGACTCTTGGGGCATCTGAGGCTGCTACTACTCAGTTACCACCCAGTGGTGGATCTGAGGATAGAAGTAAAACAGCTAAGACCTCAGATGTGGCAACTACTGATGAAGGCTTAATGCCTGAAGTAGGAAATCCTCAGAACC
This sequence comes from Ambrosia x helenae, assembly GCA_030844895.1. Lineage (NCBI taxonomy): Eukaryota > Viridiplantae > Streptophyta > Magnoliopsida > Asterales > Asteraceae > Ambrosia > Ambrosia x helenae. Next base: position 20,855,591 of record CM061223.1, on the reverse strand, counting down.
AAGAACAAGAGGTTCATGAGAGAACTAAGTTGGGCTCAGCTCATGATTTAACTGAGACAGTCCTCACTGAGGACAACATCAGGGATTCAGATGATTCCATTAATTTGGATGATGATTCAACAACCAAAACTACTGAATTGACGGCACTTTATGAAGGTCCTGTTTCAGGGGTATCCAGGCTCAAGAAGCTAGTCACCCTTGAACAGGTTAAAGTCCACTCAATCCCTAAAACCCCTAGAGTGGCATCCTCTGTACAACATGAGGATCTCCCAAAAACACACCCTTTACATCAAATGCCTACCCAATTCCCTAGGCCTTCAAGCATAGACATGAACCAACTATGCAGCCCAGGTGGTGACCTTTATCATATGATGGATGCCCTCATCAAGAATCACCTCCAAACCTATACAACTAACTTGGAGCTGTCCATCAAGAACCAATTTGGGGTGATTCAGACCAAAATGAATGATCTGCAGACCAAGATTGACTTCAACAGCAAACAAATTGCCAATCTGACAGATCAGATCAAACCTCTGAAGACTATTGATGAATCCAAAAAGAGGGAGAAGATGAAGGAACCAATGGATACAGTTGAAGCCAGAAGAAAGGCAAGACTTGCTATCCTAGAGAGAGATCAGAAAAACCAGGCCAGAAAAGAAGCAATGGCCAAACAGTTTGGTGTCTCAGTGGAAGATATTGAAGCCACAGAAAAAGAAGATGAGACCCAAACCTCTGAAGAATCCCTAAGGCATAATAAAGAAACCTCTGATGGTCAAAGTACTGATGACTCAGAAGATACTGAAGACAATCCTTCAGTAGTTGACAAACCATCAGCAGTTGTCAACCCAGCAGAGGTTAACACTTCCAAACCTCAACAAACTAAACCTTCCAGATCCACTGAACAAATCAAACCAACTTCTGCTCCTCCAAGGCCTACAACAACCACTACCATGACTGTCCTAACCCCTGCTCCAATCTCTCAATCTACTGAACTTCTTGAGCAGAGGTTAAAGGCAGTTCAACAAAAAGCCAAGGAAGACCAGATTTGGAAAAATCTGGAACAAAGGGATGATTTAGAGTTTGAAGAGAAGCTCCAGGCTTATCAAGCTGAACTGGAAAGACAGGCTGAAATTGATCATGTTGCTGAAGAAGACAAAAGACACCAACTTGTGTCTTACATCACAAAGAACAGCAAGACTAAAGCCTACACACTCAAGGGACTCTCTATGCAAGAGCTGACAAGAAGGGCACAACTAATTGCAGACAAACTGGCCACAAGTAAAGAAGGTAAGGCCAAGAGAGCCCAGATGATAAATGAATTAGTAGCAGATGGCTATGGTTCAAAAGCCTCAGTATCCAGATGGAAAGAAGAAAGACTGATGGATACTTATCGAAAATATAAGGCTGTCAAGGCTGCAAATCCAGAGAAGTTTCAATCTGCTGATCCTTCAAGATCAGTAGTTAGAACTTTTGGTGTTTCAACAAGAAGGCCTGCTACTCAAAGGAAGAAATCAGAGGACAATGTCAAAACTAATTTCAAAATGGTACTACTTGAAGGAAGTTCAGTAGTTCACTCAGATTTTGACATTGAGGAGAAACCTCTGTTAACACAATTCAGGGATCCTTCCACCTTTGCGTACCAAATCCAAAAGACTATCAAAGAAAAGATGCATACCAAGGTAGTGACTAAACACCATCTCCCAACTATTCAGATGCCTGATATGCAACAACAACAACAACAACAACAACAAGAAGGAAGAGACTCCCACCTGAGGCTTACTGAAGTAGAAAGCATCCAACACTCAGGATCATCAACCCAAGGGACAAGTCTGGTTCCCTATACCTCTGACTTTGATAAGTCAAAGGTGCCTATCATTAGATGGTCACTTACTGCTAACAACTCAGTATTATTGACAAGAAGAGACCTTTCAAGCAGGGCTTACAAGAAGATCAGTGATCTAAAGAAACTGTCAACACAATACCTGCTCACAATTCAACATCTGGAACCACAGAAAGGATCTCTATCTGATGGACAGTTAAACCAGCTCAAGAACACCATGTTTAAAGAAATATGGAAGATTGTTCAAGACAGAAGAAGATCATAAGGAATTAGTAAGGTTTTGGGTTCATCAATCCAGGGGGAGATTGTTAGGACAAAGAGGATTGGTGAAACCACTTTTGGAAACCTTAGTCTAATTCACTTCTGTCATTTTGGCTAAGTATAGAAGTACTGAAGAGAAGACAAGAAACTGCTGAAGAGAAGATATGACAAGTGCTGAAGAAGAAACTTCATCAGAAGTTCTGAAGTCCAAACCAGACAAGTTCACTTCAGAAGTACTGAAGACAAACTACTCATCAGTAGTTTGTCATTCATCAGCACTTAGCATCAGATATTTTCCACCGCCTTTTGTATCAGTAGTTTATTGTTTATTATTACTTTTAGCTGTAATTGTTTGTTTCAATGTTGCAACTTGTGCAACTTGTTTCTGATATTTGTATACTTGCTTTATTGGCAAGATACATGTATGTAAACGTCTATAAATAGGAGGCTTCAACCTTCTATTTTAGACATTGATTTTTAATAGAAAAATCCTTCAAACACTTTCACTGTTCTATTCCATTTCAGTATTTATTGTGAATCTGCCTAAGTATCTAATTCTCATTTACTGCTTAGATTCATAATAAATACTTGTCATTATTAGTTTCAATCATCAAGAGGGAGTAATAACTCCTCTTAAGTATAAAAAGTGTTGCTTTAAACTTATACATTCCGCTGTGCTTACAATCTGATATACAAGAGCTTGCTAAGCACTTAAGTGTCAAAGATAGCAAGTTCTTACTTAAACAAAGAGCATACTGATCCAACACTTGGGAACTTATGTGACAAATTAAAAATGCCTAGACTTTATGCAAATGTTAAAGTTCAAGGGTTAGAGATCTAAAATGGGGAAAGGTGGAGTGCATTAGTGGGATAATAACAAAAATAACACACACAAGTGTGTGCATCGATCATCGGGAGAGGAGTTTTACCTCTCTTAGAGCATTCACATCCTCCCCACCATTTTATACTCTATAAGGGCATTCACATTCCCTCCACCAAATCTCATCCATCAAATTACACTAAAAATCACTACTTCACCCATAAATCTTCTCTCCCCTAATTAAAATAATAATACTTTTTCATACTTTTATCATTACATTTTCTCTCTCCTCACTCACAACTACTTACAAAAATATTAAAATATATATAGGGGTGAACAGTAGCTTTTCATATTTAGGGTGGAATAGTGCTTCCACCAAATATTTTCTCACTCCTTGCCATCAGCTTCAATCGCAACAACTACACGTTGGCTTGCAACAGCCTTTTTGAGCGATGATTCGTCGTTGACAGGAACATCTTCATAGCTATCAATGGTAACAACCTTTGCGTTTTTCTGCACAAACCAAACAAATATCAGAATCAAACAACAAAACAATTCCAAAATAATCAACAAATTAATACAAACCTTGTTTTTATCGCACTTTCCGTCTTTTCCTGTACACGGATAATCTTCTTCGGTATCAATACCGCCGTTTTTAATGATGAACTCAAAAGCATAGTCCATAAGACCTCCATTGCACCCTTGGTTGTAAGATGTGTCACAGCTCACAGGCTCCTGTTCAGAGACTGAGATCAGGTTTCCGGTCATGATCTTGTTTACCCCTTCCACAGATCCTACTATCATGATTTTGACATTTGTAGAAATAAGAAGCAGAATCATGAAAAATATTGCCAGCTGCCAGCCATTACTAAACACACAACAGGTTGTGTTCAGATGAAAATGGGGATTTTTTTCTAGAATTTTGCTTAAAAAGTTACGCCGGCCCCATCAACCATCCTATTCCCATTCGTAATCACCACCACTACCGAATCCATCTCCAAATTGATCCCAAGTGACATAAGCAAAATATGCACAAAAACTAAACCTTAACATATGAATCTAAATAAAATCAGAAGATCAACACAAACCTGTATACCCACATATCCTAATGATAAAGAGCATCTTGGCTTCAGGATTTACATAAAATCCACCCTTCAACCTCGTCTCTCTTTTCAGCTGAATCAACTTCTTTTACTGCATTAATAGTATTTATATCAGTCTAATTCAAGTCATATACGTAAAACCAGAAACAAACAAACAAAGCAACTGAAATAACAATCGTACCTGAGCTTCATTGTTGTTGGTTCACCTTAACCCACAATAATACTTCAATTAACAGAAACCAGTAAGAGAAATGGAAATCAAAGAAGTTTATCAGATCTTACCTAACTATCGGACCCCTAATCTGAACCCTAAACCGCCGCCATCATCTCTGGACCCATTTCTGTTTCTGTTATCTTCATTCACTTGATGAAATACATAATAATATTCGCTCTTTCACTTCACATACCCTAAAAAATGGAAAGTAATCTAAATCATCATTACAAAATAAAGCATAATACGATGTATATTATGGTGAAATTAAATAAATAAAAAACAGCAAACAGTTAGCAAATGAAAGTGAAGCAGATGGATTGATGAAAGGAGATATATAGCTGACTAACGGATGGAAAGAGTAATGTATGAGCAAATCAAACCGAATTAGCCGATGTGGTTGTGTGTTTGTTTGGACTGCTCTGCCATGAGCAGCCAGCCGGAACCCCTTTCCTCACCTCTCTCTTGAACCCAATCCTCTCTTTGCTCTATTACTTTCTCTCTCTAAACAGAGTGTGTAATGTCTGTATATTGTGAATGGAGAAAGAAGGGACGCGTGTATGACTGCATGATGATGAGGACACCACCTCTAAATAGACCAATCAGAGCACAACAGCACAAACAACCCACATGACAGAAGCCAGGGTAGAAAAAAAAACACCAACAGGCTTCGAACCCGGGTCAACTACTTATAAGACAAATTATTACACCACTACACCACCAACACATGATGTTAATACTATGGAAACAAACATATTTATCAACATACAAAATAGGACAAAATAAAAATCACTATTCAATCAGTTTGTATATTAATATAGTGTAATGCGGCTGTAAAACCTAGCTAGAAATGTCAGCTGAATGAAATCTTGTTAGATCACAAATGTTAACTCAACGAAGTCTGAAAGCATGAAAGTGAGTCGTGTAACGCCTCAAATCTTATTATTTTTATTATTATTATTATTATTATTATTATTATTATTATTATTATTATTATTATTATTATTATTATTATTATTTGAATATTGATAATTTTAGGACAATGTGTGACACTAAATAATGCCATATAAATCAGCTTGGGAACATATGTGACAAATTAAAAATGCCTAGACTTTATGCAAATGTTAAAGTTCAAGGGTTAGAGATGTAAAATGGGGAAAGGTGGAGTGCATTAGTGGGATAATAACAAAAATAACACACACAAGTGTGTGCATCGATCATCAGGAGAGGAGTTTTACCTCTCTTAGAGCATTCACATCCTCCCCACCATTTTATACTCTATAAGGGCATTCACATTCCGTCCACCAAATCTCATCCATCAAATTACACTAAAAATCACTACTTCACCCATAAATCTTCTCTCCCCTAATTAAAATAATAATACTTTTTTCAGACTTTTATCATTACATTTTCTCTCTCCTCACTCACAACTACTTACAAAAATATTAAAATATATATAGGGGTGAACAGTAGCTTTTCATATTTAGGGTGGAACAGTGCTTCCACCAAATATTTTCTCTCTCCCTACCACCAGCTTCAATCGCAACAACTACACGTTGGCTTGCAACAGCCTTTTTGAGTGATGATTCGTCGTGGACAGGAACATCTTCATAGCTATCAATGGTAACAACCTTTGCGTTTTTCTGCACAAACCACACAAATATCAGAATCAAACAACAAAACAATTCCAAAATAATCAACAAATTAATACAAACCTTGTTTTCATCGCACTTTCCGTCTTTTCCTGTATACGGATAATCTTCTTCGGTATCAATACCGCCGTTTTTAATGGTGAACTCAAAAGCATAGTCCATAAGACCTCCATTGCACCCTTGGTTGTAAGATGTGTCACAGCTCACAGGCTCCTGTTCAGAGACTGAGATCAGGTCTCCGGTCACGATCTTGTTTACCCCTTCCACAGATCCTACTATCATGATTTTGAGATTTGTAGAAATAAGAAGCAGAATCATGAAAAATATTGCCCATTACTAAACACACAACAGGTTGTGTTCAGATGAAAATGGGGATTTTTTTCTAGAATTTTGCTTAAAAAGTTACGCCGGCCCCATCAACCATCCTATTCCCATTCGTAATCACCACCACTACCGAATCCATCTCCAAATTGATCCCAAGTGACATAAGCAAAATATGCACAAAAACTAAACCTTAACATATGAATCTAAATAAAATCAGAAGATCAACACAAACCTGTATACCCACATATCCTAATGATAAAGAGCATCTTGGCTTCAGGATTTACATAAAATCCACCCTTCAACCTCGTCTCTCTTTTCAGCTGAATCAACTTCTTTTACTGCATTAATAGTATTTATATCAGTCTAATTCAAGTCATATACGTAAAACCAGAAACAAACAAACAAAGCAACTGAAATAACAATCGTACCTGAGCTTCATTGTTGTTGGTTCACCTTAACCCACAACAATACTTCAATTAACAGAAACCAGTAAGAGAAATGGAAATCAAAGAAGTTTATCAGATCTTACCTAACTATCGGACCCGTAATCTGAACCCTAAACCGTCGCCGCCATAATCTCTGGACCCATTTCTATTTCTGTTATCTTCATTCACTTGCTGAAATACTTAATAATATTCGCTCTTTCACTTCACATACCCTAAAAATGGAAAGTAATCTAAATCATCATTACAAAATAAAGCATAATACGATGTATATTATGGTGAAATTAAATAAATAAAAATCAGCAAACAGTTAGCAAATGAAAGTGAAGCAGATGGATTGATGAAAGGAGATATATAGCTGACTGACAGATGGAAAGAGTAATGTATGAGCAAATCAAACCGAATTAGCGGATGTGGTTGTGTGTTGTTGTTTTGGACTGCTCCGCCATGAGCAGCCGGCCGGAACCCCTTTCCTCACCTCTCTCTTGAACCCAATCCTCTCTTTGCTCTATTACTTTCTCTCTCTAAACAGAGTGTGTAATGTCTGTATATTGTGAATGGAGAAAGAAGGGACGCGTGTATGACTGCATGATGATGAGGACACCACCTCTAAATAGACCAATCAGAGCACAACAGCACAAACAACCCACATGACAGAAGCCAGGGTAGAAAAAAAAACACCAACAGGCTTCGAACCCGGGTCAACTACTTATAAGACAAATTATTACACCACTACACCACCGACACATGATGTTAATACTATGGAAACAAACATATTTATCAACATACAAAATAGGACAAAATAAAAATCACTGTTCAATCAGTTTGTATATTAATATAGTGTAATGCGGTTGTAAAGCCTAGCTAGAAATGTCAGCTGAATGAAATCTTGTTAGATCACAAATGTTAACTCAACGAAGTCTGAAAGCATGAAAGTGAGTCGTGTAACGCCTCAAATCTTATTATTATTATTATTATTATTATTATTATTATTATTATTATTATTATTATTATTATTATTATTATTTGAATATTGATAATTTTAGGACAATGTGTGACACTAAATAATGCCATATAAATTAGCTTGGGAACTTATGTGACAAATTAAAAATGCCTAGACTTTATGCAAATGTTAAAGTTCAAGGGTTAGAGATGTAAAATGGGGAAAGGTGGAGTGCATTAGTGGGATAATAACAAAAATAACACACACAAGTGTGTGCATCGATCATCAGGAGAGGAGTTTTACCTCTCTTAGAGCATTCACATCCTCCCCACCATTTTATACTCTATAAGGGCATTCACATTCCCTCCACCAAATCTCATCCATAATAATAATAATAATAAAAGAAACAAAAAGAAAAATAAAAAAAGAAACAGAAAGTGACTTTAGTGTCACGATTTGAAAGTTGAAAGGCCCATCTAAATTTGGAGGGCTTCAATTGGAGGAGGTATTGAAGGAGTGGCCAATATTAATAAAAAGGAGGAGGCACCGCATACTATATTTTTGGTGGAGAGAAGAACTTCGAAGGAGGGACATTATTATTTTGTGGAGAGGAGGATCACGACAGAAAGCAGCCTCAAGTGCACATTAAGAGAAGTGGAGGTCAAGGGTTGAAGCCTAGCACTATGTTCCAGAGTTTCATTAAAGGAAGGAACCGGAAAGAAAGTGAAGGAATTGAAGGGAAGATGAAAAATAAGTGTGTTCCAGAGTTTCATTAAAAGAAAAGACTGGAAAGAATGGGAGGAAGTTGAAGGAAAATTATTGCTTAAAATCTTCCTTCCAAAATGGAAGGAGGGGGAAGTTATCAATTAAAATGTTTTGTTATTTACTATTTTATCCTTCCATTTAATCTAATATAACACCCAATAAGGGTATTATTGTAAAATTAAATCTTTCTTTTCTCTTCCTTTCAACTCGGGAATTGTTAGTTAGATAATTCTAAGTGTTCTACCAATTCTCAATAGCTGTAAGGTGCGAGATTGTTGGTCTGTCTAGGGTGTTAAATTGCTAGTTCTAGAGGCTTTGTAAGAAGATCTTCCTAGTTTCCCTAGCATTCCTTGTAGGCCAAGTCTTATCAGAAATATTGTAGTTACCCCTTGCACTTTCTGGTGTATTGTGACTTTCGCGCTGTAAGGTAGACTGTCTAGCGGGTACTTTAAGATTCGAGTAGGTAAGCCTGTAAGGGTAACCTCTCAACCGGTGGTTTAACGGCTTATAGGTAACCTTAGGTTTCTCCTTGAGAAGGGTCGAGGGTCCTCTAGTTTATCATGTAAGTTTAGTATTTTAAGATCCCGATTCCACACCAGTTCCATGACCATTAGAAACTCATCATTCATGTGTAGGATTCTAGCCTAGGTAGTGCCTTCCCATCACTTGATCCGAATTCCAGTTTCCAGCTTGTGTTTTAAGTTATTTTAGTTTTATTTTATTTATTTTTATTAGTTTATTAGAAAAACCCCCCTTTAAGCAATAAAACATTATTAAGTCAGTTTGTAGATAAGTAATCGAGTCTAGTTTACGTTTTCTAGTAGAGTCTCGTGGGTTCGATACTCGGACTTACTTTAGCTGTACTGCACTGACCGGTACACTTGCCGGTTGTGTGGTTTAGGTTTAGAGAGTCTTAGGTTATAAATTTAAAACTTAGAGTGTCTAGTTTAGGTTAATTTAGTTAGTTTTTATTAAACCACTTTGAGCACATCAAGTTTTTGGCGCCGTTGCCGGGGACTCTTGGCGATTGCGTTTACTAGCTTTGATTACACTTATCTGCTATATCTGTGCTACTTGTGTTTTGTGTTGAGTCTGTCTTTTTGTATAGTGAGTCGTAGGAGTCTAATTTTATGTGTCTTTTGTTTCTTTTGAGTCTGTAAATATGTGTGAGATTTGTGGAGGACCCCGTTTTACTATTTTATGTCCACAATATGAGGGGTCCTCTGCACATTATTGTGCTAATTCCTTTGTGCAGACGCAGCCATATTATTCACAGGGGTGTCCTACATATTATTATGATGACTCGTATCAGCAGCCACATTTTAATCAGTATCCTGATCAATTTTCTGGAAGCAATTCTTGTGAGAATAGTGGTAATGATTGGAGTAAAATTGAGAATATGTTGACATTATTAGTTGCTAAGGATGCCAATACCTAGAACATGTTAGCAGAGCAGGACACCCTCCTAAAAAACCATGACATCCTCATAAAAGACCGACAGGCTGCTCTTTTAGATCTTCAACGAACAGTAGAAGACATTGCTATGAGATTAAAGGAAGAAGAAGAAGAAAAAGTTTAGCAAGAGCAGCTGCGTAAAGTTGGTTATACATATGATGAGGAGGGCAACTACCTCGGTTACATGAATGCTCTGGGGGAGTTGTTCCTGACATTTCCAGAAGAAGGGAAAGAGCCGATCATGCAATACGCTGATGAGTCAGATGAAGAGATCATCCCAATCACGGAGACTAAAATGGACATTGAAGTCCCACCTCCGGTGCCACAGGTTACTATATATGATTTTGGGAGTGACTCTGATGAAGAGGATGACGAAGAAGAATGGGCGGCGTATCAGAGGTTGTTAGTGGAGAAAGAAGTGATAGAAGAAGTGGAAATGGGAGATTCCGTTGATATGATGTTTGGTGCAGAGGAAGACAATGAGATAGGTGAGAAGTCATTATCTGAAGAGGATGAGTTTTTAGATCTGGAGTTAGAGGGTTTGCTTATTTATGAAGAAGTAGGGGAGTCTGATCCCGGTGGGGATATAGCATACCTGGATGCCCTACTCGAAGGTGAACCGACAGACATGACCAAACCTGCACCAGATGAAAGAAATAAGTGTGGGGATCATCCCATGGAAATGGTGGTAGAAGAAGCGCACCATAGCTGGCCCGTGATATTTGTGATAGATGGAACTTCAAAATCAATAGCACCACGGGAGAGGGCAAAGAAGAGAAAAAGAAAGGACCGGAACCGGAAGAGGATGAACGGCTGGCACGAGTTGGAGAAGAAGAAGCCAGTGAAAGTCAAGCACGATCAGTCTTCTTGCTACATGCCACGCATCCGGTTCAATCCAGGTAAGTTTAAATTTTGGTGGTCTGACCCGTTAAGAATGCTTAGATTATTTTTCAATTCCACTAAGAAATATTCAATTGTTAATGAGGACCAGGTGGAATTAAATGGGTTAGAGCGGGTCCAGATAAAAGAGAAGCCCCCTGATTAACTTTAAGTGTGGGGAGGCTCTGTAGAGTTTGTAAATTTATTTTTATACTTATTTATTGTTTTTCTAGCTGTTCATTTTTTTTATTGGTGGTCCGTCTTTTGGTAGTGGTTCATAGCATAGGTTTTTTATCTTTCTATTTTATCTTTGTTTTTGGTTCTTTGAGTCTATTTGTAGGTTTGCGTGTTTGCTTAGGCAGAAGAAATTTCACCATGAGCGGATCCCATGTATTTATCTTTATATATATTTTATGAGTGGGAGTTTTGGTAAAGGTTTGGGTAAAAAAGTAGAATTTTTCAAAAAAAAAAATTAATTAACTTTCTGTGAAAAAAAGACTTTTCACGTAATGTGAGGAGTCTGGGCCGACCTGTTCGCCTTATGCGACCAGCAATTACCCCGGAAAGTTACATTTTTTTCGCTCGCAATGCGTGTTGTGATCACCAGTGTCCTTCACGTTGAGCGAGAACCAGATTTTTTTTTTCTTATACCCATTTGGTTCTACCACCATTCACCGCCATTTTGCCAAGCAGGTACGTCTTCTTGTTTGTTGTTATATTATGAGTCTAAGTTAGTAGTTATGTCTTTTTATTTTTGTGTGGTTCGGTATTATGCTCGGGTTTTGTCTGTTTCGTTTTGCGCAGGTTTGGATTGCACCACCCGTACCCAATCTCCATTCGGGTGATTCCGAAACTGTTTATCATTTATCAAGGCAAGCCAAGAGTTTACCATTGTGTCAGAGCCGATCGCGAATGAAATGCTATACGATCGAGCTGGATTGGACTAGATTTTTTGGAGCTTACGCGTTAATAAACCAGCTAAGTCCTTTCCAATTTGCCCTTGTCTTTTTATTTTTGTATTCGGAATTTATTTTGTTTTGAGTCGTTTTCTATTCCTATATTGAGGGCAATGTAGAGTTTAAGTGTGGGGATGGGAAACTCTCGTTTAGTTTGTATATAGAGTCATTTTGAGTCAAAAAAAAAAAAAAAAAAAAAAAAGAAATCGAAATTTTTTTGAGAAAATATCCCTGATTTTGAAGTTTGCATTATATAAAATATGGAAGATGATAGGTAAAGTTAGGTGTCCGGTTTTTAAATAGTATGTATAATAAGAGATTAAAATTGATTGAAAACGTGTCTGATTTGGGATATGTGGGTAGGCTCGGCGGTAGAAATGTTTCCTTTGAAAAGTAATAAATTAATTATGTTAGGCTATTTTGTGGGTTCTCATCTAGGAGAAACGGGGAGACCGAAACCGCCAAAAATAGTATAAGAAGCACCGTTATAAGTAGAAAACCGTTAGAATTTCTAATCACTTAAAAAAAATTAGAAATCAAAGCAAAAATGCTGAAGCTTAAGGTGCCTGGCCACTAGGATAGCGACTTGGATTGGTCACACCCTCTAAGTTAAGTATGCCAAAAAAAGTGATTTTAAATTCTCTTGGTTTTTTACATAAGACGGTTGGGAAATGGTCAATTGGTTGTTCCTTTAGCTTCATAAGCTTGAGGCGGGATTAGGAGGAACTGTGGCTTCCATTGAGTGAGACCCTAGATAGACTAATCAACATGAACTTAACATAAATAAAAAGGGGCTTGGAAACCGGTGTGGGTTTAAGAGGATCAATATACCTGCAATCGCAATCAACACGTTAGTAGATTATTAATTAAGTAACCTATGTTTTGAAACTGGATGTAAACCTAACTGTGATTCCATAGCATAATTCTTTTTCATGGACGAAAAAGAGATAAGTGTGGGGATATTTGATGTATTGTAAAATACATATATTTCCAGTGTAAAGTTTGTACAGTTTTTGAGTCGTTTAAACAGTGTTTTTAATAGTTTTAGGCTCGTACCAGTCTATTTTATCTAGTATAGGTTTTTATATATTTTTATTAGTTTTGAGTCATTTTTAGTACTTATGTATTTATTTTTATTTCGTAGGTGTTCATGGACGTTGGAGCGTAAACGGGCACCTTTGGCAAGTCAAGAACACCCGAGTCAAGAGCATGGAGCTAGAATGCTATATATAATAATAATAATAATAATAATAATAATAATAATAATAAAAGAAACAAAAAGAAAAATAAAAAAAAAGAAACAGAAAGTGACTTTAGTGTCACGATTGAAAGTTGAAAGGCCCGTCTAAATTTGGAGGGCTTCAATTGGAGGAGGTATTGAAGGAGCGGCCAATATTAATAAAAAGGAGGCGCCGCATACTATATTTTTGGTGGAGAGAAGAACTTCGAAGGAGGGACATTATTATTTTGTGGAGAGGAGGATCACGACAGAAAGCAGCCTCAAGTGCACATTAGAGAAGTGGAGGTCAAGGGTTGAAGCCTAGGTGCGAGCATGGGTCGGTTCTAATTCAATATTTATTTATTTATTCTATTCTAACCCGTTGTGAACGCCATGAATTTTATTTGTTTTTATTGTTTTGATATTATCATGACTTTTAGTGGCTAAACCTTTATGCTACCTAGGCGATGATGAATACACTTGTTTGATTTGTTTTCTTTTGGTTTTGGAACTATTGGTTGTGGGTGAATTTTAAAGTAAATAACTTTTTATTTTCTACTTTGATGTATATGCATATTTAGTTTTATTTAAATAACTTTTATAAACTCCACTTGCGTTTTTGTGAATGTCTTTCATGTATGAATGCGGGTTAGGTTGCGGACTGGGTGTTAGCGACTAGTTTATGGTTAATTTTTGCAGGTTATCCATAGGAGTTGTAATTGTTAGTTAGATAATTCTAAGTGTTCTACCAATTCTCAATAGTTGTAAGGTGCGAGATTGTTGGTCTGTCTAGGGTGTTAATTGCTAGTTCTAGAGGCTTTGTAAGAAGATCTTCCTAGTTTCCCTAGCATTCCTTGTAGGCCAAGTCTTATCAGAAATATTGTAGTTACCCCTTGCACTTTCTGGTGTATTGTGACTTTCGCGCTGTAATGTAGACTGTCTAGCGGGGTACTTTAAGATTCGAGTAGGTAAGCCTATAAGGGTAACCTCTCAACCGGTGGTTTAACGGCTTATAGGTAACCTTAGGTTTCTCTTTGAGAAGGGTCGAGGGTCCTCTAGTTTATCCTATAAGTTTAGTATTTTAAGATCCCGGTTCCACACCAGTTCCATGACCATTAGAAACTATTCATGTGTAGGATTCTAGCCTAGGTAGTGCCTTCCCATCACTTGATCCGAATTCCAGTTTCCAGCTTGTGTTTTAAGTTATTTTAGTTTTATTTTATTTATTTTTATTAGTTTATTAGAAAACCCCCCTTTAAGCAATAAAAAATTATTAAGTCAGTTTGTAGATAAGTAATCGAGTCTAGTTTACGTTTTCCAGTAGAGTCTCATGGGTTCGATACTCGGACTTACTTTAGCTGTACTGCACTGACCGGTACACTTGCCAGTTGTGTGTTTTAGGTTTAGAGAGTCTTAGGTTATAAATTTAAAACTTAGAGTGTTTAATTTAGGTTAATTTAGTTAGTTTTTATTAAACCATTTTGAGCACATCACATGGGAATAAGTGTACGTATGATATTGTGCAATTAGCAAGATTATAGATGATCTAACGGTTGATAAACCATTAGGCAAAGAAGGCGCCTTATCAAGCGATCAAGGAGTCAAGGAAGGAAGAGGAAAGGATCACGCTTAAAGGTAAGTTGTCTTACGAAATTCTTGAGTTAGTTAGTAGGTAGTAGTATTTGCTTGGAGATATCATCTTGATACAATTGAGGAGTATTGAGAGGTTGGTTGTGATGCCTAAGGGTGTACATGAGAATCTCAAAGTCGAATTATGGAATAAATGGCTACACATGAAACATAGAGCATCATGTGTAGTCTCTAAAGCCGAAAGCGGAATGTACAATAGTACTCGAGATAAGGGCTCTTGTGCTACTTAAAGCCGAACATGATAAGATAACATTCTAAGTTCATAGCTAATGGAAATAACAGTTAGTTTGGTTGTAAATCTAAATGGGTCTTGGTAGATTAACTTAATTATGATAGCAAATTATGTAAGATAGTTGTGGTACCAATCATAGATTTATATTTGTGGAGAATGAACCATAAATAAGGTCCTTGAATTGTCCTAGAACTAGTCTAAAGTTGGGGTGAAATGTGCAGCCATGTTATAGCATGAAAATGTGGCCAAGTATAAAGTTTACACATGATTCAGCAGGTCAAGACCATAGCCTACGGTTACGAACCGTAAGCTATGGTCCAGGATGAGCATTTGAGCCGATTGTGCGAACCGTATTGTATATTTTCGGTTGGTGCAGGTTTGTTATGGTACCATTAAATGTCCTGAACCGGTTCCGTACCACATTGTACCGATACCAAAATTGACTTCAATTTAAAATCGAATATTGAATCATATGTTGTTGGTACTTTTCACAAAGATGGAATAAAGAACTCAAATATATTTCACAAACCCAAATCAAAAGTACAAACCCTAAACAAAATGTGGAACAAAAAATACAAACAAATCTATCAAACAACAATCAAAAGAAAGAGATCACAAGAGGATGATCTCCAAGACTAGATCAAACCGAACACTAGATTTACAATCACAAGAATCAAACCTATTCGAGATCTAGAGGGAAAACCCTAAAAATACAGAGAGAAATTAAGAAGACTGATGAAAGATTAAAGTGAAAGAACTATTCTTCAAATGAAGAGAGAGAGAGAGAGAGAGAGAGAGAACTTATATATTAGGCTCAGAAGGTTCTACTGAGAAAACACACTTCTGCTCAATCTCGACCGTTGGATTAACTGTTCATCTTTGTTTGTTTAATAAATGAACCGAATTTCGTGTTTGTGTTCGTTCATTTATTAACCACTATCAAGGGATCTCTCGTAAGCCCATTGTTTCAACTCTTCAATAGACCCGAATACCTGAAAATTTATATACGAGTCTAGTCAAAATTTATACGAGTCTAAATTATATACGAGTGTAAATATATACTAGTCTAAATCCAACAAACCCTAAAACCTATTTAACCAAACTTATGTACTGATATATATATATATATATATATATATATATATATATATATACTGTATTAATAAGCATATAGGAAGAGCATGAATAGTCATTTGTCACTTTTTAAGAGATGTCCAACCATTAAAGCCATATGTATAAACCTATGAAGCATGAACAAAGTTGAAATCTACACATTTTTCCGTCTATTTCTCGACCCAAACAAGTTTTCAATGTTTAATTTTTGGGCGGCCAAACTTTTTCATTTCAATTTGAATTCCCGCTCATCCCCATACACCCATTCCTCAGATCCCCAACCCTAATTCCAAATCATTTGTTTGTTCTCAATTCTCCCAGTCTCCCTCATATCATTTAGGAGGCGACACAAAGATTGAAAGGATAGCGCATACATCCTCTCATGTTTCTATCTTTTCCGGTCACACAAAATATTCTACGATTGCTCCGGAAGAAACTAAACATGGTTAAGTAACCAGGTTCGTATTTATTTACCCATGAAGCCTTTTGATTTTATGGTTCTTTATGTCTTCTTTATGTTGGAGTTGTGCCCTTGCAGATGAATTTTGTTTTTCAGTTTAGGGTTTCGTTAAATGGTGCAATTAGGGTTTAAATGATAGTAGGAGCCTTTGCTATTTAAAGTTTTTTGTATTCTCACGCCTATAGGTGTTTGTGTTATGTCAAATACCGAGTATAAGATGTCCCTAATTTGGAGATGGATTGGAATTATCTCCTTCTTCGCATCTTTAAATATGCGGGAACTTAGGTATGTTATTTATATATTCATTTTATTTGTTACTAGACATTCATAGAGGTCAAATTGTTAAGACTTCTGTAATCTGTAGAGTTCAAAACATCAAAGGATGACACACACTATGGTTCCATATCAAAAACTCGCTTGATTTGAGATCCAGAAAGGAAGATATAGAAACGAGTTGAGATCTCCGTTCTCTCCCCCCCCCCTCTCTCTCTAAGCTGAAGAATCCAGTTCATTTCGTTTTCGATTTCGGTTTTTTAATATGATTATGTGTGAATGGTAAGATTAAGGTTTTGTGTTTTGTTTGATGTCGATTTCAGTTTTTGTTGAATTTGATTCCAGTAACCCAAGATGACCTCCGACAACAGATGCCGACAAATGCTCCGGTGACGATGACTGGAATGGAACTCGACGGTGACAGAGATCCACCGATCTATACATGTGAGACTTCTTTCCAGGTATGTTGGTTTTATGGTCGCAAACTTGGTTCTGATAGCTGATGATTCACTGTCGTAGACAATGGTGGTAGGTCGTAGTTAAGATTGGTCAATGTCGGTCAAGCGGGTCAAGCTATCTAACCGAACACGAGGGGAGATATAAAAACCCACACCCAAATTATTTAGTTATATCATTTTGTCTATATGATTTTATTATTTTAGCCTTCTCAAGGCTAGGTTTTTGTGTATTTGATCTTTGTGTTCTTTAATTGAATTTTTCTAGAATCAATCATTCATATTTATATATAAGACCCCATATCGAATTACAATCATTCATATTTATGTTATATAAATTAAAATTAATTATTTAAATGTTTTGAAATAATTTGGTGCAGAGTGTTGCAATAAGATGTCGAACTATCAGTAAAGAGTAGTCCCTTTTGCTGGATTGATGTTGGTGTTTGATGATTAGGTTTTGAGGAAGCATGTAGATGATGCTTCTAAGTTTTTAAATGATAAGGTTACAAAAGTTGTTTTGACTATGCCTGCTTGTGTTTCTTGTTTCTCAAAGTCGGCCGACGAAAGATGCGGGTTGAATTGCTGCTCGGATTATTGAATCAGTGGTTACATGACTTTCTTTGATAACTTATCATCATCTTTAAGCCATGCTTGGTTTAAAAAAGCGCGCCTTAGGCGTGCCTATGCTCAAAGCTCAACAAGGCTCAAGCCCTTGCGCTTTTTTAAAAAAAGCCCACGGGTAACGCGATTTCTTGGCAAAATATTGACTATTGTGCATTAGCTTGTCGTACAACATGATTTCATGTTGTACATGTATGCAATTCCATACTAAAACATATATAAAGCTTACTTGTCCTAAAATACTAGGTAAATGATGCTAGAAACCTACAGGAAATATATAAAAAGTTATATAATTATTTGCGCATTGGGTACGAAAAGCGGTGCGCTTTTGCGCTTGGCGCTTCACGCCTCAATTTTAGACATTGTCACTTTTGTGCGCTTTTCGCTTTTTAAAACCAAGAAGCCATGGCTATATTTGAAGTCATTCAGTTGCTTTGCGCGCTTCATTAGCTATTTAACTGTGTTGCTCCAAAAAAACCATTTATCTGTCCACTAATGATTTGTTTTAAAGTTATTGTTGGTTATCTAGCTCACATGATCTTTTGGTCTGTGTTTTTTAGGCTGTTGATGAGCATAGAGCTAATCTTTCTGAATCCTTTTCTTAATAAATGTATATGTGAGACATTTAATAAATCAATGATTTGTTTATTGTGCAGAATGACTTTGCTAGAGCTGATTTGGAGGACAAAGAAGGAACCATGTTCTGTTGAATCTGATAGTCAGAAAAATAATGGTATCATATATTCATACCAAGAGTATTGTTTATAGTTCATAAGAATGTGGTTAGGCATAAGTTAAGTATGTGGTCAAAATGCATGATGCTATTTAATTTAATATTATTTAATATGTTCATTTACTATTTCACACATGATTTTAAAAAGCTGTCGAGGCACACGCCTTGAGGCGCGCTTCAAGGTGATTTGGGGCAAAAACGACTTGAGGCTTCGCCTCGGGGGTTCTTTGTTTTAGGTGCGCCTCACAGGCCTGAGGCGGTAAGAAAAGGTGCGCCTCAGAGGTTTTGAGGTATGCTTTTGATGTCTTAGACTTTTTGTGACATTTCATGTCTTTTATGTGTGTTTTTGATGAACTTGATGATGAAATTAGTTAGTGTTTTATTTTTTATAAGATATATAATTTTTTAATTTATTTTTTAATTCCGGATTAGGCTTATGCCTCGGTTTGCCTCGAGGCTCGTTTCCGTACTTCTAAACCTTGATTTTACATGAACTTTGCAGCAATGATGCAAAATTTATGAATTCTTTTGAAGTAAAAAATGTCGTTTCTGAGTAACTTGAGAAAACTGAAAGCATCCTTAGATACATGAAATGCATTGTTTATTGAATTTACATTGATGGTTCATTTTAGGTGTCCTTCACAGCAGTTTGTAGCGACTTCTTCAACATGATAATTACCGCTCTAATTCAGGTACCGACTTCATCAACATGAAAACTAATTTTATTGCATATTAGATCAAGTTTAATTCAAACATGAAAACTAATTGGTGTGACTTTCCGTTGACAATAAATAATATAGTCCATTAGTTTCAAAACTTATATACAAGTTTGACCTTAGATAAAAGTGGTATAAGTCAAAACATTCTTACTGATATTTTCGAAACTTATTTGGTCATTAGTTCCAAAACATAATTGCTTAAGTTTCTTATTTTGTGTATTATATTTAATGTTTGTCAAGCTACAAACATTACAATTGAATTTTTCACATTGCCATCCATTTTTCTCACATATAGAACCTTTTTATACAACCCGACCCGTTGTGACGTTTAACCCAACCTGCTCATATAAACGCGACCCGTTTTTACCTATAACCCAACCTGCTCATATTAAAATACATGAACTAATTATCATGTTTGCAGAAGTTAACCAGAGTGTGTATTAACGCATAAGACCTTCTAAATGGCTTTATTTTTTGTATATATCTACTTTTTGCTGCTACTGCATGTGTTTCTATTTCACGCTTCTTAAATTCATCACATACCTATCAACCCATTTGATCAGTTATGTTTACAATTTACTATGGTTTTTCTCATTTTATGAAATACATTGTTTAGAAGCTGCAAATCCGGCAGGTATTGGGTCAAAATAGCTTGGGTTCTAAATTCTTAACTGTTGGTTTTGTAGCTTCCAGGATTTGACCTTCATTCACAGCCTTGCTTGCTTCTAAAACTTAGCCTGAAGTGCCCTTTGGAAGTAAAGTGATGTGTTAATGTTAGGATTGCAATGGAGCAACAAAGAAGCAAATTCGGAGGGCATAAGAACACACTGTCCACAGTTAAAATGTTGAATTGGTAGTGATACCCACTATCCATGCTGGTGGTTTTAATTTAAGTTTTTGCTATTTTTTGTAGCTATCAACTATATGGGAGCATGCTAAAGGTGGAGCCTCGATGTGTTGTATAAACAAGTTTTCAGGATGTACTCCCTTTCAGCTTTGAAACATGTCAGATTGTTTGATGTTAGATTTTTTATTTTTAACCGTTTCATATTAGGTATCATTTATAAACCAAATTAATGTAGATGACATATTGTTTGATGTTAATTTACTTGGTATCATTTATAAACCAAATTTGAAACCAGAAGACTAAAAGAACTAATTCCAGTGAACAAGATTAGTTTAAAACAAAAACCAAATTGCTAAATCTCTACATAAGAAGCTAAAAATCAAGAATTTTCTCATCTACTCAGTTGTGAGCGAAAATCTCATATGCTAAAGCACTTTTGAGAAACGAATTCAAATCAATGTAATTAGCTGCATTAAACTCTGTAATTCCCTTCTTAAAGGTTGATTTTTTAGTCTAACCTATCTAGCGGTAGAAAATGTATAATAAGATGTTGACATGCTAAGAATGGATACCAGTTAGGTGAACCGACATAGAAGTATTTAGAGACTTGTGATTATAACGGAAAAAAAATTCATTTTCCATTATTTTCTAATTGAGATTTGTAAGGCTTACTGGCGGATCCATGATTGTTTTTCAAAGGGTGCGATCGGGGGCTTTTTCCAAACTATTAAGGGTTGGGATTAAGATTTTCGGCTATAAAATAAACTATTTTTTTTCAAGGTGTGCGGCCGCACACGTTGGGTTGTACTTAGCTACGCCCATGGACATAGACCATGTCGATGCTACGAATAAGAAAAACTAACAGGCGTACTATACTGTATATCACGAAAGGATTAAGAAAATAACAAAAAAACCAGTACCGCATAGTAAATTATTGTCGCCGCCGCATCGCGCGGGTTTCCTACTAGTATATGTATGTATATATATATATATATATATACACACGAGTCTAAATAGATACAAGTGTAAATAAATAAACACACCTTATCGGTTTCATACGAAACATTCGGGTTAGGTTCTACTTTGATGCCAACA
Source organism: Ambrosia x helenae (assembly GCA_030844895.1). NCBI lineage: Eukaryota > Viridiplantae > Streptophyta > Magnoliopsida > Asterales > Asteraceae > Ambrosia > Ambrosia x helenae. The sequence goes on along the minus strand of CM061223.1, from coordinate 20,834,519 downwards.
CCTTCATAAGCAGTTTTCTTGTCACACCCTCAAATTTCCACTTGCGAAGTTTTATCGCGAGGCGCATGACAAACCAGGATCCAAGTCAACGATCACAATAAACAACTCTATATGAAGATACATGACATTCAAAAAACATAGTTTTCATAATCTTAAAATCAGTAGCGGAAGCATTTAATAAGTTACAGACCATAGACCCAAATGTACCAAGTGTTTATTACAAAACATGAACTAAGTCTAGACGCCAATGCAGACCCGTGCGCCTAGTTCCATTTGTTGCTACCTTCGCGACCTGAGAAAAACATGCCAAAAGACGTCAACATATAATGCTGGTGAGTTCACAGGTTTGTTCAATATGTTACCAAATGTTACCAAAACGTTATCATGTCCATACTATATCAGTGTTACCAAGTACGCTACCTAGGCCTATGTTTTATTACTTCTAGGATTGGAAACCTTTACTAGACACGTTTAGCAATGTTTAGCATATGTTTAAGCAGCCCGAATGTTCAGCATGATACCAATGTTACCAGTTCGAGACAACATGCACCCGCCCGGCCCTCCAAGCCGACGAGTGGGGCAGGTCACGCCCAATAGATCTATCCACATTTCCCCCTTTGTGCATCCCCGCACATTCATGGTTTCCCCCGGGACTTCCAAAGATCATATAGCAATACAAAGTTAAAAACCATAGTATGACATATGTTACCAAAATAGGTTAGCGCATGTTTTCTCCCCCAAAAGTTAAAACAGTAAAAGTGGGGCCGTGAACTCACCTTAGATTGCGTTCTTCGGTAACTAGTAAAATGCTAAGCCCTTTGATAATCCCTTTACCGGAGATCTATCAAAATGTTCACATAAGTGTTCCGACTATTAACCATAAGGTTATCTAGTCCCCGATTGTCCAGATCGTAACCAAGTATGTTTTAAAACGTGTTTAAATGTTCAACCGACACACTAGACCGACCCGACATCCCGTTGGTGACTCATTACCCTAACTAATCAAGTACACATAGATTACACACAAGGTTCAAGCATAAAACACTTAGTTTGTATCAAAAATCTCATTTCTCCATCAGAACGGTCGAACCAGTCTGATTAAATCTCCTTCGCCCGTTTTTAAGTTTCCTTCGCCCGTTTATAAGTTTCCTTCGCCCGTTTTTGCCACGTTCGACCGTTTTTATCAGGTTCGCCCAAACACATCCCAGGTTCGACCCTGGAATCACTCCTTCGACCATTCGAATGGTCGAATGAGTCCAGGTTCGCCCCTGTTTATAAATTTTCCTAAAAACGCTTCAAACACATTCGAAACATCTCGAAACATCATCAAACACAGCAGTCAAGTATGATTAACATATCCCTACAAAACCCCACCAATTTTGCCCCTAAAACCAGCTTGTTTTAATACTTTCCCAAAATTGCAAAATTATGGAAATGTCACATCATGCATGAAATCTTTACCCAATTTGGAAACTTCTTAATACTTACCCATAATCATCTACAATTGCTCAGTTTATCTTGTAATCGAAAACCCCCCCTTCATTTTATTAACAATACTTATCATGCACAAGCCTTAGATTTCATAAAATCCCCAAAATACCCATAATATCACCATCTATCTAATTGTAACCCTAAACAACAATAAACCAACATCAATAGCAACCTTAGATCATGTTTCTAGCATTAGAACAGCAGTAAATCATTAAACAACATATATCATCACATAACACATATTTAACATATGTTTATTGATACAAAACCTATGTTTAATGATAGGGTTTTGGTTTAGAAAGATGTTTAAAAGGTTTTTATTGATAAAATCTTCCTTAGAACAGATCTGGACATTTAGGGTTAGGTAAAAACGGATTAAAATGCCTTAAAAAGATTTAGGATTTTAGAACACACCTTGGATTCTTGTTTAGATGTTGTTGATAGGTTAGGTTATGAAAAAGAAGAGCAAAAACCCCTTCCTTAGTGATTAAGATCGTTTGAGAGTGTTTTGAGACGGTTAGGGTTTGTGAAATGGTGAAAAATGACAAAGTTTGGTATTTATACTATTCCACCTTCGTCCCCTCTCAGTGGTCGAAGGTAGCCTCCTTCGACCCTTTCACAGGGTCGAATGAACTCTGACTTGGTCGAATGAAATTCTTCCAATTCCATATCCCAGGTTCGCCCCTTTGCAAAGGGTCGAACCAAGACATATTTCCTCCTTCGACCACTCGAAGTGGTCGAACCAGGACCTATGTATATCTAGTTTTCCAGTTTGTCGTGTTTAACGCATTTTAACACACCTTAACATATGAGCATGCAACCTTAGTCTATGTTTAACATATTTAAGCATGGATAATCATCTACACATCATTTAAACACATCTATATATATAATCCACCACACGAACCATAATCTACACATACACTTAATTAGTTTATGTAATGTCACCAACAACGGGATCCGGTACTAGTGTATTCCCAAAACGACTCCCAATGATCCTCCAGATCATTGAACCCTGGACAATCCTAACTTGACCCGACTCAACTAACTTAGTTAAGTCCGTTTATAAACGTTTCCCGCTAAGGTAGACTTAGATGTTACTAAAATGTTTAAGCCAAATATGACGGGTGTCACATCATCCCCACGTTGAAAGAATTTTCGTCCCGAAAATTGCACAAAGCCCCAAAATGAAAGAAACGAAAAGAACGAAACGAAAAGAAAATTTACCGGATGTCACATCATCCCCACGTTGAAAGGAATCTCGACCCGAGATTCATTCCGCCTCAGCAGAAACATGCCTCTATTCGAATGCGCGTTTCGGAAAATGATGAGGATGTTTAGCTTTCATCTGATCCTCCCGTTCCCACATGAACTCCGGTCCACGATTCGAGTTCCAACGGACTTTGACGATGCCCATTTTACTCCGACGAAGTCTACGAATCTTGTAGTCGAGAATCACGACAGGTTCCTCCACAATGCGAAGACGATCATCAACCTTGATCTCTTCCAGTGGTACAATGAGAGATTCATCAGCCAAACAGTTCGTCAAGTTAGACACATGGAAGACGTTGTGAACACTACCGAGCTCCGCCGGTAAGTCAAGTCTGTATGCCACCGGTCCAATCCGATCCAGGATTGCGAATGGCCCGACATAACGAGGGTTAAGCTTGCCACGCTTTCCAAAGCGTATGACGCCCTTCCATGGTGAAACTTTCAGAAGTACCCTGTCCCCAACCTGGAACTCCAAAGGTTTGCGACGGCAATCGGCATAGCTCTTCTGACGATCCCGCGCAGCAGCCAAACGGTTACGAATTTGCACGATTTTCTCCGAAGTTTCGTACACAAGTTCCGGACCAGTGAGCTGGCTCTCGCCCACCTCGGCCCAACAAAGAGGTGATCGACATTTCCGTCCGTAGAGAGCCTCGAACGGAGCTACCTTGATACTAGAGTGATAGCTGTTGTTGTAGGAGAACTCCACCAACGGTAGGTGGATCTCCCAACTCTTGCCAAAATCGATAACACATGCCCGAAGCATGTATTCCAAGGTTTGAATCTTCCGCTCACTCTGTCCATTAGTTTGCGGATGATAAGCTGTACTCATATCCAACTGAGTACCCAAAGCCTTGTGCAGAACCTTCCAGAAACGCGAAGCAAAACGGGAATCACGATCAGAGATAATAGAAACAGGCACCCCATGCCGAGCAACCACCTCCTTAAGGTAAAGTCAAGCCAACCGCTCGAGTCCATCGGTTTCCTTAGTAGGTATGAAACGTGCCGATTTTGTCAGCCTATCAACAATCACCCAGATCATATCATAACCACTAGGTGACCTTGGCAATTTGGTGACAAAATCCATCGTGATTCGCTCCCACTTCCATTCTGGAACCTCCGGTTGTTGCAGGAGACCAGACGGCCTCTGATACTCCACTTTGACTTTAGCACAAGTCAAGCATTTGCTGACATACATAGCTATGTCAGCCTTCATGTTTGGCCACCAATAAAGTATTTTCAAATCCTGATACATCTTATCGGAGCCAGGGTGAATAGAATACCGGGATTTGTGAGCCTCGTCCAAAACAAGCTCGCGTAATCCCCCGAACAATGGAACCCAAACACGTCCCGCAAAATAGTGTAAGCCATCGGTCCTGAGTTCAAGATGCTTGTTAGCACTGTGCATAGTCTCAGCCTTAAGGTTCTCCTCCTTCAAAGCTTCCAACTGTGCAGAACGGATTCGGTCAGGCAATGACGAATGAATGGTGAGCTGTAAGGCTCGAACACGACGAGGATTCGCAGACTCCTTCCTGCTCAAGGCGTCCGCCACAACGTTCGCCTTGCCAGGATGGTATTTGATAGCAAAGTCATAATCGTTCAGGAGTTCAACCCAGCGACGCTGCCGCATGTTCAACACCTTCTGGTCGAAAATATGCTAAAGACTCTTGTGATCGGTGTATACTTCACACTTGGTACCGTACAAGTAATGTCTCCAGATTTTCAACGCAAAGATCACCGCACCCAGTTCCAAGTCATGAGTAGTGTAGTTCTTCTCATGAACCTTGAGTTGGCGAGAAGCATAAGCAATAACCTTCCTGCGTTGCATCAACACACAACCGAGACCACGAATAGAAGCGTCACAGTACACAACGAAGTCATCCGTACCCTCAGGTAAAGATAAGATAGGTGCAGAACAAAGTTTAAGCTTCAGCATCTGAAATGCTGATTCCTGTGGTTCATCCCAGTTGAACTTTCGGTCCTTCTGGGTAAGAGTAGTGAGGGGTTGAGCGATCTTCGAAAATCCCTCAATGAAACGACGATAGTAGCCCGCCAGACCTAGGAATTGCCGGACCTCAGATGGCGTCTTTGGTGCTTCCCAGTCTTTAATAGCTTCGATCTTAGCCGGATCGACATGAATTGCCAGTTCATTAACCACATGTCCTAGGAATTGAACTTCACGTAACCAAAAATCACACTTTGAGAACTTAGCATACAACTGCTCATGTCTCAGAAGTTCCAAGACCAACCGTAGGTGTTCCTCATGATCCGTCTTGTTCTTAGAATAAATCAGAATATCGTCAATAAACACGATGACGAACTTATCAAGGTAAGGTTTACAAACGCGATTCATTAAATCCATGAACACCGCCGGTGCGTTAGTGAGACCAAAAGGCATGACCAAGAACTCAAAATGGCCATAACGAGTGTGAAAAGCAGTCTTCTGAATGTCAGCTTCCCTGACGCGCAACTGGTGATAACCGGACCGCAAATCAATCTTCGAATAGTAACTGGAGCCCTGGAGCTGGTCAAAGAGATCATCAATGCGAGGAAGAGGATAACGATTCTTGATGGTCACTTTGTTCAGCTCACGGTAATCAATACACATGCGGAGGCTTCCGTCCTTCTTCTTCACAAACAAAATAGGAGCTCCCCGCGGGGAAGAACTCGGTCGGATGAAACCCTTTTCCAAGAGTTACTGCAACTGGCTGGACAACTCTTGCATCTCGGGAGGTGCAAGACGATACGGAGCTCGGGCAATAGGAGCTGCACCGGAGTAAGATCAATACCAAACTCAACCTGACGATAAGGAGGAAGACCAGGCAAATCATCAGGAAACACATCGGGAAAATCACGAACCACCGGAATATCCTCGATCTTTTTCTCATCGTCATTAGAAACGTTAACAAGTGCCAGAATGGCAGAACAACCCTTCCGAAGGTACTTACGGGCTTTCATGCTAGTAATGATACTCAGCGGAGCACCGCTTTTCTCGCCATGAACCGAAAGAGTCTCTCCATCAGGGAGAGGGATCCGAATAATCTTATCGAAACAAACGATCTCCGCACGATAAAAAGATAACCAATCCATGCCGACAACGACATCAAAATTACCCAGGGGTACCGGCATAAGGTCAATGGGGAAAGACAAACCCGACAGTTCCAAGCGACATTCCCTAAGGGTGTGTGTCGCTTCGATTTTCTTACCATCAGCCAATTCTATTAAGTACTTAGCCTCTAAAGGTGTGGGTACTATATCTAGCAATCGACTAATGTCCATAGATACGAAACTCTTATCGGCACCCGAATCAAACAAGACAGAAACATAGCGATCATTAAGAAGGAACGTACCGGTAACTGAGTCTGGATCTTGCCTAGCCTCTGCAGATCCAATGACGAAAGCACGTGCAGTCCTGCCTCCGCCCCCATTGTTCCCATTACCATTCCCGCCCCTTCCATTATCACCCTGCTTCAGCTTCGGACATTCACGCTTGAAGTGTCCCGTATCACCACAGTTATAGTACCCCTGCTTCCCTGGAGTCCCCTGAGCAGCAGGAGTAGGGGTAGCAGCAGGAGTCTGAGTTAGGGTGAGTGCCACCCTGCAATCTTTAGCATGATGCCCCAACTGATGGCACCGATGACAACGAGCCCGGTCACAATTCCCAGAGTGGTGAAAACCACACTTGTTGCACTAGAGATGCTTCCCAACATACTCACTCGACTTCTGTCCAGAAGAAGACCCAGATGAATCAAACTTCTTCGCCGGCTGAGATGGCGGCGGCACGGCACTCTTCCCCACACTATCCCACTTTCTCTTATTCCCCTCAGTAACCTTCACAGCAGTACCTTTAGGAGGCAAAACACCTTCTGCCACCTTCAGGTTAGTCATCCGATGAGCTGATCGGACAACTTCAGCAAGAGTGGGAAGATTCCCAGCAGCCACCAACCCAGCAATCTCCGGCACTAGCCCAGACACATAGTGCTCGATCCTCCTATACTCGGGTGTGTGCAAATCAGGGCACAACACCGCTAGCTCATTCCTCCTCACAGTGTACTCTTCTATCTCTGACCCAACCATCTTGTAGCTCCATACTTCATGTTCCAACTTCTGTACCTCCTCCCTTGGACAGTACTCGCCTCTCAACAGTTGCACAAACTCCGCCCAAGGCATAGCAATAGCCTCCCCCAATCCCATGTTCTGAGTAGTAGCATTCCACCACGACAGTGCAGGCCCCTCAAATGTCGCAGTAGCATACTTCACCCGGTCCCTAGCAGGACAGTTACACATGACGAACACAGATTCAACCTTCTAAAGCCATCGGAGCAGTCCCACCGCTCCCTCAGTTCCAGCGAAGTTATGGGGCTGACAGTCCCGAAACTTCTTAGAAGAGCACTGAGGTTGAGGTGGATTGGCACCAATACCTGAAACACGGTACACGAGTAAAACACAAACGAAAGGACGTGAAACCCAAGAATGAGGCCAGGTCGACAGAAATCAACTCACCACCCATGGCATTAATCCCAGCCTGGAAGTTTGCCATAGCCATGTTCACTTGCTGCTGTAGCAAGTTGTTCAACTCAGCTTGGGTCATGTTAATGTTGCCACGACCACCGCCTCCAGCACGACCACCGCCGCCAGCACGGCCACCGCCGCCACCACGACGTCCACCACCGCGAGCACCAGACATGATCTAAAAAATCAAGAAATCGAGGGATTCAGATTCACTTCTAGTGTCAACCACCAGAAATTTACAAGAGTTAACTTAGGGACAAATCCAGGACTATACATCCAAACTCGAAGTCCATCAGGATTTTCATGCATTTTAGTTTATTATTTCGTGTGCACCCGAAATGATAAACTGCTCTACATGGTCCTCCAGATGTACTCCTAATCCAGACTCCGGTCACCGAATATCGTCGCCTAGTAACGTGTTACGATAGGTGCAAGTGTAAGAAGGCATGTGTATGCTAGAACCAACAAATCAGCCCCTTCCCCTTCAATCCCGAAGAAGAAGGCAAGAGTAGGTAAGAACCCAAATAAAAGCAGATGATGTAACAAGAAGTATGATGATGTAAGGACACCCCGACAAAGTTAGTACGTATCCCACCAATAGACTCAAAGTATGTGACCGTCTAGTGTGTGCGACTCAGCTATAGACCAGACTCTACATGCAGTCCTAGTTCACTATAACCATTGGCTCTGATACCAATCTGTCACACCCTCAAATTTCCACTTGCGGAGTTTTACCGCGAGGCGCATGACAAACCAGGATCCAAGTCAACGGTCACAATAAACAACTCTATATGAAGATACATGACATTCAAAAAAACATAGTTTTCATAATCTTAAAATCAGTGGCGGAAGCATTTAATAAGTTACAGACCATAGACCCAAATGTACCAAGTGTTTATTACAAAACATGAACTAAGTCTAGACGCCAATGCAGACCCGTGCGCCTAGTTCCATTTGTTGCTACCTTAGTGACCTGAGAAAAACATGCCAAAAGACGTCAACATATAATGCTGGTGAGTTCACAGGTTTGTTCAATATGTTACCAAATGTTACCAAAACGTTACCATGTCCATACTATATCAGTGTTACCAAGTACGCTAGCTAGGCCTATGTTTTATTACTTCTACGATTGGAAACCATTACTAGACACGTTTAGCAATGTTTAGCATATGTTTAAGCAGCCCGAATGTTCAGCATGATACCAATGTTACCAGTTCGAGACAACATGCACCCGCCCGGCCCTCCAAGCCGACGAGTGGGGCAGGTCACGCCCAATAGATCTATCCACATTTCCCTCGTTGTGCATCCCCGCACATTCATGGTTTCCCCGGGGACTTCCAAAGATCGTATAGCAATACAAAGTTAAAAACCATAGTATGACATATGTTACCAAAATAGGTTAGCGCATGTTTTCTCCCCCAAAAGTTAAAGCAGTAAAAGTGGGGCCGTGAACTCACCTTAGATTGCGTTCTTCAGTAACTATTAAAATGCTAAGCCTTTGATAATCCCTCTACCGGAGATCTATCAAAAGGTTCACATAAGTGTTCCGACTATTAACCATAAGGTTATCTAGTCCCCGATTGTCCAGATCGTAACCAAGTATGTTTTAAAACGTGTTTAAATGTTCAACCGACACACTAGACCGACCCGACATCCCGTTGGTGACTCATTACCCTAACTAATCAAGTACACATAGATTACACACAAGGTTCAAGCATAAAACACTTAGTTTGTATCAAAAATCTCATTTCTCCATCAGAACGGTCGAACCAGTCTGATTAAATCTCATTCGCCCGTTTTTAAGTTTCCTTCGCCCGTTTATAAGTTTCCTTCGCCCGTTTTTGCCACGTTCGACCGTTTTATCAGGTTCGCCCAAACACATCCCAGGTTCGACCCTGGAATCACTCCTTCGACCATTCGAATGGTCGAATGAGTCCAGATTCGCCCCTGTTTATACATTTTCCTAAAAACGCTTCAAACACATTCGAAACATCATCAAACACAGCAGTCAAGTATGATTAACATATCCCTACAAAACCCCACCAATTTTGCCCCTAAACCAGCTTGTTTTAATACTTTCCCAAAATTGCAAAATTATGGAAATGTCACATCATGCATGAAATCTTTACCTAATTTGGAAACTTCTTAATACTTACCCATAATCAATTACAATTGCTCAGTTTATCTTGTAATCGAAAACCCCCATTCGTTTTATTAACAATACTTATCATGCACAAGCCTTAGATTTCATAAAATCCCCAAAATACCCATAATATCACCATCTATCTAATTGTAACCCTAAACAACAATAAACCAACATCAATAGCAACCTTAGATCATGTTTCTAGCATTAGAATAGCAGTAAATCATTAAACAACATATATCATCACATAACACATATTTAACATATGTTTATTGATACAAAACCTATGTTTAATGATAGGGTTTTGGTTTAGAAAGATGTTTAAAAGGTTTTTATTGATAAAATATTCCTTAGAACAGATCTGGACATTTAGGGTTAGATAAAAACGGATTAAAATGCCTTAAAAAGATTTAGGATTAAGAACACACCTTGGATTCTTGTTTAGATGTTGTTGATAGGTTAGGTTATGAAAAAGAAGAGCAAAAACCCCTTCCTTAGTGATTAAAATCGTTTGAGAGTGTTTTGAGACGGTTAGGGTTTGTGAAATGGTGAAAAATGACAAAGTTTGGTATTTATACTATTCCACCTTCGCCCCCTCTCAGTGGTCGAAGGTAGCCTCCTTCGACCCTTTCACAGGGTCGAATGAACTCTGACTTGGTCGAATGAAATTCTTCCAATTCCATATCCCAGGTTCACCCCTTTGCAAAGGGTCGAACCAAGACATATTTCCTCCTTCGACCACTCGAAGTGGTCGAACCAGGACCTATGTATATCTAGTTTTCCAGTTTGTCGTGTTTAACGCATTTTAACACACCTTAACATATGAGCATGCAACCTTAGTCTATGTTTAACATATTTAAGCATGGATAATCATCTACACATCATTTAAACACATCTATATATATAATCCACCACACGACCCATAATCTACACATACACTTAATTAGTTTATGTAATGTCACCAACAACGGGATCCGGTACTAGTGTATTCCCAAAACGACTCCCAATGATCCTCCAGATCATTGAACCCTGGACAATCCTAACTTGACCCGACTCAACTAACTTAGTTAAGTCCGTTTATAAACGTTTCCCGCTAAGGTAGACTTAGATGTTACTAAAATGTTTAAGCCAAATATGACGGGTGTCACATCATCCCCACGTTGAAAGAATTTTCGTCCCGAAAATTGCACAAAGCCCCAAAATGAAAGAAACGAAAAGAACGAAACGAAAAGAAAATTTACCGGATGTCACATCATCCCCACGTTGAAAGGAATCTCGACCCGAGATTCATTCCGCCTCAGCAGAAACATGCCTCTATTCGAATGCGCGTTTCGGAAAATGATGAGGATGTTTAGCTTTCATCTGATCCTCCCGTTCCCACATGAACTCCGGTCCACGATTCGAGTTCCAACGGACTTTGACGATGCCCATTTTACTCCGACGAAGTCTACGAATCTTGTAGTCGAGAATCACGACAGGTTCCTCCACAATGCGAAGACGATCATCAACCTTGATCTCTTCCAGTGGTACAATGAGAGATTCATCAGCCAAACAGTTCGTCAAGTTAGACACATGGAAGACGTTGTGAACACTACCGAGCTCCGCCGGTAAGTCAAGTCTGTATGCCACCGGTCCAATCCGATCCAGGATTGCGAATGGCCCGACATAACGAGGGTTAAGCTTGCCACGCTTTCCAAAGCGTATGACGCCCTTCCATGGTGAAACTTTCAGAAGTAACCTGTCCCCAACCTGGAACTCCAAAGGTTTGCGACGGCAATCGGCATAGCTCTTCTGACGATCCCGCGCAGCAGCCAAACGGTTACGAATTTGCACGATTTTCTCCGAAGTTTCGTACACAAGTTCCGGACCAGTGAGCTGGCTCTCGCCCACCTCGGCCCAACAAAGAGGTGATCGACATTTCCGTCCGTAGAGAGCCTCGAACGGAGCTACCTTGATACTAGAGTGATAGCTGTTGTTGTAGGAGAACTCCACCAACGGTAGGTGGATCTCCCAACTCTTGCCAAAATCGATAACACATGCCCGAAGCATGTATTCCAAGGTTTGAATCTTCCGCTCACTCTGTCCATTAGTTTGCGGATGATAAGCTGTACTCATATCCAACTGAGTACCCAAAGCCTTGTGCAGAACCTTCCAGAAACGCGAAGCAAAACGGGAATCACGATCAGAGATAATAGAAACAGGCACCCCATGCCGAGCAACCACCTCCTTAAGGTAAAGTCAAGCCAACCGCTCGAGTCCATCGGTTTCCTTAGTAGGTATGAAACGTGCCGATTTTGTCAGCCTATCAACAATCACCCAGATCATATCATAACCACTAGGTGACCTTGGCAATTTGGTGACAAAATCCATCGTGATTCGCTCCCACTTCCATTCTGGAACCTCCGGTTGTTGCAGGAGACCAGACGGCCTCTGATACTCCACTTTGACTTTAGCACAAGTCAAGCATTTGCTGACATACATAGCTATGTCAGCCTTCATGTTTGGCCACCAATAAAGTATTTTCAAATCCTGATACATCTTATCGGAGCCAGGGTGAATAGAATACCGGGATTTGTGAGCCTCGTCCAAAACAAGCTCGCGTAATCCCCTGAACAATGGAACCCAAACACGTCCCGCAAAATAGTGTAAGCCATCGGTCCTGAGTTCAAGATGCTTGTTAGCACTGTGCATAGTCTCAGCCTTAAGGTTCTCCTCCTTCAAAGCTTCCAACTGTGCAGAACGGATTCGGTCAGGCAATGACGAATGAATGGTGAGCTGTAAGGCTCGAACACGACGAGGATTCGCAGACTCCTTCCTGCTCAAGGCGTCCGCCACAACGTTCGCCTTGCCAGGATGGTATTTGATAGCAAAGTCATAATCGTTCAGGAGTTCAACCCAGCGACGCTGCCGCATGTTCAACACCTTCTGGTCGAAAATATGCTAAAGACTCTTGTGATCGGTGTATACTTCACACTTGGTACCGTACAAGTAATGTCTCCAGATTTTCAACGCAAAGATCACCGCACCCAGTTCCAAGTCATGAGTAGTGTAGTTCTTCTCATGAACCTTGAGTTGGCGAGAAGCATAAGCAATAACCTTCCTGCGTTGCATCAACACACAACCGAGACCACGAATAGAAGCGTCACAGTACACAACGAAGTCATCCGTACCCTCAGGTAAAGATAAGATAGGTGCAGAACAAAGTTTAAGCTTCAGCATCTGAAATGCTGATTCCTGTGGTTCATCCCAGTTGAACTTTCGGTCCTTCTGGGTAAGAGTAGTGAGGGGTTGAGCGATCTTCGAAAATCCCTCAATGAAACGACGATAGTAGCCCGCCAGACCTAGGAATTGCCGGACCTCAGATGGCGTCTTTGGTGCTTCCCAGTCTTTAATAGCTTCGATCTTAGCCGGATCGACATGAATTGCCAGTTCATTAACCACATGTCCTAGGAATTGAACTTCACGTAACCAAAAATCACACTTTGAGAACTTAGCATACAACTGCTCATGTCTCAGAAGTTCCAAGACCAACCGTAGGTGTTCCTCATGATCCGTCTTGTTCTTAGAATAAATCAGAATATCGTCAATAAACACGATGACGAACTTATCAAGGTAAGGTTTACAAACGCGATTCATTAAATCCATGAACACCGCCGGTGCGTTAGTGAGACCAAAAGGCATGACCAAGAACTCAAAATGGCCATAACGAGTGCGAAAAGCAGTCTTCTGAATGTCAGCTTCCCTGACGCGCAACTGGTGATAACCGGACCGCAAATCAATCTTCGAATAGTAACTGGAGCCCTGGAGCTGGTCAAAGAGATCATCAATGCGAGGAAGAGGATAACGATTCTTGATGGTCACTTTGTTCAGCTCACGGTAATCAATACACATGCGGAGGCTTCCGTCCTTCTTCTTCACAAACAAAATAGGAGCTCCCCGCGGGGAAGAACTCGGTCGGATGAAACCCTTTTCCAAGAGTTACTGCAACTGGCTGGACAACTCTTGCATCTCGGGAGGTGCAAGACGATACGGAGCTCGGGCAATAGGAGCTGCACCCGGAGTAAGATCAATACCAAACTCAACCTGACGATAAGGAGGAAGACCAGGCAAATCATCAGGAAACACATCGGGAAAATCACGAACCACCGGAATATCCTCGATCTTTTTCTCATCGTCATTAGAAACGTTAACAAGTGCCAGAATGGCAGAACAACCCTTCCGAAGGTACTTACGGGCTTTCATGCTAGTAATGATACTCAGCGGAGCACCGCTTTTCTCGCCATGAACCGAAAGAGTCTCTCCATCAGGGAGAGGGATCCGAATAATCTTATCGAAACAAACGATCTCCGCACGATAAAAAGATAACCAATCCATGCCGACAACGACATCAAAATTACCCAGGGGTACCGGCATAAGGTCAATGGGGAAAGACAAACCCGACAGTTCCAAGCGACATTCCCTAAGGGTGTGTGTCGCTTCGATTTTCTTACCATCAGCCAATTCTATTAAGTACTTAGCCTCTAAAGGTGTGGGTACTATATCTAGCAATCGACTAATGTCCATAGATACGAAACTCTTATCGGCACCCGAATCAAACAAGACAGAAACATAGCGATCATTAAGAAGGAACGTACCGGTAACTGAGTCTGGATCTTGCCTAGCCTCTGCAGATCCAATGACGAAAGCACGTGCAGTCCTGCCTCCGCCCCCATTGTTCCCATTACCATTCCCGCCCCTTCCATTATCACCCTGCTTCAGCTTCGGACATTCACGCTTGAAGTGTCCCGTATCACCACAGTTATAGTACCCCTGCTTCCCTGGAGTCCCCTGAGCAGCAGGAGTAGGGGTAGCAGCAGGAGTCTGAGTTAGGGTGAGTGCCACCCTGCAATCTTTAGCATGATGCCCCAACTGATGGCACCGATGACAACGAGCCCGGTCACAATTCCCAGAGTGGTGAAAACCACACTTGTTGCACTAGAGATGCTTCCCAACATACCCACTCGACTTCTGTCCAGAAGAAGACCCAGATGAATCAAACTTCTTCGCCGGCTGAGATGGCGGCGGCACGGCACTCTTCCCCACACTATCCCACTTTCTCTTATTCCCCTCAGTAACCTTCACAGCAGTACCTTTAGGAGGCAAAACACCTTCTGCCACCTTCAGGTTAGTCATCCGATGAGCTGATCGGACAACTTCAGCAAGAGTGGGAAGATTCCCAGCAGCCACCAACCCAGCAATCTCCGGCACTAGCCCAGACACATAGTGCTCGATCCTCCTATACTCGGGTGTGTGCAAATCAGGGCACAACACCGCTAGCTCATTCCTCCTCACAGTGTACTCTTCTATCTCTGACCCAACCATCTTGTAGCTCCATACTTCATGTTCCAACTTCTGTACCTCCTCCCTTGGACAGTACTCGCCTCTCAACAGTTGCACAAACTCCGCCCAAGGCATAGCAATAGCCTCCCCCAATCCCATGTTCTGAGTAGTAGCATTCCACCACGACAGTGCAGGCCCCTCAAATGTCGCAGTAGCATACTTCACCCGGTCCCCAGCAGGACAGTTACACATGACGAACACAGATTCAACCTTCTAAAGCCATCGGAGCAGTCCCACCGCTCCCTCAGTTCCAGCGAAGTTATGGGGCTGACAGTCCCGAAACTTCTTAGAAGAGCACTGAGGTTGAGGTGGATTGGCACCAATACCTGAAACACGGTACACGAGTAAAACACAAACGAAAGGACGTGAAACCCAAGAATGAGGCCAGGTCGACAGAAATCAACTCACCACCCATGGCATTAATCCCAGCCTGGAAGTTTGCCATAGCCATGTTCACTTGCTGCTGTAGCAAGTTGTTCAACTCAGCTTGGGTCATGTTAATGTTGCCACGACCACCGCCTCCAGCACGACCACCGCCGCCAGCACGGCCACCGCCGCCACCACGACGTCCACCACCGCGAGCACCAGACATGATCTAAAAAATCAAGAAATCGAGGGATTCAGATTCACTTCTAGTGTCAACCACCAGAAATTTACAAGAGTTAACTTAGGGACAAATCCAGGACTATACATCCAAACTCGAAGTCCATCAGGATTTTCATGCATTTTAGTTTATTATTTCGTGTGCACCCGAAATGATAAACTGCTCTACATGGTCCTCCAGATGTACTCCTAATCCAGACTCCGGTCACCGAATATCGTCGCCTAGTAACGTGTTACGATAGGTGCAAGTGTAAGAAGGCATGTGTATGCTAGAACCAACAAATCAGCCCCTTCCCCTTCAATCCCGAAGAAGAAGGCAAGAGTAGGTAAGAACCCAAATAAAAGCAGATGATGTAACAAGAAGTATGATGATGTAAGGACACCCCGACAAAGTTAGTACGTATCCCACCAATAGACTCAAAGTATGTGACCGTCTAGTGTGCGACTCAGCTATAGACCAGACTCTACATGCAGTCCTAGTTCACTATAACCATTGGCTCTGATACCAATCTGTCACACCCTCAAATTTCCACTTGCGGAGTTTTACCGCGAGGCGCATGACAAACCAGGATCCAAGTCAACGGTCACAATAAACAACTCTATATGAAGATACATGACATTCAAAAAAACAGAGTTTTCATAATCTTAAAATCAGTGGCGGAAGCATTTAATAAGTTACAGACCATAGACCCAAATGTACCAAGTGTTTATTACAAAACATGAACTAAGTCTAGACGCCAATGCAGACCCGTGCGCCTAGTTCCATTTGTTGCTACCTTAGTGACCTGAGAAAAACATGCCAAAAGACGTCAACATATAATGCTGGTGAGTTCACAGGTTTGTTCAATATGTTACCAAATGTTACCAAAACGTTACCATGTCCATACTATATCAGTGTTACCAAGTACGCTAGCTAGGCCTATGTTTTATTACTTCTACGATTGGAAACCATTACTAGACACGTTTAGCAATGTTTAGCATATGTTTAAGCAGCCCGAATGTTCAGCATGATACCAATGTTACCAGTTCGAGACAACATGCACCCGCCCGGCCCTCCAAGCCGACGAGTGGGGCAGGTCACGCCCAATAGATCTATCCACATTTCCCTCGTTGTGCATCCCCGCACATTCATGGTTTCCCCGGGGACTTCCAAAGATCGTATAGCAATACAAAGTTAAAAACCATAGTATGACATATGTTACCAAAATAGGTTAGCGCATGTTTTCTCCCCCAAAAGTTAAAGCAGTAAAAGTGGGGCCGTGAACTCACCTTAGATTGCGTTCTTCAGTAACTATTAAAATGCTAAGCCCTTTGATAATCCCTCTACCGGAGATCTATCAAAAGGTTCACATAAGTGTTCCGACTATTAACCATAAGGTTATCTAGTCCCCGATTGTCCAGATCGTAACCAAGTATGTTTTAAAACGTGTTTAAATGTTCAACCGACACACTAGACCGACCCGACATCCCGTTGGTGACTCATTACCCTAACTAATCAAGTACACATAGATTACACACAAGGTTCAAGCATAAAACACTTAGTTTGTATCAAAAATCTCATTTCTCCATCAGAACGGTCGAACCAGTCTGATTAAATCTCATTCGCCCGTTTTTAAGTTTCCTTCGCCCGTTTATAAGTTTCCTTCGCCCGTTTTTGCCACGTTCGACCGTTTTATCAGGTTCGCCCAAACACATCCCAGGTTCGACCCTGGAATCACTCCTTCGACCATTCGAATGGTCGAATGAGTCCAGGTTCGCCCCTGTTTATACATTTTCCTAAAAACGCTTCAAACACATTCGAAACATCATCAAACACAGCAGTCAAGTATGATTAACATATCCCTACAAAACCCCACCAATTTTGCCCCTAAACCAGCTTGTTTTAATACTTTCCCAAAATTGCAAAATTATGGAAATGTCACATCATGCATGAAATCTTTACCTAATTTGGAAACTTCTTAATACTTACCCATAATCATCTACAATTGCTCAGTTTATCTTGTAATCGAAAACCCCCATTCGTTTTATTAACAATACTTATCATGCACAAGCCTTAGATTTCATAAAATCCCCAAAATACCCATAATATCACCATCTATCTAATTGTAACCCTAAACAACAATAAACCAACATCAATAGCAACCTTAGATCATGTTTCTAGCATTAGAATAGCAGTAAATCATTAAACAACATATATCATCACATAACACATATTTAACATATGTTTATTGATACAAAACCTATGTTTAATGATAGGGTTTTGGTTTAGAAAGATGTTTAAAAGGTTTTTATTGATAAAATATTCCTTAGAACAGATCTGGACATTTAGGGTTAGATAAAAACGGATTAAAATGCCTTAAAAAGATTTAGGATTAAGAACACACCTTGGATTCTTGTTTAGATGTTGTTGATAGGTTAGGTTATGAAAAAGAAGAGCAAAAACCCCTTCCTTAGTGATTAAAATCGTTTGAGAGTGTTTTGAGACGGTTAGGGTTTGTGAAATGGTGAAAAATGACAAAGTTTGGTATTTATACTATTCCACCTTCGCCCCCTCTCAGTGGTCGAAGGTAGCCTCCTTCGACCCTTTCACAGGGTCGAATGAACTCTGACTTGGTCGAATGAAATTCTTCCAATTCCATATCCCAGGTTCACCCCTTTGCAAAGGGTCGAACCAAGACATATTTCCTCCTTCGACCACTCGAAGTGGTCGAACCAGGACCTATGTATATCTAGTTTTCCAGTTTGTCGTGTTTAACGCATTTTAACACACCTTAACATATGAGCATGCAACCTTAGTCTATGTTTAACATATTTAAGCATGGATAATCATCTACACATCATTTAAACACATCTATGTATATAATCCACCACACGACCCATAATCTACACATACACTTAATTAGTTTATGTAATGTCACCAACAACGGGACCCGGTACTAGTGTATTCCCAAAACGACTCCTAATGATCCTCCAGATCATTGAACCCTGGACAATCCTAACTTGACCTGACTCAACTAACTTAGTTAGGTCCGTTTATAAACGTTTCCCGCTAAGGTAGACTTAGATGTTACTAAAATGTTTAAGCCAAATATGTCGGGTGTCACATTTCTAGTCGTCATCAGCTTCCTCGAAGTCTTTATCACCTTCCTGGGAGTCCTTAGCACCTTTCCCGCGCGAATGGTAAGTCCCGTATGCGCACTGCGAATAGCTTGGTGGCACCAAAAATGACTCGTCTTCCTCTACATATTCCTGGTCCAGATCGGGTATCACCTTCCCGTCATTTAGAACGAACCCCAGTTTTAACATCCTCCTCACCAACTTGAACCCCGGGTTTGAAAACGCTTCCAGAGACGTAAGAATCGTTCCGAGACAGGTCACTGGGGGAATAGTTGTAGGAATATGACATCGTTAGACCGGGGCAGTCGCGGGCCGTTGAGAGAGAATCAGTGGTGATGTTTGAATGTTTGTTTGAAATGAGAAGGAAGATGCTCCCATCGGCATTAAACTAGAAAAACCCACGGCCCGTGGGGGTCTCCATGGGCCGTGTAGGGTTTTAATGATCCTAACTACTACATTGTTAACGGGTCGTGGAGACCCTCACGGCCCATCGTTTTCTGCTTTTGCATTTTCACGGGCTGTGGGGGTCTCCACGACCCGTTAAAAGGGACATGTAAGGTTTTGGAGGGGGGATGTATAGATAATATCACCCTTAATTTAAATTCTACCTAGATTGATTTCATGCGCATTGTCGCGCTTCTCGGCATAACACATATCCTACTAACCCAAAAAACATGAAGCAAATAGGCCCCACATTAAAAAAAAACACCTATTTGACCTGTTAACAACAAAAACACAACCTATTGTACCAAAAGTCATGATGCAAGTAGAATATCACAGGGTTAGGATCAAATACACAGTGAAAGAAAAATATGAAGTCGTAGGAAGGGTATCAAATGAAGTCCGACTGAACTCGTTCAAGCAGCATTGGAACCGTCTCACTGAACCCTATGATCTAAGTTTTTAGGTTTTGATTTATTGGATCTTTAGCTTGTAGGTTTAGAATTTGTGTTGTATCATTGTGTCTTTTATGTTGCATTGTGTCTTTTCTTTATTTTCATCATTGTGTCATTTATGCGACTTATTGTGTCATTTTTCTTTAGCATTGTGTTATATTTATTGGCATCGTGTTATATTTTGTGACTTATTGTGTTATATTTGGTGATCCAATGTGTTTTTTTTGTATCATTATCACCCTTCTCATGTTTGTTTCACTGTGTAGAATAAACATGACCCCAATATTACATATAACTAAGAAAAATAGCCTATAACTAACAATCAATCTAAGTAGGAGTACCTAAAACTTCCATTTTTCAAACAAAATGGGACCAAATTTTGACCCTATGATTTCTAGTTTTTGATAACAGCAAACACTACTTACAGATAGTATGTTTTATATTTGGCTACATTTGTTATTAGCCTCTCTTTTAGATGCCCAAAATCATTCAGCTAATATTCTTCTGCACTTAATAGCATACTTTGATAACGTCTTTAGTGCTCGTTTTCTTTTCAAATATGCCTCAAGACTACCCTGAAATATTATATAAGTTTCAAATAAATTAAAAATTGTGGCCAAGGTTTATGTTATCACAATCAGCATAGGATTAGTTTTAAGTTACAACACCCAAAAACTGAACCACGTTCGGGTGGCATATCTTTTGAATTCATTCAAGTTCATCCCTCAAAGACGCCCTACACAAAACCTAAAGTAGGTTACGTAAACAATTTGACAAGAAAGGGCATATAGAATATCATTCGTCTATACCTTACACTTTATCTTCATATCTTCAAAGTTCAACTCCATGGCTAGGGCCGATTATCAATAGAGTAGGAAACATAAAATAAATTAATGAGCCTTAATTAAAGAAGAAGAGAAAAGATGAATGCATTTTTGATATTGGTGTTGTCGGTTGTGGGGTCTTTGATGGTGAGGCCTTTTAATGTGTTCACTACACATTTTGAAAGCCTAAAGCTATTCCTCACCGTGCAAGTTAATTGTTTCTGGCCAGGTTTACTGCCTATTTGCTTGTCTTAGACTACATAGTTTTTTGCAATGCAAAATCACATAAAGTATATTTGATGCGATAGTGAAATCAACGTTTTTTTTTCAAAGCTCTAATCATACCTCTTGATCAACCCGCATGTAACATGTTTCATCTTTATCTAAATGTTGGAATCCACTTGCGCATTATGCGTACCTCGATTGGTGATGCAACTCTTTTTGGTCAGAGGGCTGAGATGCATGTGTTTTCCATCTTTCTGTGCCTATTTTCAAGGAAAGCTAGATAGTGTCAGTGACGTTTTCGAATGGAAATGTCGATTGTTAATAGCAGTAATAAAATAACGAAGCTGTGTGGTTACTGTAGTGACCCATTTGACCTGACTGTTTTGCTATGCGTAGTATAGACTAAATAATCACTGCTATGGGTAGTGTAATAATAGAAATATAGCATACAATAGGTGAATTTACATCTCCCGTTTTAAAAAAAATTAACTCTGCAAATACCTTGATTTCCTTTTGAACTGATTCAGGGACCTCAAATACAACAAATTCAGAAGAAAATCCTTGTTGCTGCTAAATGAGTTTCAAGTGAGTTAAATATAACAAATTAAAACAAACCTATGCCAATAAACCAAAAAAAATCATCAATAAATCAGAATTAAAAAGGGATATGCAAAATATACTAACTGAGAGTGAAAAGTACAGAAACTGTTAGGCCACATATATTAGAAAATATGCATAGGTTCATGAAATCAGTATCAATTCTAATGGTAATGAATCAAAGAATACCCCAAACAACATGTTTCCATATTCAACATACAAAACATCAAACACTTGTTTCACCTTTTAGAAACAATAAGTTAACCCGAAACTGAAATTTAATAATAATACATGTACTTAACCGGAGGTATAAAGAAGTCGCCCATGTCCAATATTTTGTATTCTATCCTAGAAAGAATTATCATTTAAGCATCCTTACAATAATGTACTTGAACATTTATTATTTAAAGTCAGTTTTTGAAGTGAGTTGTTTAAAAATAGGTTTGGAAAACATGCACACCACCATTCAATCAAAATTAAACATACAGTTCAAAATAAAAGTAAGCTATTTACACCATACGTCGAAACATAAATAGGTGAACCATAAAATCAGGAAAAACTAAATATTGCATTTACAACCATTCCAATATTGCACAGCCAAATGACGATTTCATCTGTCACACTAGTGTTGGGTTTAATCTTGACATTTGGGTTGGTTTTATTTGTGTAGTATTTTAGTTATTACTTCTAAAATAATGGTCATGCACAAGTAGCAGGAATTGAACGTTGGGAGTCAACATTTTAGTAGGATGGGTTGTTTTAGTCATTGTTTGACTCCACCTTTTATGGCAGACTTTAGTTTGTTTCCGTTAAGCATGTTATAAGGTTATATATGTAGCTCTCTTTTGTTGAATAAAGTATTTTTAACTTTTGCAAATACCCTTCTTTCTTTTCAGCATATTTAGGTGAGTGTTTGTGATTGTGTGAGTGTGATCAAGGGGCCTGAACCAACATTTGGTATCAGAGCGTGGTTAAGAACGAAGGCCGGTTTGAGTGTCGACATCGAAGAAGGGCAACAGCCCCTATTGGCTGCAGAGGGGCTGAGAAGAAAGAAAAAACAAGAGGTTGTTTGTGAACCAAACAATTAAGAAGGCAAGATCGATTTTTTGTTTAAATCTGAAAAGGAAAAAAGATGGGCGCGGCGAAGACGATCATATGGTGGTGATGTCTCATCCACGGAAGTGAAGACAAAAAGAAAGAAAGCATGAAGGATATGAGGAGCATGCGGTCTAGGTGGTCTGATCGTATTTGTCCATCCATGTAAAGCTGGTCTTGAATGTGAATGTAGTAGTAGATCTCTGCTGAATTTACAATCTTGGCTGAGAATTTGGAATTCGAAGGGTGTTATAGCAACCCAGAAGCAAGTTTTTTAAGCTAGGTCAGATTCTTTTGGTTGTTTGAAGGTGTGCATGAGGAAACAACTGGGTTCACATGATTGCTTCAGGGTAAAGTATGCAATAAAGAAATATGGTTTTTTGATTATTTGAAGATGTAAAGAAAGCAAAATTAGAAAGAGAAAGAAAGGTCAACGATTGGTGAAAGCCGGTACCGTGAAGAAAGAAGAAAGACGGGTGTTGTTTGGGTTCGTTGATCCAAAAAAAAAAAAGAGAGAGAGAGAAGAAAGTCGGGTTCAAATCCTTGAATCCTTAAGAAAGAAAGAAGAGGCGCCAAAAGAAAGAAGAAAGAAAGAAGAGGCCAGCGTCGCTTCGCGAGAAAGAAACATGGCCTCGTAAGAAAGAAAGAAAGAGACCGGTGGTATTGCAAGAAAGTAGCAAGCCACAAGAAAGGAAAAACGGGTGTCGATGAGAAAGAAGAAAGAAAATTCGACAACCGAAAGAAAGTAAGAAAGAAACGGACACGTGTTTGTTCGTTGAGAAAGAGAAAGACCGTAGAACGTGCCAAGAGGACTGTAGGCGTGAGACCGTGGGTGTGACAATGACCGGAGGTTCACACCAAGATAGACTGAGAAAGACCGTAGACCGAAAGAAGCTTTTATTGAAGAAAGCTTAGACCGAAATTGTGGACAAAGACCGAAGGGGTTCATATGAGACCGAGAGAAAGAAAGTTGGAAAGAAATCGGATCTGCGTGGTTCGTTTAGCTTGAGTAAGATCCGAACGATGTGTGGTTCGTAGAAAGAAAAATAAAGCATGTAGAAAGATCGAATCTTTGTGATTCGGATAGCAAGAATGAAGCGAGCAAGTAGCAAGAAAGAACCCGTCAAGATTAAGTGGGTGAATGTTGGGTTTAATCTTGACATTTGGGTTGGTTTTATTTGTGTAGTATTTTAGTTATTACTTCTAAAATAATGGTCATGCACAAGTAGCACGAATGAACGTTGGGAGTCAACATTTTAGTAGGATAGGTTGTTTTAGTCATTGTTTGACTCCACCTTTTATGGTAGACTTTAGTTTGTTTCCGTTAAGCATGTAAGGTTATATATGTAGCTCTCTTTTGTTGAATAAAGTACTTTTAACTTTTGCAAATACGTTTCTTTCTTTTCTGCATATTTAGGTGAGTGTTGTGATTGTGTGATCAAGGGCCTGAACCAACAACTAGTACAGTAAGTTCATATGAGTTGAAGAGCTGTTCAATCATAATCTATACTCAAGCCTTGGGCTTATTTGTAACGAATCAAACATATAAAAAAAATTGAGTATAAAAGGAAACATGTCAAATTGGGGATGAAAGACAAAAAATTGATTTATTAGAAAATGCACTTATTATTTTGGTTGTACAACATGAACATCCAGTAACCTACGTTTACATTGAAGACTACTAGTAAATTAACCCGCGCTTCGCAGCGGGAACATACATACATATGTATATAAATTTTCTACATGATAAAAATTACATAGTTGTTTAGATTAATACCAACTACCATCAGGAAACGACAACACGAGGGTGGATAGATAGCAACTTTAATTTTCGTATCATAACCTAAGCAGCCTCGCGGAAGCTATACTTAGATGAGGCATAAGTTAGCAGGGAGTTGTAACCCCACGCAAGAATTTAAAAATCACAATTTGGGTATTTTGTAACTTCTTTTTCAACTCCATAATCTTCAATTGCAATTTCTACTTGCCTGTCACTTATTTTGATCACAACCATGCAAATCTTGTAAAAGCTCATGAATGGTGGCCTCATTTGATTCGATTTGAGAGTTTAATTGCATTCCTAACATGAGCAAAGCAAGATTAAGGCTTAATAACTAATAACCATTCTAAGTTTCCTCAAAGTTAACATTAGAAGTTACATTTTAAGCTCATTGGAGTACAAAAGTATCCTATTAAGTTTTAATTAAAATTCCATTATATAAAGATATATAAACCAATAGGTTTACCTTATGAGAACACAACTCTTGCACCTAGAAATGCTCCTTCTTGACCTGTGAGAAACAAAAAATCAAGTATTGAAATCAGTTGTATACATTAGCTGTGTAACAATTATTTTAGTAATCAACTTAACAATAAGAATGTGTGGCAAATCCAATAGGTTCTTACTAAAAAATAGGAAATTGGAAAGAAAAATTAAAACAACAGAAACATCAGTTTACTAAAGACAATGAAAGAATGAGCTACAAAAAGGCAATCATTATCAATGAGTTGTTGAAAACTTGTGAAGCGCGAGAAAGAGAGTTCACAAAAGAATATCATAATAAGATAACTGTAATTGGTAGAAGACTGAACAAACAATTATAATGCTACTAAAGTATGGTAAATGTGCTAAAACTCTCAACAAAGATAGACAAAGAACCCAAGAGAAAGAGATACAAATGTATGCAGGGAAACTCTCATCCACACCCCCAGAACCCGTAAAGCCTTGTTAATTTTCAAACTCAATGATATATGAACATATAAACATAGAGAAACACCCTCTTAAGGCTTCAAACTTACAGGTTAGCTCCTAAATGGAAAGCCATCTAGTAATCACAGCCACAAATGCCAAGGTAACATTTTAAACATTTTACCGCACATTTATTCAATGTTAAATTTATCACCATAGCCTCTTGCAAAAAAGACTTTAAACAAACAACTCTTTCTCCATTAAAACTAATAAACATCACAAAACCCATATCATTTTGAAGTCGCGGGTCACCAATATAGCTTAAGTACATGACCCGTAAAAGAGGCTTTTCAAAATTATTAAACATGGGATAATTATTTCTAAAAGCTTTTGAATCATTATTATTGCAATATGGTGGAATATGTCTTGGTCAGAATATATAGGTCAATTATTAACCAATGAAATAAAAGAGCTGGTCAAATATCGGCCATGCGTGTGCACGTTACCAGGCATGAGCATGGTTGTCTGGTTATTCGGACATAACACTATAAGAAATCAATTATTGGATCCCTTAAACCAAACGTCTTTAACAGTGATATTGTGACTACATCATAGCATAGGAAAAAAGTTAAAAATATGATGGAAAAGGACATATAGCAGTTATATACCAATTGTATGATACATTTTTTTTGTTAAAAACAATGCACTGCATATAAAGGCACCAAAATGCTTCTTACCAAGTTCAATGATCAAAATTTGTATATTTGACTTTTATAGCAAATGGGCATCATATTATGAAGTAAGAAATACAAATCCAATTGAACTGATAGACATTGCAGGTTAATCTCAAAACCTTACTTACCTCAAGATACCACCAGCTTGAAACCCACCAGTGGTCGCGCCAACAATCAAGACATCACAATTCGGCTGAATATGCAAAAAGTAGAAGATGTTAGGCTTCAAGCAAATAGAGCACATATTAACACTCATATCGCTATACAATAGAAAACAAACAACATCAAGCATAAAGACTAAAAGGGAAAGGAGTGAAGACATTAATAAAATAATCAGAGAACTTCCCTGAGCAAAACTAACTGGTCAATGTTGTGAGATTGTAGCCTTCAAGTTGTCATCCTCTTAGTCACCAACCATCAGCTTTGATTTTTAACTTGTACATGTACTGTATGAAACCAAAATTCTCATAATCATAAAAGATATGGATAGAATTAGTTTCCAAACCATCTATCATTACTTCTTAAAGAATATTCCAGTTTTCCGTACATACGCAATAGTTATGGATAGAATTCAAACTTATATTTCAAAGATCAAAATAACCGTAAGCTCAAATTCACAATATAGAGAAAGAGAATAACAAGAAAACTTGATGAAGATTTAGTTTCTTGTTGGAAGTAGATAAAGAATTAGTTTCTTGTTGGCAATCTAAAAAAGATCCAAGGTTGATGATGGATGACCCTTTTGGTCTTGACGAGATCCTGGGCCTCAACAAGTTTCAGCCTAATCTTCCTCAAAGTGATCCAGTCACTCAAGAATTACTTACATCAAAGCCGGTGAACCTTATTCCTGGTATGATCTCTGATTCGCTTGCGTGTTCTAATGAGAATAATGTGATAGGCAACTCTAAGCATTCCGAGTTTCCCAACACATCGAGCGTTTTCAAGCAAAGTCGGGAATGTCAAGAAACGCATAGACAAAAGAAGAAAATTCGCCGCATATCCTCTTCAAAACCAAAAAATAGGCATTAAAGCTAAGCGTGTGAAGATCGGTGGATTTTGCAGTTTTGTTTGCTTGGTGGTGCTTTTATTTGGTGTTTCTTTCTCTCCTTTGTTGTTGTTTTCTCGTGATTCTTGTTGTGTTGTATCCGGATTCTTGCTAGTTTTTTTGTGGTTATAAAAACGTTAAGCTTACTTTACATGTCAATGGAGATGTAATGATTGTGAAGTTGAAATAATAAGACTTCAACCACAGCAAATAAAATGTGTTACCTTAGTTTTAGGTGGGTGACTGATGACCAATCCGTGCCAACACATCTTTCCCTGAAAAGAATATAACAAATAAAATAAAATAACACTAACATACAGTGAAGAATTACCATATATAAAATGTAAAAAAAAACATAGTAACATGATGAAACCAAATAGATCAACTTGTGTTGGCACATTTTCATTTAATGCTCCAAAGTAGAGGAACCACAACAGAGGTTGTTGGTGTATGTAGTATTGGGTTAATCGGGTTTCAAAACATTGGTAACCAATACCGAGACAACTGATTTTAAACCAGCCATTGAACCAAGTTTAAACCCACAATTTGGTTAGCTCGAATTTGTACAAACACATCCAGTTGTACGGCTTAATCAACAAACACCAAATAAGGTTAGAAATAATTTTTTCCCTGGTTGAGTTTCAGTTTTCGGTTTTGGGTTAAAAACAAACCGACCACTACCAGAGTACCAGGATGTAACCAGGTATATGACCACTTTATACTCCATTCATGTGTATTCAATGTATGTATATGTGTACATTTATTTAGTCATTTATATAAAGAGCAGAGTAAGAATGTTCTTGGAAGATACAACCTTTTTTGAACATTAAATAGTCTGTTAGTTTTATCCATTATTTGATGGCCATTGTCCAATTAGTTGCTTATTTGACATTGCTGAAACATGAACACAATAACCAAAATTGTACTCATAAGTGATAAGGTGAGATGTAAGAAAGCAATTAAATAGGTCCATATAACATATATACAACTGTTAAATATACACGGACATTGAAAGTTGAAAATAGACATACAAAAACACAAGTAAATTTCTATGCGAGCAACCGTCTCAAAGTGAATGCAAGTAGCATGAAAAGATATAATAACTAATGCAATAATAATAAACGAGCTTTAGTTAGTTTCTAAGGCAATGTCTTGCATATTGCATAGAAATTCAGGATTCAAGTCAATAGAAAATTCTCACCAGATTCTTACATGATGTCAGCAAGCCATTTTCTTCTTCAAATCCTTCAGCAGGTCCTCCAAAGAGACCAACACGTTCAATTAAATGTTTGTTGCTTATCTAGAAAACCAAAAAAAAAAACATATATATGAATAAAAAAATTGGTTGGATGCACCATACTTGGGAAACAGAAGGGCGTAATTATTTGTAGACGACTGATTGAGTTGTCGGAGCACCCGCAATCCCTTCTGAACACCTAATGCAACAACAGCAGCTGGGACATTTATGAGGAACATCTTGAAGTAATCAACAGTGAGATCGCTGTAAACCTACAACCAAATACGTTTATCAGTAGCGGATTATGTCAGAATACTGCAAACAACAAGCTTTCCTTGAAAGATTTTTTTATTGCGAAATATTAAAGTCGATTCTGGTACTCAAATGGAGTTTATTATGAAACTAAAATAAAAGAAGCAATACAATCAAAATTACATAACAATAATAAAAAAAACAAAAATCAAGAGGGCGTTTGTGGTTACCGTAATCATGAAGAGAACCGGCTGGGAATGGATTCTGATTTCCATGGGGCAACTCAGACGATCCACATAAGAAGAAGAACAATGGGGAGAGCGATTAATTGTGATAGAGCAAACGGAAAGCTTATTTAGGTTACAAAGGGAGAGTGAAGGTAGGGAGAACCAATAAATTTTGACTGTTGAATTTCTAAAGATTAATTGACATTCAATAAGTGAGGGTAGGAAAGGAAGGAGGGTACCAATGTAAATTTGTTTTGTTATTCTAAAGGAGAAGGATTGTGAAATGTCTATATTACCTTTTAAAGTGTTTTAATTGTCCTCAATATCATACCCTTATGAAATAAGCTTTATTCTCTTATACTTGTTGCTTTAAAAATTGTACCAATGTCAAAATTCCAATATGGTACATCACTCCTCCTTTATAATGTACTAGTGGGTTTACCCGCGCGTTGCGGCGGGATCCAAAAACAGGTAGAGATGGTCAAATGGACGTGTTGGGTAATGGGTTAAAACAGGTTGTCTTTAATGCGGGCAAAGTGGTTCATGTCGGCTGACTCGCCCCATACTTTTACAAATAGTCATTGTCAAAATATGATGACAAAAATTATATTATCACAAAAATAATCTATTTTAGTTTATAAATAAAATGATTTAGGCGGCTATAAGCTTGTAAGCACTAAAGATATAACACAGGCACTTCCAACCCATTTGACCCACTTGAATAATTTTTTTTTTATTTTACCCCTTTGACCTATTAGGGAAACATTATAACCCAAAATGACCCATCAAGTAAAATGTCTCAAGGATCACTATGTAAATAGCATTCAACCCTTAACGAGTCGGTTTTTATGATAAACATTGTATCCTTGAACG
The DNA here is from genome assembly GCA_030844895.1 of Ambrosia x helenae. Lineage (NCBI taxonomy): Eukaryota > Viridiplantae > Streptophyta > Magnoliopsida > Asterales > Asteraceae > Ambrosia > Ambrosia x helenae. Next base: position 20,805,311 of record CM061223.1, on the reverse strand, counting down.
TCGATACCAACTTTCGCATCCTTGACGAATCCCATAGTAACAACTGCAACTATCTGTTGATTAAAATACCTAAAAGATGATTATAAAATTTAAAATAATACAGAAGTAACAAACTTAATAAAGACATCACATTTGAATTCTGAATATCTTTTCCACGAAGAGTCATCCGGAATCCAAGAGGAATTCTTAGATAAAGAATTGATGCATAACTCTGAAAGAAAAGGTATAAAGGATGCATAACTCTGAAAGAAAAGGTATAAAGGATGCATAACTCTGAAAAAAAAAATGTATAAAGGTGCACAAATTTTAAGAATTGTATTATAAATAATATGTTCTTTTGAGTTGTTTTATTACTCATAAGTCACAGTTATTCATGAGTTAATTACAGAATTAATTTCCTAAAAATCTAAGAAATATAAAACAAAATTATAACTATTTATTATAAATCGTACAACTTTACCGTAACATATTAATGTATAAATCTAAACTACAAAGTGTAGAAAATCCGGTCTAACAATTTTATGAATAGATTGGAGTTGAAATAATATGCTTTTTAACAAGAAAATGGTGTTGGAAGTACTTATAACCTCTTAAATCGCTTTATTCGGACTAATTATATTTTAATGAATTTAACTCACAAATTACCCATCCTGGCCAAACCGTTTTGACCCGTTTTAACCATTTTGCATTATTATTTTATACAATTGCTATCAAAGATGGTACACAAGTGTATAAATTTAAGAAATGGTGTAAAACTTTGGGGATTACACTTTTGACTCTTGGGATGCCATCTTAACTGTGACAATATGGATATATTTGCTGATGCCTCCCCTTTATAATGAAGTATAGATAATCATAAGAAGATACCCAAAATGCACAATAATTATAAAATATACATATACATACCTACCAAAACTGGAATACCTGACATAGTTCAAATGCTTTGATATTGTTATGTAATTCTTCAAGAGCTGTGCATAAAACTCCCGGCTTTCTTATGTAGTCCTTCACATCTTCAATCTTATGTATTTCTTCACTCCAAATAACAACCATCTTGGTGATGCAAGGAGGCCATATCCAATTGTTCAAGAATTTACAGTAAGATATATAATGTGGATGCAACTTACAATACATTAGTTCAATATAAAAGTCGAATATTGAATAGATATAGAGATATTTCATAAAATAAAGAAGCAGCACATTTGAATACATAAACCTTGGCATTGCAAAAAAAAAAAGGCATCTTAATCAACAATTGGATGAAGGAAATGTCTGCACGAATCATAATCAATTATTACACCGTCACAAATTCATAAACAAACAACAAAATACAATGATTATGAGCAACAAGTACCTCCTCCATGTGTTAAAAGCAAAATCAACGAAAACAAAACAAATTAGAAAGAATTTGGGTTAACCGTAGGCGGTGGGTTAAAGAAGAAGATGATGATTGAAAAGGGTGATTATATTGTTGAGCCAATTCTATAACTCCATGTCCTAATAAACTTGGTTATTAAGATAGGTTTAATGGTGGAGGTAATAGTGTAGGTGTTACATGGGTCACGATTTTATTAAAATAATATTAATAAAAATTAAAAGGATACCTTTATACAACTATGAGAAATTGTAGTACCCGTACTGAGTACAAATCCAAACGAAAATAACATAAAATACAACATAAAATGATTCAAACCATCTTGTTTCGATAATAACATCAGCAAACTAACTGAACAAAATAACTGGGTTAGTTTGGGAGTGCCAGTGGAAAATACCTTAAAAGTTGGGAGTGCTGGCAAACATTTTTGTAGTTGGGAGTATTGCCGGCCAAACTCTGAAAGTTGGGAGGATTAAAATCCAATAAACCTAGAATTAATAGATACAATTTTAACAACTCCCTTCATAATCTGATCTCTTAGAAAATAGAGATCTAATTCAAAATGTTTGGTTTTATCATAGAAAACCGGATTTGCAGCAATAGATATAGCTACATCATTGCCACTGCACCTGCAACTCAAACCCACCGGAATAACACCACACCAACCACTACTACCACCACCGCCAGAATCACAAAAAACACCACCACCACCACAATTGCAACTCAAAACCAACAGAATCATACAAAACACCACCATCATCAACAAAACACCACTAACACCACACTTGAACCCTAATTGTCGGAACCATAAAGATGAAGATGTCAGAGCCACTTACTGGACTTTAAGCCTCCAAACTATCACTGCTTGACCCGCAAAATCCATCAACCATATAATCAACCAGAACCACCGGAGACCCATAAGAACCCACCACAACGGGATAGCCAAAACGACAAAATGCATAGATCTTTGAGTCGGTTCAAGATCTGGGGCGGCAAAAATGATAGATCTTAGGTGTTTTCTTTCAAAATCGTGAACACAGATTTGTGTGTTTTTGTTGTGATTGATTGTGAACTAAGATTAATGGGTTTTTGTTTTGATTAATCGTGAACTAAGATTTGTGGTTTTTTTTTTTTTTTTGTTATGATTGGGATTGTTGTCATATAGGTTTTCTCTATAGAAGTCACACAGGTCAAAGTATCAAACTTATTTTTGGTGGTTTCTAAGACTGTTGAGGATGAGCTGATGAGGGAAGGTGGTGTTCTTGAAGAGACAGAGATAGAGATAGATAGTAGGTGCAGTGGTGCAATGATTGATTGATGGTAACCTGTATTTGAGTTGCAGGTGTGGTGGTGATGGTGTTTGGTTGATAATGGTGGTGGTGGTGCAATATATATAAAGATTTATTTTTTAAACAATATATAAGGGTATTTTAGTCTTTTTACAAAGAGTTAATAGAAAAATTGGATGGAGTCAACGACTTGGATGAAAACGACAAGAAATTGAAACCTTGGTGAGCCGGATGAGAAAAAATAAACCTTTGGATGAAACTCGCAAAAATGGCCAAACTTCAGAGACGAAAATAACATTTAACTCATTGAGAAATTAGTGAACAAAATTTAGAGCAATAAATCACTTTTAGCAATCTATATACCGGGACACATATGAGCTCTCATCTAACAAACCAAATATTCACTTTTATCTAGTTTTCTTTTGAAATGAATAGACTACCATAAAGTCTAAAATTAGCACCATCATCAGTTGTGAAACTAGAAAAAAAAACATAAATTACCAAATAACATTTTACATACTTAATAGAAATTAGCTAATTAGCAGTAGTAGAAAGTAGTCCTTAACACTACTAGAAAAAAGGCCTTTCTTGACACGCATTGCGTGTCAAGAAAAGGGTCTGATGACAAGAAAAAAAACGTCAAGGATGGCGGTGTCATAAATTTAAGATGACATATTTTCGCGTGTCATCTGTTTATGACACACATTTATGACAACATTTATTGACACACGTTATGACACTTTTTAATGACACATTTTTATGACAGAATTTTATGACGTTTTTTTCGTGTCATAATTTATTAATCTAAAAAAAATCCTATAAAATTACAAATTTACCCTTCTGCATTTATACCCATTTTATTATATGCAAAATAATTAGCAAACTAATAACAAAAACATCATTTCATTATATAATACATATTTGTCAAATTACAAAACAATCCCAAACAACGTTCAACGTTTACAAAAATATTGTATCGACAATACATTGCCTTCATCACTTGAAAATAAATGTCGCGGCATAGCTTAACCATTCTTCGCGAATGGCATCCATGTCCTCATCCGCGTAATAATCCGCTCATCCCCCAACCTGAGACAACAATAAAATTAATACATTTAACAAATAATCACATCAAAACTACCTTATGCTCAAATCACATTAAATTTTATAAGCTAAATTATTCTGCAGTTGCTCGAGCAAAGTTACTTTAGGCTGTTTTGTGTCCGACACCGATCGCTGTTTCGAAATCGTTCTGTTTAAGATCAAACCCTTTTGAAAACTCCTTTGCACATCATCAATAACTAAAGCTGGAGACTACATAGACCCCACCCAAGTTGGCACCCTTGATGGTTATATGGCTAGAGGCTGGCTTGCTGATTTCATAAACAATAACACATGTGTCCAGAGACCCAGTAGCAACCATTGTGTTATCAGGTGACCAAGCTAAGCTGTTTATATGAGCCGTGTGGTATAACATGTTCTTAAGCTTCACCTTTCAATAAAAAGTATAAAATAACATCATTCCTATCGTCATTAGCCAAACAAGCAACACAAATATGGACTAAATGCCACCTGCAACTTCAACCCATTTACTTAATAATGGGGCGATCTAGGTTGTGCTTTATCTCAAACGGGTCAAATAAATATAATAGCTAAAAAGGAGACTCGATAACTAATAGGAGATACAACTATACAAGCCAATTTGAGGATATCCATATATAGCCCTAAATTTTCAAGAAATAATACTTGGTAAGATTACCTCTCTGGTGACCCGATCCCAAACAACAGCTTCTCTGTTGGTATCAGCAGAGGCAAACATAGAAACATCAGGAGAGTAATGGATAACTGTAATAGCACCACGATGTTTTTCATTGCAGGGTTGTTAGTCAGGTTAAATATCCTTCATTGGTTGATCTGCGTGGTCTCCTTCTAGATCTTGTTGCACAACTCCTTGGTGCTCTATCACATATCAGGTAAAGATGTAAATAGTTTTTAATCAACATAATTCCTAACTTACATGCTTAGAGAATTTTACATGTGAAGAGTGCCGCATTTATAAAACCTATCGCTCAACAGGTTTAGTTCTGTAACTGAGCGTTTTTTCAATGAACTCAATACCCGTCGGATTGATACTAGTGCTGCTCGAAGTGAAACACTCAGTATCATCAATGGAATGTGCTATCTAAAACTTCGGGTATATGCTAAATACAGTGTTTTCACATGAAAGTAAATTTACGTTTGAGAGAAGTATATAGTTATATATTGTAAATACTTTTTGGCACGTGAAAACAGAGGGTAGTTAAGAGTGCAACTTATGCATTAGACCCCAAAGTCAAGTTGTGTGTATATATATAATATATATATAAGCTATAAACCGTAACATGTACTACACGCAGATGCAAGGTAATGATTCAAGATGCAAATAATCATTCCAATGACTTGAGACAAACACACAAAAAAAAACAAGTTCCTCTTTCTATCCATTCAAGTGGCCATGGAAAGGTGGAATTAAAATTTTCAGTTACTTTAATTAATCTAAATCATTTAAGTGAAGAACAGCTCAGCAATTAATGACTTATGATTACATATATGTAACAAGGTTGAAAGCCCACATCTTTTTCATTCATCTTCAGCATAGCTCATGCAACTTGTATGAGTTACACTAAAGTAACTCATAGAGAGAGACAAAAGGGTAAAGTGTTCTGTTACCTGTTTTCAAAAAACTTCGCAATGGGCTGCATCGTTTATAGCACCGGCTCTTTCAAGAAGCCCGACTATCATTTCCCTATCTTCGTCGTCTGGCAAGATTGCTTTTTGTTTCTCATCTGACAACTTTAAAAATGCACCAAGCATATCACCATCAAGGAAGCATCCTGCACCCTGCACATCTCACATAATCAAAAGCAGATTTGTCAAACAAAATGGTCACCACTGAGCTTTTGTTAGAGCATCCACAATGGGAAACTCAACATGGCTGCGAAACTTACATGTTCTAACCAGTAGTCAGACCCGAGAACAGGGGCTATCAACGGGTCTTCAACCACCTTCAATTGGACCCTTTTCAAAACCTTGTATTGCTCCCTAAAGTGCAACCAAAGTGATTACTTATTTTTTTTTTATAAAATTAAGTATTTTTAAAAGTTAACTACTGAACCTTGATACAGGGATAAACATCAGAATGCCTCCAGAGGCGGTTCTAGCAATGACACTATCTCTAGGGTCAGCAGCATCAGTCAACAGCTTGTGCGAACGTGGACCCTAAAAATGTATCAACCAACATCAAAAGTCATAACATAAAAAATATAGGGAAAAAAGAAAGAGAAGTAAGATATCATATATGCTAATCGATAACTTGGTTCGTAATTGCTTGGTGATCCTGTTGTTTTCCTCAGTAACTTTGGTCCTCATATGGAGCAACTGTATAAGCATCTTAGGGTAACATTCATTGTAACAAAATTTTTTTATTCTAAGAGTCTGTGTGGATTTACATTTTGGAACTACCTAATTATTTCTACTTGTCTAGGGGTGTAAGTGACATGTAGCGGCTCGAGAGCTCCTCGAGATCGGCTCGGTAAAAAGCTTGAACGAGTCGAGCCTTAACGAGTCCGAGCCCGAGTTCGAGCCTGAAATATAACTCGTTTAGTTATCGAGCCCAAGCTCGAGCCTTACATACAAAGCTCGTTTAGGCTCTCGAGCCTAAACGAGCCCAAACAAATATTATATTATCTTTTTTTATGTATGCGCTTTTGTCCTCTAAACGTGGTCAATTTTAATTAATAATACTAGTGAGCCGGGCTCGAGCTGAGCTTTTGCTCGTTTAAGCTATTGAATCGGGCTCAAGCCAAGCTTTTAGGTCGTTTAAAATTATTTTTAAATTACCTCGAGCCGAGCCGAGCTCGAGCTCATGATAGTAGGCTCGAACCGAGCCGAGCTCGAGCCTTAAAAGAGCATGACGAGCCTAGCTCGAGCCTAGTCAAGCTCGGGATCGACTTAGCTCGTTTACACCCCTATACTTGTCACAATAATCAGTTTTTAAAAATTGTGTAAATGGATTCTGCTTCTGATGATCAACTTCTTACCGGTTCCAACACAATGATTTATCTAAGGATAAACTATGTTCACCTTATTTACCGTTTCTTTTAACCAAATTCTAATGACTTATACTCAATTCATATGATGTCTACCCTTCATTTATTTTTCTTTCAAAAATGTCCTTTTGGTATCATCTGTTTGTTACAACTTCAAACAATAGAAGCGCATTCAAGCACCATCATCTACAATTCATTTTAACTAATTTATTAATTGTGACTATTTACTATCATCATATCACATAATCGCTTTTAAATCAAGCATCGAAACACCTCCTAAGACTATTAGACGACATAAATTTCCTTTATAATATTCTTTTTATAAAGAAACCATATCTTAATAAGATGCTGTTACCAAGGAAAAATCACAAGGATATCTATTCCGTTCAGTTCTAAAGTGCATACCTGACCTGATTGAAGAAGTGGGTAGAACTGATAAAATCACCGAGATAATCCCGCAATGTGGAATAAGCATCGATCCCGGTGTTTGTGAAGAAGCAGTACAAGTATTAAATCAGATCGTTAGAAACCTTCCCCATCGAGCAGCATAAACCTCCTTAAACTTTGGGTGAAATGTAAGGTTGGGGATTATGAGAGGGTTTTGTTCTTGAAGAAGAGGATTTGTGTTTAGGGATTATGCAGATCATCAAAGAAGGTTAGGAAAGAAGGTTAGGGATTTGTGTTTAGGGTTTTGTTCTTGAAGATCGATTTGGGTTTAAGATTATGCAGATTTTGTGTTTTGTTAAGTGTGTGAGGGAGAGAGAGGGAGGGTTTATGGGGGAGGCACGCATGAGAGAGAGAGGAGGGAATTCAAAATTTTGTGACACAAAATCATGACACTTATTTGTGTTTAGTGTCATGTTGTTTTAGTTATGATAGAAAATTATTGACACGCAAAGAAAAACGTCAAGAATTTAATAGTTTTTATCAAATATGACACTTTTTTCATGACATACACTTTTTATGTCATTAAATACATGTATGTCATAAAATGATTGTCAAGGAAGGGTATTTTTCTAGTAGTATAATACCACTGTAACAGACAACATTCATCAATGTTAATAGCTACAAAAGTTCAAACATCAAGAAAATTGGCCAATAATAAAACCCATATTGCATCAAAACACGATATTCAAATATTCAAATCTCATCACATAAAATAAACAATATAGTTAAGAAGCAACTTATATGATGCTCACCTTTTTAAAGTTTAGAAAAACGTCATATATATAGTTATCACGAGTAGATGACGTTCAATAAGACGCCATTGAAGTCTTGCAAGATGAATCTTAGTAAACGTCATCCTTATTTGTGAGCGTTTAAAGTTACCGAAAAGATGCTAAATCCTATCACAACGAAGAAGATGAAGGTCAATACGAATGCAACATATATGATACACAAGGAGCTAATTTGTGAAGGAATTAGAATGCCTGTTGATATCGGTTGGATTAAAAAACGTTTCAAATTGTAGAACTAGGAGAAGACGACTCAAACGTAATGGCTAGAACAACAGATCTGTAGGATGGAAACACAAAGCTTAAGAACATATCTGCAAGATGGAAACACCAGATGTTAGGTCTAGTGTTTTCAAGAGGGGTGTAGAAAAGGAGAGATACAAAGTATAGACCATTAAGAAAGTAGTGTTATAAGGAAAGAGCGACACTGTTATTAAACTGAACCGGTACCGTACTAGTATAGTACTGATTTTGGAATTTAGCTAAAATCAAAATCGAAAACCATATTGTATATTTTCTGTTGGTGCAGGTTTGTTATGGTACCATTAAATGTCCTGAACCGGTACCGTACCACATTGTACCAATACCAAAATTGACTCCAATTAAAAATCGAATATTGAACCATATGTTGTTGGTACTTTTCACAAACATGGAATAAAGAACTCAAATATATTTCACAAACCCAAACCAAAAGTACAAACCCTAAACAAAAACAAAATCTGGAACAAAAAATACAAACAAATCTAACAATCATTGCCATTTGATAATTAGCCTAACAATTAACGAATGCACCATGGAAGATGGCAAGCTAGAGTTGAGAGTATTATGTATAGCTAGGAATAAAGGAACATTGATTTACGATCATTACGTATTTTTCTTACTATTTGCCATTTAGGAAACTATAACATGCCTTCTTCTTCGACATTTACTAAATTACTTGAAGTTTAGCTATTTAGCATCAATTTACCGTACACGGTGTAAATAAAATGAGAATGTGAAGAAAGATACAAAAAACACAATGGATCATGAAATATAACACAATGAGTTTCAAAATATAATACAATGATGAAGAAAAAAGACACAACGAGTCACAAAAATGACACAATGACTAAAATAACAAAAAAGATACAATGATAAAACACAAATTCTAAAAACTACAAGGCAAAAATCCAAAAAAGTGAAAACTTAAAAATTAAGACCGTAGAGTTCGACAAGACGGTTCCAATCCCGCTTGAATGAGTTCAATCGGAATCTGTTTGATACCATTCCTATGACTTCATAGTTTTTTTCCATTGTTTATTTGATCATAATTAAGGCTGTAAACGAACGAAACGAACACGAATAATACCTTGTTCATGTTCGTTTGTTAAGGAAATAACGTGTTCATAACACTTACCGAATGAGATTTTTTGTTCGTGTTCGTTTGTTAAGGAATTGAAAGTGTTCGTGTTTGTTTGTTAAAGTTAGGTCTCCAAAAGTGGACGCGAACAATCTCAAATGAAAGTAAACGAACACAAACATGCGTTTATGAACAAAAAAAGCACAAACTAACACAATAAGTTTTGAATAAAATCAAAAAATTTCATCATAAACATTATCCGCCATAAATATACTAATCCAATTATTCATACATACTTGACATAATCTTGATTACGTAATTACCATAAAACAATGACTCATAAAAACACAAAATTATCATATTAAACTTGAATGCATTTAATCCACATAAGATAATAGTTAATCAAGACATGTAAAGTAATATTAATATGCAATATGTAATACATTACTTTATATTAAATAATTTGCCTGTGGAAATTTAAAACCCTAATGATACCTAAGTACATAAATTAAAAATAAAAAGTTAAAACGCTAATAAACTATTGAACAACCATAAAAGAACATGTTACCGAACGTTCATGAACATAAATGAACGAACGCAACCTCTATTCATCTTTGTTTGTTTAATAAACGAACCGAATTTCGTGTTTGTGTTTATTCATTTATTAACCACTATCAAGGGATCTATCGTAAACCCATTTTTTCAACTCTTCAATAGACCCGAATACCTGAAAATTTATATACTAGTCTAGTCAAAATTTATATGAGTTTAAATTATATACGAGTGTAAATGTATACTAGTCTAAATACAACAAACCCTAAAACTAGGGGTGCAAACGAGCCGAGCAGCTCGCGAGCTACTCGAGCTCGGCTCGGCAAAAAGCTCGAAACGAGCCGAGCTTTATCGAGCTCGAGCCGAGCTTGAGCCTAAAACAAAGCTCATTTATTTATCGAGCTCGAGCTCGAGCCTGACATGTGAAGCTCGTTAGGCTCGTCGAGCCTTATCGAGCCTAGTATAATATTAGTTATTTTAATATTTAATAATATTTATCATTTATTTAAAGTTGTTTAGTAAACGAGCCCCGAGCCCGAGCTTCACTTATCGAGCTCACGAGCCTAAATAAACAATTATTTATATTATTTTATCTAATATATTAACTAATAATTACTAAACGAGCCGAGCCCGAGCCGAGCTCGAGCTTGAGAAATTATAAACGAGCCGAGCTCGAGCTTTGAAAACAAAGCTCGAATCGCGCCGAGCTCGAGCTCTTATAACTTAATCGAGCTCGAGTTCGAGCCTGGTCGAGCTTGGGCTCGGCTCGGCTCGTTTGCACCCCTACCTAAAACCTATTTAACCAAACTTATGTACTGATATATATATATATACTAGTGGGAGTGCTCGCGCGTTGCAGCGGGTGTCCCAACTAACAACAGATTCAGTTATGATGCCTATTCGTATTATGAACCATAAGGGAGGAGGATCCAATTGTCTCAAATAAAAATAACGAATGAACAAAAAGAGATAGAAGCTAGGGGGAGTACTTTAAATAGATATAATAAGCACATACCAGACCTTTAATCCATGTACATAAGCACAAGACAAACACAGTATCACACCATATGATGTACTCACATCTAGTGTAAGGATCATTGAATGATGAACCAAGAATGAAATATTTTGTCCTAAATTTTGTAATACAAATTCTACAACTTGTTAACGCCATGGACTTGGTAGATTCTCCTTGAGAAGCCGCTTATCAGCTGTGTCATAAGCATTATTAAATGGACCACGAAACAACCATCATCACAATTTTTTTTTAATGATGATCCATTTTATTTATGCTACTCACATGTCTTGAAATAAAAGAAAGTTGCCTGATCGAACACTATTGACACATTTTATAGTTCTAGTAGATGAGGAAGAAAAGAAATGAGATGAGGAAGAAAAGAAATGACACATACATTAAAGCCAAAGCAAAATCTCAAAAGGCTAACCATAATCATATTGTACACCATTAAGGACAGGGCATTTCATGCCATCATCAGGCCCGTTAATTAGTTCCATGATCTCAAATACATAAAACAAATACCTAGTGTGATATGAACGTTAATATGAAACCTAATCATTTAACTACATAGAACATCTAATAGAAAACTCTAGTCATTGATTAAATTTTTGTACACGGCATACCAATAGTTAAGGTATCCAACAGTGGTTTTAAAATACTAGCAGGAACCCGCGCGTTGCGGCGGGGCTGCACTTTGTTTGAAAGAAAAAGGAAAGTAGCAGAAGTTGCCGACTTCGAACCCCAGGCAACCGCCTCGTCTCATATTGCGCCTGGAAGGAGGCACATGCCTCGCATAGGCTTTTAAAAGACGATTGCGTTGCGCCCTCGTGTCCACCTCAGGCACAACAGCCTCACTTGAGTGGCTAGCTGGGATCCTAGCTCGCTTTTAATTAACTGTGAATAAAAACCTAGCAATTTCTTTGCATCGCAAAAGGGCAGTAATCTTACAAAAACATCTTTAAGATAGATGGTAGACACTTACCTTCCAGTGCTATTAACTTCCGGGAACATGCTTTTATCAGATCGCATAACACCTAATAAAATATTGGAATGTTTCAATCTCAAGATTACTAACTAATTACATAAAGAGATATAAGTAGGAGAAGCATAACTGATATACAAGGCTTATAACTTTGATGCTATTCAATATTCACTATAGATGGTTAAATACCATTAAATTCACATCTACTTTTTTTTTACAAAATAAATAATAAATAAAAGTCATGAATCTTTTTTTATACAATAAAAATCCTACTTCATCAAGAATCCATATATGCTCATTTTATATAAATAAAACACATGATAGTTATTTTGTGAACAAGAAAAATCCAACCATGTGAGAGGTTTACGTAGGAAAACCAATGTTCCAATTCTTTAGGTCCATCCAGGTCTTTGAAAAACAAACCACAGGTCTTTGATCAAACGATTCATGGTTTGTTTTAAAATCCTCTATTGCATTCAATATGACTTGCATCCACACTTTGTTTTAAAATATTAATACATTATATATCAAACATTTTCCAACTTTAACAACCATATTACAAACTAAGGAATCTTCTCGATGTTCCAAATCTTTCCATTCCCTCCAGCATGTTGCAGTCGATTTCATTATCCGGGCCTTGCCTGAGGCTCTGGCCTTTGAATACATTATGACTACAGTCTTAACTTTGGTATCAAACAAGTCTATACAACAACAATCAATGGCGAACTGCTCTCTTTCAATGAAACTATTCCCCTTCTTTTGCAACTAAACTGTTAAAAACTAAAACTTTAGCCAATCAACATTTGAGCCTATATTTAGAAATACGATTCAGAAAGAACAATTCATAACCTAATCAACAAAATTTTAAACAACAATTCTTATTAGAGAAGATCTAAAAGAATAATACAACAGGTCAAGTATTTTGTTTTTAAGATCTTTGTACAATGATTTAAAATATATAAATAAATAACACCCAAACTCAGGAAAGTTAATAATTATATTAGCCATCCTCATTCTACTGGCCCTAAATCATGTATCAATCCAAAAATCTTAGCCAATAAAACCCATCAAACAAAAATTTGAAAGAAATGCCGTAAATAAAAAATCTAAGCATAAACATAAGGGAAAATAACTTACGACCCTGTGGAACCAAATGAATTTCTTCGATGATGATGGGCATAGATTAAAGTACGAAACAAAATCAATTATATGCAAACAATCGCATATACCTAAGATCAGACATGGCATGCCAGACATCCTTCACCTAGGCTGATGTTAAGAAGAAGATGATTGAAAAGTGTGGTTATATTTTTGAGCCAATTATGTAACTCCCTATCCTAATAAAGTTGATTATTAAGATAAGCTTAACGGTGGAGATAATATTGTCAAGGTGTCTTCTTGCATTAGAAATTTGTATAATGACCATGGTAGTACATAAGGGTATTAGTGGAAGAAAGGGGATAAAAATTGGGGGATTACACTTGTGACTTTTGAGATGCCATCTTAAAATGGTAGTGAAATTACCTTGATGCCCATCTAGGATGCATTATATAATAATATATATAGTATAGATTTTAGTCTATTAGATGTTAATATTCAGCTGAAGAAAAATTATTTAACCGGGTCAAAAATTGGCTGGATGCCAAGCAAACTTAATTTACCTTATTTTTATTTTAAATTAATCTGTTAGTGAATACAAAACTACTGTTGAACCACACCATGAGTCAACATTTTCAAAAATACAACCAACTTGGCTTCATCTAATTTTAATTAAAAGGATAAAATAATAACATCTCTAAGGACACATATGGATTCAAATATCGTACTTCAAGCACTTAAACAAAAGTCTAATTTTTTGTCTCAAAATTGGAGTTTTCCTATTTTTACACATGAAACCTGCTACTTATATTTTTTTCTTTTCAAATTCAAGTTTTTCATAATAATTAATTGATAATACTAACTAAATGAACCTCAAGAATTGAAGGTTCTATTTGTGTTCTGGACAAAGGGGGATAAATACCTAGTGGTTTCCTATGATTTTTTTTTATAAGTAAATTCTCATTTTATTTCACCAACATATATACAGAAGGTTGTTTCCAGAAAGGTTCTAGCAACAACCAAGTACATCACCATAACATTCGCCCAATTACAATAAGCGTACAAAGATCATGTGATCGGAACATCAAAAGCGACCCATTTCTCCCACGTCCATGATGCGTCTTTTGCTTTATGTTTCACCCATGAAAACGTCGTGGCTTGTACCTCTCCGGTAAGTCCTTGAACATTCATCCTCTTTCCTTTGAAATCGCCTCGTTGCGCGCCTTCCATAAGGTCCAACTTCCCGCTAAAACTATCCTTTGAATCAGATTTCTTTTGTATGCAGTGGCATCGATAAACCTATGAACTTCCAAGAGGTCTCTCACAGTGTGTGCATATAACGGGGGGACTTGGCACCACGAACTAACTTTTTGCCACAACACGGACGCCACGTAGCAAGAACAACACGGATGCCACGTAGCAAGAAGTAAATGATTCACGTCTTCCTCGCCTTATCCACATAGTTTACAAGTAGCTGGGCCATGATAAATCCTTCTCCTCATTAGTTCTTTAAGGGTTGGTATACGATTTTGTTTTGCTCACCAACCGAATACACTAATTTTCCGTGAAACACCTTTTACCCAATGAAAAGGGTAAAAAGGGACAGCACGCTGAGTAAGTAATTTTCTGCACAAACTGACCTGTGAATAATAAATCATTGAAATACCAATACAAATCATGGTTGTAAAGATTTTGTACCTCAACAACATCGAGGCTTGTGTTTCCTGAGTCCCCGCTCACCCTTCTCCCTATATAAACTTTACCAAATCCTCCTTTACCAAGTTTTCTTTCTAACTTGTATGCAGGGGAATTGCCAATTTGAACCTGAAAACGGAAAGCATGTCAAAACTTTGATATTATGTCAACAACAAAATTCTTTGATTTCTTAATAAATTCTTTTGATCACAAATGTAAAGACAAAAGCATAAACTTGTATAATTACCCTTTCACCCAAATTACACGAAATACCCTCGACCATACTCGCATTTCTGAATGTTCCAAAGAATTAGGAAAACTCAGGTAACTAACTAACTTGCTGATGCTTTTATAAAAATGTTGATGGGTAGCTATGTAATGTAACTGATTACATGCTATTTTCTTTAGGGGTTGATGCAGAAACTCTACAGTGTGAAGTTGAACATGTTGACATATAAGCAAAAGTTAGCATTCTGGATCAACATATACAACGCCTGCATAATGCATGTACTGTAAGAGATCTTACTAAAAACCAAAAATCGAATCTACCTAATCATTTAACTGAATCAAACAAGAGAGTTAAATTATTTAACCATTTGTTATGACAATCTAACCAACTTAATGACTAATCATAAACCTGTTAAAACTGTTAAACAATAAGCAGGCACCATCATCGACGATGCTACCCGTCGGCAACAACCTACGACCGAGCCATTGGTAGTAAGTATCAGTAACAACTGACCCGAGCTGTTCAATCTCAACTGAGAAACTAACAAGTTCCTCTTACTCGTATTGTCAAACCAACCTTCAAATATAACAATCGGCTCTTTCAAAACACACATACACACTTAATTTAATAGAATACAAAATTACAAACAACAGCAAATTATCAATGGGAAACACACTTAATTTAATTTAATAAAACACACTACACATAACAAAAAACGCAATGGGAAACCAAATGAAAACAAAGTTACCCTAACAAGATGAGTGAGGTTTTGGAGGAGGGATGTATAGATAATATCACCCTTAATTTAAATTCTAACTAGATTGAAAAAAAAAAACACCTATTTGACCTGTTAACAACAAAAACACAACCTATTGTACCAAAAGTCATGATGCAAGTAAAAAATCACAGGGTTAGGATCAAATACACAGTGAAAGAAAAAAAGGAAGTCGTAGGAACGGTATCAAATGAAGTTCGACTAAACTCATTCAAGCGACATTGAAACCGTCTCACTGAACCCTATGATATTAGTTTTTAGGTTTTGATTTATTGGATCTTTAGCTTGTAGTTTTAGAATTTGTGTTGTATCATTGTGTCTTTTATGTTGCATTGCGTCTTTTCTTTATTTTCATCATTATGTCATTTCTGCGACTTATTGTGTCGTTTTTCTTTAGCATTGTGTTATATTATATTTATTGGCATTATGTTATATTTTGTGACTTATTGTGTTATATTTGGTGATCCAATGTGTTTTTTTTGTATTATTATCACCCTTCTCATATTTGTTACACTGTGTAGAATAACCCGACCCCAATATCACATATAACTAAGAAAATAGCTTATAATTAACAATCAATCTAAGTAGGAGTACCTAAAACATCCATTTTTCAAACAAAATGGGACCAAAATTTGACCCTATGATTTCTAGTTTTTGATAACAGCAAACACTACTTACAGATAGTATGTTTTATATTTGGCTACATTTGTTATCAGCCTCTCTTTCAGATGCCCAAAATCATTCAGCAAATATTCTTCTGCACTTAATAGCATACGTTGATAACGTCTTCAATGCTCATTTACTTTTCAAATATGCCTCAAGACTACCCTGAAATATTATATAAGTTTAAAATAAATTAAAAATTGTGGCCAAGGTTTATACTATAACAATCAGCATAGGATTAATTTTAAGTTACGACACCCAAAAACTGAACCACGTTCGGGTGGCGTATCTTTTGAATTCATTCAAGTTCATCCCTCAAAGACGCCCTACACAAAACCTAAAGTAGGTTACGTAAACAATTTGACAAAAAGGGCATATAGAATATCATTCGTCTATACCTTGCACTTTATCTTCATATCTTAAAAGTTCAACTCCATGGCTATGGCCGATTATCAATAGAGTAGGAAACATAAAATAAATTAATGAGCCTTAATTACAGAAGAAGAGAAAAAGATGAATGCATATTTTATATTGGTGTTGTCGGTTATGGGGTCTTTGATGGTGAGACCTTTTAATGTGTTCACTACACATTTTGAAAGCCTAAAGCTATTCCTCAGCGCGCCAGTTAATTGATTCTGGCCAGGTTTACTGCCTATTTGCTTGTCTTAGACTACATAGTTTTTTGCAATGCAAAATCACATAAAGTATATTTGATGCGATAGTGAAATCAACGTTTTTTTGAAAGCTCTAATCATACCTCTTGATCAACCAGCATGTAACATGTTTCATCTTTATCTAAACGCTGGAATCCACTTGCGCATTACGCGTACCTCGATTGGTGATGCAACTCTTTTTGGTTAGAGGACAGAGATGCATGTGTTTTCCATCTTTCTGTGCCTATTTTCAAGGAAAGCTAGATAGTGTTAGTGATGTTTTCGAATGGAAATGTCGATTGTTAATAGCAGTAATAAAATAACGAAGATGTGTGGTTACTGTAGTGACCCATTTGACCTGATTGTTTTGCTATGCATAGTATAGACTAAATAATCACTGCTATAGGTAGTGTAATAATAGAAATAAAGCATACAATAGGTGAATTTACATCTCCCGTTTAAAAAAAAAATTCACTCTGCAAATACCTTGATTGCCTTTTGAACTGATTCAGGGACCTCAAATACAACAAATTCAGAAGAAAATCCTTGTTGCTGCTAAATGAGTTTCAAGTGAGTTAAATATAAAAAATTAAAACAAACCTATACATATAAACAAAAAAAAAATCATCAATAAAATCAAAATTAAAAAGGGATATGCAAAATATACTGAGAGTGAAAAGTACGGAAACAGTTAGGCCACATATATTAGAAAATATGCATAGGTTCATGAAATTAGTATCAATTCTAATGGTAATGAATCAAAGAATAACCCAAACAACATGTTTCCAAATTCAACATACAAAACATCAAACACTTGTTTCACCTTTTAGAAACAATAAGTTAACCCGAAACTGAAATTTAATAATAATACATGTACTGAACCGGAGGTATAAAGAAGTCGCCCATGTCCAATCTTTTGTATTCTATCCTAGAAAGAATTGTCATTTAAGCATCCTTACAATAATATACTTGAACATTTATTATGGGGGAAATGTAATTTAATAATCCCAACTTTAGGGGTTGGAAGGGAGCAACCCCAACTTGAAAGTTGTAATATAACGGTCCTAACTTGTCAATGTTTTTATTCTAATGGTCCCAAACTAATCCAATTAAGTTTTTCTGTTAAGTGCCAAGTGGCATCACACGTGGCAGTCCTACATGGCACAGTATATCCAGCTGGTAAAAAACGTGGGCCCCACTTGTTTTTTCAATTAAAAAAATTCTATTAATTATTTAATTTTTTTTAAAAAACGTGCGTCCCACACCACCACCAACCACCACCACCAACCACCTGCCACCACCACCAACCACCTGCCACCACCACCACCACCAACCACCTGTTACGAAGAACCCTAATTCTATACTCGATCAATTGACCAACGATTCGAACCTGTTAATCAAATTAATATTTAGGCTATTATAGAAAAATGAATTCCGAACAAAACCATACTAAATAATCACACTAACCTGTTCGTTTTTTAGGTGTAATCAATTAAAAAGGTTGTTCGGCCACCGAGCATAAAACCAACGAATTGGAGCTTGATTTGGATGTTTTTGATGGGGTTTTTTTTTTGCGCATAATGGATCGATTTGAAGCTGGCAACATGTGGGTATGACCAGATTTGTGATTGGGTTCGATTTGAAGGTGGTGGTGAAGATGACGGTGGTGGTAGGTGGTTGTGGTGGTGGTGGTGGTGAACATGATGAAGATGATGGAGGGAGGAGGAAAGTGGTGGTGGGTGTTATTATTATTATTTGATTGTGGGTTCCACCTTATTTTTAAAAACATTAAATTAAGTTTATTTTACATACGTGCAATCCGGGCCCACCTTTTTTTTTTTGACAAATATAACACTTTATGCCACGTAGGACTGCCACGTAGGACTGCCACGTGTGATGCCATGTGGCACTTAAATATAGAAAACTAAATGAGGTTACTTTGAGACCAACAAAATAAAAATGTTGACAAGTTGAGACTGCTATAGTACAACTTTCAAGTTGGGTTGTTGCCTTTCAACCCCCAAAGTTGGGATTATTAGATTCCATTTCCCCTTTATTATTTCAAGTCAGTTTTTGAAGTGAGTTGTTTAAAAATAGGTTTGAAAAACATGCACACCACCATTCAATCAAAATTAAACATACAGTTCACAATAAAAGTAAGCTATTTACACCATAAGTCGAAACATAAATAGGTGAACCATAAAATCAGGAAAAACTAAATATTGCATTTACAACCATTCCAATATTGCACAGCCAAATGACGATTTCATCTATCACACTAGTACAGTAAGTGCATTTGAGTTGAAGAGCTGTTCAATCATAATCTATACTCAAGCCTTGGGCTTATTTGTAACGGGTCAAACATATAAAAAAAATTGAGTATAAAAGGAAACACGTCAAATTGGGGATGAAAGAAAAAAACATACTAAGTTGATTTATTAGAAAATACACTTATTATTTTGGTTGTACAACATGAACATCCAGTAACCTACGTTTACATTGAAGACTATAACAATAGTCATGAATCGGCAATTGCAAGACAGAAAACTAAACTTCATCAATCATAGGGAAGATACTTACATGCACGCCAATCCAAGAATGGAAATCTCACGGCTGTTGAAGAAAACAAAAGTAAAGTAAAGTAGGCAAACTGGAAAACGTCCAATAAACGTCCTTTAATAGGTGACATTGTAAATTTATACGCCACATATACACAAAAACACAGACTCATAGAGGGCTAGATATATCATCATGTAAACTTTTTTTTAGAAAGAGTACTTCCAACATTTAAGCATGAATAGCTCAACCAAATAGTACTTATAATATGTTAACCAGATGAGTAACGCGCACTTAGAGATTCTTCCAACCTGTAATCTTCAACGGTGTCATCATCCATCTATATATGCAAAATCTTTGCATTTATATAAAGAAAAGATGAAACTTTGACAAATTAGTATGGAACTAATCATTTTTTTTTGTTAGTTTTCTAAATAACCACCTTTTGTAGACCTAAACTTTCATATTTTATAAAAATCTTCAGTGATCAAGACATCTAAACACATCCCTAGATTAAAAAATCCCATGTTGCTCACATTATTGTAATAAACTTTTTTATCATACGCAACAAGTGATCACTCTTGAATTGAGTCAGGGCGAAACTTGGTTCTTAAATCGGCGGGGGCCGAACTCAATTTTTTTTTATCGGTAGTGGCAAATAAGCGGGGGCCATATGCAACCCGGACTCAACTCACCTACCAAAATCGTAAATTTCCACTACTAAGTCAAAAAGCGGGGGGGGGGGGGGGGGGGATCCCTGACCCTTTAAATCCTTTGCCTCTGAATCGAGTGGTGATCCTTACTAAAATTATGAACATGTTAACATTTTAACAATGTCAACGGGTGTGATACTATAGGTGCACAAAAAAAACGGAACCGGAATTAGAACCATACAAAACCACAACCGGATATTAAAAAAAACCGGGTTTTCTTTTTGTTTTTTTTTTCTACCTGGAACCGTACCCTACCCTACCCTACCCGCCGGTTATGCATAGGGTATAGATTTCTATGTAAAAACCCGTATCCGATTTATACCCGTTTTTTTTAATACCCTGAAACGGGTTGTACCCTGGGTTTTCCGAATACCCAAAAAGTAAATGTCAAGTGACGGGACTATTTGTCATTTTGATGTTGAGGCGGCCCATGAAGGAATGGGTCACTTCGTGATTCAATAGAGGTTGTCATTTGACCACTTCGACAACCCAAGATGGACACCTCCCATTCTAAGAACTTTACAACTGCGTTATAATCATCTAAGTCGCACTTCCTTTTGACATGATTGTATAAAAGGAATTCAATACGCGGCATACTCAGTTTTTTTCAATACCTGGTATACCCGGGTATTTTTTTAATACTCGGTATACCCGAAACCGATTTCATAACCGACACCGGATATTGAAAAACCCCGATTTGTACACCTCTATGTGATACTAAAAATAAAGGGATTATTGGATCTATTAATTGGGCTAAAAACCTCCTAATTGGGCACTGCGTCCGCTTAGCAGATGGGCCAAACAGACTAGCTCATATTATCCTATCTTAATAATAAAAATTGGGAACGCATTACACAATTTAAAATACCTTTGAGTTAAATTGTGTCCAAACAGTTTAATGTCCATAGGCAACTCAACTTACATCATCGTTTTCGGATTAGCCTGTGGTTCATGATGCTACATAATATTATGATTCGAATTTAAACGTCTCTTAAATACCAAGTTATTGTCACAAGACACTTAGGTTTTTTTTGGGCCCAACACTAACATTTTTTTTTCTTTGTCCCAACTCTAAAGTTTTCGTTTTCTTTTCCGCAATTTGGCCAATGTTTCTTTGTTCATGAGGTTTTTTTTATTTTTTTATGTATTATATTATTATATCATTTTAAATTTTTATTATAATTAGTTTTTAACTTATTTTGTATTTATGTTATAACTTTTAATATAGGCTGTTTTATATAATTTTGGGTATGCCGTCGTGACGTCCTTGTTTTTATGTACACGTCTAATAAGTTATACTGCAAACCAATTTGAAAATAACAATGTGTAAACAACCAATGCACAAACTTATTATTTTGTTTAAATACGATGTTTTATAAATTTTCGAGTACTCGCTTGCGACATGATTATTTTTGTTTACATATATACATACAGGGGAAACTTATCTTGAGATCGCTAAATATTATGAGAACCGTGAGTACAAATAAAAAAATTAATCAAAATCAAATTTTTTTTAATACAAACCTCATTATAATCAAAATACAACATTAATAAATGAATTTTCTTTCCAAATAATTCATCTTTTCTTGCAAAAACACTTTCAAATTAACTTTTTACACATGTGTAAATGAAACAGTTTACACATGTATAAACAGTAAATTTACACATGTGTAGAAATAATTTATTTTCGTATACGTTTGAATTTTTACGTGTAAATTATGTTTTTGATATTGTATTTTATTAATAATGATAAATGTAAAGAGAAATTTTGAATTTGAATGGTTTTAGATGTCGTTCTCGCGGTTCGCACGAAATATAGGTGTTCTCAAATTAACTTTCCCCTATATGGGTTGGTTTATTCTACAAAGGCTACAAAAAATGAGAAGGGTAAGAAACTACTAGAAAATGACATGTGTCCAAAGGATTAAACAAGTGAGAGGGGTAATTTTGTCAAAAAAAATATGCACATGGAAGTCACATGCCATTTTCACCTTCATTTTTAAATGCCAGTAACTTTTTATACGTCATCTTTTTAGAAAAAAAATATACCATAAAATTGAGCATCTTTTTATCTTTAATATGAGTACCATATTGTTATACTTTTGAAAAAAAAGTCAAAAAGCCACTTGCGTAAGACACAATGGAGTGTAAAACACAATGAGCACCAATTAAATATAGGGTATAAATTATAATCAAGAGTCTAATAAAACACAATGGATGACATACTAAAGACACAATGAATAGAAGACTAAAACACAATGAATACTTTTGAAAAAAATGTTGAAAACCCAGTTGCGTAAGACACAATAGATGATATACTAAAGACACAATGAAAAAAGACTAAAACACAATGAATACTTTTGGAAAAAAAAGTCAAAAACCCAGTTGCGTTAAACACAATGGACGACATAATAAGGACACAATGAACAGAAGACTAAAACACAATGAATACTTTTGAAAAAAAAAGTTGAAAACCCAGTTGCGTATGGCACAATGAAGATAATGTAAAACACAATAAGTATCAATTAAATATGCAATGAACAATAATGTATAAAACACAATGAACAATCTAATAAAACACAATGGACGACATACTAAAGACACAATGAACAAAAGAGTAAAACACAATGAATAATAGACTTAAACACAATGAACCACATAATGAAACACAATGTACACCTAAATACAAAACTCATTTGCGTAAAACACAATGAAAAGCATAATAAAAACGCAATGGAAAAAGTTAAATCATGTGTAGACTAAAAAAACATAAATAACATATGTATAAAGCACACGTGCATACTATAACACAATGAACGAGCAGAAGACACAACGGAGAAGAAAACCCATTTAACACGAATTTCTTTTTTTCAATTTTAATGAAGCAATGGGGTACTCATATTAAAGATAAAAAAACGCTCGTTAATATGGTGAAATTTTTTTGAAAAAAAAAATATCGTATGAAAAAGTTATAGACCTTTTAAAATGGTGGGGGGAATTGACATATGTTAAAAAGCAGAAACATATGTTAACAGCACTGTAACATATGTTAAAAAGCAGAAAACATATGTTAACAGCGCTGTTACAAAGTTTGCGTTGTTTATTTTTTTTTAAAATATTCGTTCGGCGCTTTTTTTTATTTTTTTGGCCCAAAACGCTTAAAAACATGTATGTTACCTTGTGTATTTTTTTCAAAAAAAAAAAAAAAAAACTTTTTTAGATAGTTTTTTGACGGGTTTTCAGAGTTTTCTTAACTCGAGTGGGTTTTCAAAATATCCCCCCCTATATATATATATATATATATATATATATATATATATATATATATATATATGGGGAGGATCATTTGAGAAGAATTTCAATTTGAGAAGAAAAAAGAAGAAATAACATTAAATACTTTAACTCACATCACATTAATTACTCAATTAAGTATTTTTAAATATTTTATCTTACACACATCAAAACTTGTCCCACACATATCAAAATTCATCCTACACACATCGAAACTGTCATACTTTTATCCTACACATATCGAAATTATCATTAAGTTTATCCTACACATGCAGAAATTCATCCTACACATACCAAAATTTATCCTTCACTATAAATTATGTTTTGCTTTAAAGATATATATATTTAAAAATGAATTATGATTTCATTTATTTAACTAGTTTATGGGAGTTACAAAAACTTAAAAATTTATTTAACATTAAATACAACTATTAAAATGAAAGATTTCTGTTGGTCTAAATTTCTTCTTTTCTTCTTACAAGAAAACTTGTTCTCATTTGAACCCTCCACTATATATATATATATATATATATATATATATATATATATATATATATATATATATATACATATAATAAACCAAACCCATTTTAATGACATGGCACTCAAAGAGGCATTCTCTTCTTTGAGTGTGCCATGTGTCATCCCATGTGGCATTGAGATATTTTAGGAAAAAAATAATTTAAAAACAAAATTGGATTTTCTACCCTCATGTTTCCCCCATAATTTTTAAATGTTAATATCTTTAATATACGAGATTATTTAAAGAAAAAAATTACACCAAATTAACGAACGTTTTATTATCTTTCCAATGAGTACCATAGTGCTATATAAAAAACGGAGAAATTTTATTGTGGGGTTTTGTTCATACAGGAAAAAAACACAAAGTGTTTAGGTAAATCATTAATGATGTATAGGCAAGTCACTAATTATATTCAAATCAGTAAATATAAAGTTTTTTTCAACCAGAGCCGAATAGGTTAATAGAGTTATACGTTGTTTTAAGTTAGGTATCAATATTAGTATGTTAGAGTTGTGCATTTGTTTAGTCTTTAGGATATGTGTTAATATTAGAGTTACATTAAAGTTCTACATTCTTTTAGGTTAGGTGTTAGCATTGGAGTTGTACATTGTTAATTTGTTTTAGGTTAAATATTAATATTAGAGTTATACATTAGTCTATTTCATATGTAAAATTGATGTATCATATTAAATTTCTCAACCCGGGACGCTCCCGGGGTATAATCTAGTATATATATATATATATATATATGGTAAAGGATCTTGTAGGAAAATTAATTTATGAGAGAAGTGTAAGAAATAGTTATAGACATATAATTAAATAATGAGATTAAGGGCATTTAAGTCTTTTTAACTCCTTTTCAATTTAATCAAATCCCACTAAATTAGGACCTTATCTTCACAAATCAAATGTATCCTTAACAATCACTACACTATATTTTTGAAATTATATGATCAATCCCCAAAAAATAGGACTTTATCATTAGCAGTTTATTAATTCATACGAAACACATATTCTACACCCTATTTCAAAAGAGAAAGTATATGGTACAAAGTTCCTTAACGTGAGAAGTGTAAGAAGCCACCAGAGATTGACACCTGTCAATTTAACCTAACCACAGTTAAACCACAATTAAACTTATTTTCCTCTTCCAAAACTTTCATAACATAAACCTAACCCATCCTCTTTTTGAAACAAACCGATCGAGATCTGACTACCACCACCACCAGAATCGTTATCCAATGCTTTGATTAAAAGCTATGTACAGAAACTGTTGTTGTTAGTGTTTTATTATGCACACCCACACCTGTGTCTTTGATTAATAAAACTATTGAGTTTCCCCAAGTCCTCTTAAAGCTGTTTGTCGCCTTCCTTTTTATTGTCAGCCGTCCCCCCAAAGAATAATAAAACCTCGAAAATAATAATAATCCTATTACTCTCTGTTGTTCTATCCTCTTGCCCCAAAAAATAATTTCTGTCTGTACCATTTCACTTATGTGCCTCGGGTCCTTTGAACGAAATGATACCTCTTTCAAGAAAATATATGTTTGATTCTTGACATAATTTGGATCTTGAGAAGAAAAGGGTGCAGTATATTAAATTTGGATCTGTTTGAAAATATCTGTTTGATATAAGAAAATAAAGGTGCGTTTAAAATTTGTTAATGAGTGCGTCTAAATTTTCAATAAGTGCGTCGAAATTTTCATTGAGTGCTTACAAATTTTCAATGAGTGCTTCCAAACTTTTAATGAGTGCTTCCAAACTTTTAATGAGTGCTTCTAAATTTTTCAGTGAGTGCTTCCAAACTTTTTAATGATGCTTCTAAATTTTCAATGAGTGTTTCCAAACTTTTTAATGAGTGCGTCCAAATTTTTAATGAGTGCTTCTAAATTTTTAATGAGTGCTTCCAAACTTTTTAATGAGTGCTTCTAAATTTTCAGTCAGTGCTTCCAAACTTTTTAATGAGTGCTTCTAAAATTTTAATGAGTTCTTCCAAACTTTTTAATGAGTGCGTCTGAAATTTTGATAAGTGCGTCTGAAATTTTGATGAGTGCGTCTGTAAATTTGATGAGTGCGTCTGAGATTTTAAAAGCCTTTGTTTTTCACCAACTTCATCTTCTTCCTCTGCAACTTTTTTAAACCTAATTTTTTCGTTTAATCATACTTATTGAAACAAAATCGAAAGTATTCGACAACTATTACGAGCGTTTGTTCATATGATTATTTTAATCCTCTGTTTTTGATTATTTTTAGATTCAAATACTAATCTTACGTTTTCGTTCATTTGTAATCGATTTTTTTTTGTTTTTGAATTGTGTAATTTTTCTGAACGAGAATCGATCTGAAACGATGAAAAATCAGGGTTCAAATTAGTTCTGTTGTTACGATTTGAAACAAAAATTAGACGGTTTTTCCTATTTTACCCTTGGTTAGTTTAACCCAAGTATGATTAGGGTTTTTAATATCCATCCAGACATCTTGTTAATCTAATGGTTGAGATTGCTTCTTACGCTTCTTACGTTAAGAAGCTTTGTACAATATCTCTTCCCATTTCAAAATACATATTATCCATCTTTTGCTCTGCTTTTATTTTTCAGTTCTTTATTTTTTTATCATTTCCTACAAAACACGATCATATCAGCAATATCAATTTTATAAAACACTGATGATGTTTAATCCATATCGAACACTGAACTAACAAAGCCTTATATAAAACACTTCTGATGCTAGAATTATTATATATAACATTTATGGGTGCTTAGAAATAGTAACATGGTATTTTTGTAATTTATGGTTTTCTCAAGGGCAAATATGTCCTATGTGTGTTTCTCTCACTCTATGTTTGACATCATTCTTGGTTCTTTCTTTCTCTCTCTCACTCAAAATATCAACTTTTCTTTAGAGTTTTTTTTTTTAACATTCGTTCATGTGTGTTTGTTTTGTTGATTCATGAGTCTTTCTCTTTTTTTTTTCTTTTTATTTGCTGCTACAAGTGTCCAACCAACCCAAACATGAAACATTTGAGACCTGCTTCCCACCAAAACGCATCGTCATGAACGGCGATAGATTTTCGTCACGATCGTTGTCGTCTGCCCACGTTTGACCAGATTGTGCCGCTGTCCAAAGTCAAATAATCCACGTTTATCCAGGATGTTTCGTCAGCCCATGATTACCTACGCCGCCGAACCTCGCTACAACCATAACCTGTAACGTCGGTTGTCGGAGAATGCACTGTTAACACTTAGACGACATAACAATTGTGAGGTTGTACTTTACCAGTGCCTATATACACTGAAATTAAATATGCGCCGTTAGATCGTGTATAGGATTTCTTTATATTGGGGAAGAGAATGTGGAAATGAATGAGATAAAATGGGTATATATAGTAGGGACATAAATACGGGTTTGGGTTTAACGTGTGAAAGATGAGATCCTAGCCACGTTATCGACCCACCGCAACAAACCAAACACGTTTACAAAATGATTTTGTCATATTACAACTTAATTTTTTGGTTCTCTTTCGCCCACAGCGTGTGCCAATGCTGTACGCAACAAAACCGATACTAGCCGAATTCCCATTGCATCCCCATCTCAATGTGCGGGCTTATACCTGTTATCGCGCAGCAACGCGCGCGGGTTACATGCTAGTTTTATAACAAATAAAACACTGTTGAAATGTTTTAATCCACAACAACTACACCTAATATACATAAACATTTATAAAACACATCTAATGTTTAATCTATATCGAACAACGAACTAACAAAGCCTTGTATAAAACACTTCTGATGTTACAATCTTATAACAAACAACACACTGATGAAATGTTTTAATCCACAACAACAACTACACCGAAACATTCATAAAACACTTCTTATGTTTAATCCATATAGAACAATGAATTAACAAAAGCCTTATATAAAACACTTTTGATGTTACAATCTTATAACAAACAAAACACTGTTGAAATGTTTTATTCCACAACAACAACTACACCTAATATACATAAATATTTTATAAAACACTTCTTATGTTTAATCTATATAGAACAATGAACTAACAAAAGCCTTATGTAAAACACTTCTAATGTTACAATTTTATAACAAACAAACACACTGTTAGGTGTTTCTCGGTTACCGGCGGTGCAAGAGGATGTTTAAAACACCGATTGGTTTTCGGCGGCGGCGCAGTAGGATGTTTAAAACACGGCGTAGAAGGAATGTTGAGGTTTAAAACAGGACGGTTTATTTTCGGCAGCACGGTTGAAGATAAATGTTGAAGATGGGTGCACAGTTGCTTTTGTTTTGTGAAGATGAATGTTTGAGTTTGAATGATATTATTGAAATTAATAATTAGGAGAGGGATAGAGGGAGAAATGTACCATGAATGTAGGAAGCATTCAAACAGTTTCTAAAAAAGTTGATACAAAATGAACTTGATACCCTCATTTAAAACACATATTGTTGGATCGGTGTGCTCTTTTAACAGTTACTTGCCTATGAACACTTATTTGTTTTGCAAGTTTAATCAGTTTTGCACAGCGGAATAAGTTTATAAAGTTTCACTATCAACAGGAGTTATTACTCCCCCTGGATGTTTGTAAACTAAAGACAAGTTAATGAGAATCTAAGTATTGAATGTATATGACAATAAATAAGCAAATAGATTCTCAGTTAATGAAATGGAATAACAAGTATAAGCTTTGAAGGATTTCAGTTTTCTATTAAAATCAATGTCTAAAACAGAGGGATGAACCCATCTATTTATAGACAAACAAATACATGAACCTTACTACAAAAGCAAGTCTGCAACAAGTTGCAGTATTGGAACTTGTACAAAATGATAAAGTAATAATAAACAAATAAACTACTGAAATATAAGGGAGGTGGAAAGATTCTATTACAAGTGCTGATGAATGACAAACTACTGATGAGTAGTTTGTCTTCAGTAGTTCTTCAGTAGACTTGTCTGGTTTGACTTCAGAACTTCTGATCTTTCTTCTTCAGTACTTGTTGAATCCTTCTTCAGTACTTGTGTCTTCTTTCTTCAGTAGTTTCATACTTAGAATATTTAGCATAAGTATGAATTAGACTAAGGTTGGCAAAAAGAGGTTTCTTCAATCCTTTCTGTCCTTACAATCTCACCCTAGATTTATGAAGCCAAAATCTTATCCAATTCTTTATTGTCTTCTTTTGTCTTCAACTATCTTCCAGATTTCTTTAAACATGGAAGTCTTAAGTTGATTCAGTTGTTCATCTGTGAGAGATCCTTCTTCAGGTTCAAGATGTTGAATTGTAAGCAAGTCTTGTGTAGATAGATTCTTCAGTTCATTCATGGATTTGAAGGCCTTGCTTGAACGATCTCTCCTTGTCACTAATACAGAGTTGGAATCAGTAAATGACCATTTTATTATCAGAACTTTAGATTTGTCAAAATCTAAAGTGTAAGGGACCATGCTGGATCCCTGGGATGTTCCTGAGTGTTGGATGTTTTCTACTTCAGTGACTCTCAGGTGGGATTCTCTTCTATCTTATGTTTGCACCACATTAGGTATTTCAAATGTAGGTAAATGATGTTCAGTGATTACCTTTGTGTGCAGTCTATCAGTTATAGTCTTTTGGATTTGGTAAGCAAATGTTGAAGGATCCCTAAATTGTGTTAGTAGAGGCTTTTCTTCAATATCAAAGTCTCTTTGTACAACTGTATTGCCTTCCAGCAATACTATCTTGAAGTCAGTCTTTGTATTGTCCTCTTGCCTTCTTTTGGTAGCAGGCCTTGAATGTCTAGCACCAGAAGTTCTAACTACTGAAGTTGACACATCAGAAGTTTTGTACTTCTCTGGATTTGCAGCCTTGTCAGCCTTGAATCTTTTATATGTGTCAAATAGTTTGTCTTCTCTCCATTTTGACACCGAGGCTTTTGAACCAAAGTCATTGGCTACCAATTCATCAATTATCTCAGCTCTCTTTGCATTTCTGTCTTTTTCAGTTGCAATCTTGTCAGCAACAAGTTGAGCTCTTCTTGTAAGCTCATCTATGGAGAGCCCTTTAAGTGAATAAGCTTTTGTCTTGCTGTTCTTTGTAATAAAAGACATCAGTTGTTGTCTTTTGTCTTCTTCAGCAACTCTTTCAGTTTCAGCTTGTCTATTCAACTCTTCTTCATAAGCTTGAAGCTTTTTCAGTGTAGCTCATATCTTCCCTTGCTTCCAGGCTGTTCCGGATCTCATCTTCTTTAGCCTTTCTTTGTGCTGCAAGTAAACTCTTCTCCAGTAGTTCTTTGGACATTGAAATGGGAGAAGGATTTAGTACAGGCATTTGAGTGGTTGTAGGCCTTGGAATAGGAGTTGGAATGTGTTCATTTGCTATGGAAGGCTTTTCAGTTTGTATGTTGGAAGTGTTAACTGCTGAAGTGTTGATAGGAGTATCAACTACTGAAGGATTGCCTTTATCCTGGCTTCCAATGACTTCCTTGGTTCCTTAATCTTCTCCCCCTTTTTGGCCTCATCCACTTCTGGAAGCCTGCAAGGTTTGGAAGTTCTACCAGATAACTCAGCAAGCTGTCTTGAATTGTTATCAATTTTGTTGGACAGCTCACCTAGTTTCTTGTTTATCACCTCAAATTGAGTTGTGGTTTTCAACTCCCAATAAGTTGTGAAAGATTTGAGGTGATTGGCTATTAGGGTGTTCATCATCTGGTATAGGGGACCATCTGGGCTGCATAGGTGGTTCATGTCTATGCTAGATGACCCAGGGAATTGGGTAGGCATTTTTAGTGAGGGGGTGTTTTGGGGTGATCTTCAGAGTGTATTGAAGATGCCACTTTAGAGGAATCGGGGATTAAGTGGACTTTAACCTGATCTGTTGTGACCAACTCTTTGAGCTTAGAGACACCAGATTCAGGACCTTCACTAGCAGCCGTCAATTCATGTTTTGTGGAGTGTGAATCATCATCCAAATTAATGGAATCATCTGAATCCCTTATGACATCCTCAATGAGGACATTATCAGTTGTACCATGAGCTGGGCCCAACCCAGTTGTCTCATGAACCTCTGTTTCTTGGTTCTGAGGATTTCCTACCTCAAGCATAAAGCTTTCATCAGTAGTTTCCACAAGTGAGGTCTTAGCTATGTTACTTCTGTCCTCAGGTCCACCACTGGGTGGTAAATGAGTAGTAGCAGCCTCAAATGTACCTAAGGTCTCTAAGTTTGGGCTTAGAAACCCTAGTTCATCCTTATCTCTTGGGTTAGGGCTAAAGACATCCACATTCATGTCAAAGTCTGATGGTATGTCCCCTGTTTGATGTGGTTGTTGGGGACTGACATGTTTTGATGGGATAGTCTCTTTTAGCCCAGAGAGAAGTTTGGCAATTTGTATGGTTGATGGTTCTGGTTCAGTAGTTTGGGGTAAAGGTTCAGCAGTTTCAAAAGAAGGGTCAGTAGTTATGTTATTCTTGAATTTCTTTCTTTTGAAAAGAATGGTAATAGGTGCTCTTTGGGGGGGGGGGTTGAGATGGATGAGACTGAAAGGATGTTTCAGTCACATCTTTAACAAGTGCAGATTGCACATCAGCAGTTCAGGCATCTCAACTTCCTAAACTGCCTTTCTTTTAAGGTTGGTGGGTTTTGGTTTTTGTTGTTTGGTTTTCTTGGCCTTTTTGGGCGAGGGTTTGGAAGATGATGGTTCCATGGGGACTGTTTCTGGTTCCCCGTGGTCATCTTCTGGCTAGGCAGCCGGTTTGTTATGCCTTGAGTATGCTTGTGAGGTTAATGGGTTTAAAACAGTTGTTTTTCCCACAAGCACCTCATCTCCAAGTTCTTTAATTATGAAATGCATTATGAACCTTAGATACAACAAAAACTTCTTTTTAGAATTTGGGTGATGCAACAGCAACTCATTAAAGAAAAATGTTGATGCCCTGAATTTTGTTTCATTCACAATGGAATGAAAAATAGGTTGAAAAGTAGAGGGCATCTGATCATAAGATCCAGCTTTTGGACTCAAACACATGATAATGTAATGAAACAAAAGTTTATATTTTGGTTCAAAATATTTCTTAAAAATTGTTGCATGTGAGAGAGTACCTTCGTAACCACACTCTGTCATGGTTAAATGAATTTCAGAGTTGGGAAAATTATCTGGTGCATTCACATCATCCAGACCCAGTCTAATTCCCAGAGTAGCCGGTGTGATTGCCATTACTTTCCCTTGGATGGTTGAATTGAGGGAAATAATCTGATCATTCACTGTCACCGTCTCCGCATTTGCCCAGAACTCATTAAGAGTTTCAGTATGGATTGGAGGATCAATGGTGAAGGCAGTGAAGTATTGGGATTTGATGACTAAATCAATGATTTCGTCGTATTGGGACCAGGCTTCATGTTTCTCAAAGTAGCCTCTTTGATTGTGTCCCTGTTTCAGTATAAGAGCCATGTGGTTTGTGTGTGTGTGGATCGAACAGTGTTTTTGTTTGCATGTTAGGGTTTGAGAGTGTTTTTGAGAGAGAAGGAGGGAATTTTGCTTTTTTGAAAGGATAAGTGATGGAAAAGGTGTTTATCAGAAGTTTATAACCGCCCTAGGTCAAACTTTTGAAGTGGAAAATGTCTCATTTACCCTTAATGACAAAACTGCTGATGAAGAACAATTTTCATCAGTAGTTCCCATTTTTCTCTTCAGTAGTTTGTTAACAACTGATGAGAATGTTTATAAACACTTTAGTCATAACTTCTAAAGTTTATTTTATCAGAAGTTAATCATTTTTTTCAGAAAATATTCCCATACTGATGTTTTGTACATCAGTAGTTTCTCTCTTTTTGTTTTTCAAAAGTTTTGTGACAAAAAATGTAAGTGGAAATAAAAATATGTGCAGAAAAATAAAAGAAACACTTACAAATTTAGCATCCCAAGCATGGATACTAACTTCTGAAATGTTGATGTGTCAAGGGGTTTAGTGAATATGTCAGCTATTTGATTAGCTGTTGTCACATGCTTCACTTCAATCTTTCCTTTTTCATAGCAATCCCTTATGAAATGATACATGATCTCAATATGTTTAGTTTTTGAGAACTGAACAGGATTTTGAATGATGCTAATGGCAAATTTACTGTCTAGTAGCAATGGTGTCTTGGTCTCTTTGATTCCATAATCAAGAAGTTGATATTTTAGCCATTGTATCTGTGATGTACAACTTGCAGCTGCAATGTATTCAGCTTCAGCAGTTAAAGTTGCAGCAGATGTTTGCTTCTTTAATTGCCAGGACACTAGACAGTTTCCCAAGAATTGACAACCACTAGATGTTGATTTTCTTGACATTTTGCACCCTGCATAGTCACTATCTGAAAAAGCTGTTAACTTGGTATTGCTAGAAGCAGGATACCAAATTCCAAGTGTAGGAGTTCCTTTCAGATATCTGAAGATTCTTTTGACTGCAATGAGGTGTGATTCCCTAGGAGCTGATTGATATCTAGCACAGACACATGTTGAAAACATAATATCTGGTCTAGAAGCAGTTAGATATAAAAGGGAACCTATCATACATCTATACATGTTTTGATCAACCTCTTTTCCTTGATCATCTGGTTCAACTTGTGTGGTTGATGTCATGGGAGTGGAACATGATTTACAGTCTTGTAAAGGAAATTTGTTCAATAATTCTTTAACATATTTAGATTGATGTATAAAAGTTCCATTTGTTTGTTGTTTAATCTGCAGGCCTAAAAAGTACTGCAGCTCTCCCATTGTACTCATCTCAAATTTTGATTGCATGAGTTTCTTGAATTCATCACACAGTTTTGTGTTTGTTGAACCAAATATGATATCATCAACATAAATTTGAACAAGTAACACATGATTTCCAACATGTTTTATGCAAAGAGTTTTTATCAATGGAGCCTCTTGTAAAGTTATTTTTGAGCAAAAAGTTTGAAAGTGTTTCATACCAGGCTCTAGGAGCCTGTTTTAGCCCATAAAGAGCTTTGTCAAGTTTGTACACCCACTCAGGATGAGAAGGATCCTCAAACCCAGGTGGCTGACAGACATACACTTCCACTTTGATTTTTCCATACAAAAATGCACTTTTAACATCCATTTGAAAAACTTTTATTTTGTTGGAAATTGCATAAGCCAAGAATAACGTGATGGCTTCAAGTCTTGCAACTGGAGCAAAGGTTTCATCATAGTCAATTCCCTCTTCTTGAGAATAACCTTGTACCACCAGTCTTGCCTTGTTCTTGATAATCATACCAGCTTCATCTTGTTTATTTCTAAAAACCCATCTTATGCCAATTGGTAGCTTGTTTGGTGGTAAGGCACAAATTTCCCAGACTTGTTGCTTCCTGAACTGGAGCAACTCTTCTTGCATAGCTTGCACCCAATTGTTGTCTTTGAGGATTCTTGATACTTCTTAGGTTCCAACTGAGAAATGAATGCTGAGAAGAAGCAAAAGTTGGAATGCTGGTTTCTTGTGAGAACCCCTGATGCAATATCACCCATGATTTGATCCAATGGATGATCTTTGTGTTCAATCAGTTGTTGTAAACCACTGACAGGTGTAGGTGGCTCTTGTACTTCTTCAAACAAACCACTAAGGTTAATAATATCTGGTTCAGCTGTTTAAACATCTTCAGTAGTTGTAGGAGCTGAAACAGATGTTTGAATTTGTACATCAGCAGTTGTTGAATCAGAAGTTTGTGAAACTTCTGATGGTTTGAAAGTTGACTTAATGACTGTATTGGGAGTCCATGGTGCTGGATCCTCATCATCAAATCTTTGATCACCATAATAAGTAGGTTTATATGAAGTGATAGTCTTTTCAGGTCCGAAATGGAAGCTGTCAAGGTCAAAGAGTTCAACAGGATGTGCTGGAATGAGAGTGTGTTTTGACTCATTGAATTTGACATTCAATGTTTCTTCTACTATCTTGGTTCTTGAGTTAAAAACCTTGTAGGCTTTTCTAGTGGAAGAGTAACCAAG
This sequence comes from Ambrosia x helenae, assembly GCA_030844895.1. Taxonomy (NCBI): domain Eukaryota; kingdom Viridiplantae; phylum Streptophyta; class Magnoliopsida; order Asterales; family Asteraceae; genus Ambrosia; species Ambrosia x helenae. The sequence continues at coordinate 20,770,272 of CM061223.1, read as the reverse complement.
AAAATAACCTGAATCAACTTTAGCAGCAAACTTTGAAATAGAGTCTTTAATGTTAAGAATGAAACATTGACATCCAAAAGCCCTGAAAAAAGGAGATAAGGGGCTTAATGCCATGAAGAACTTCATAGGCAGTTTTGGATTGTCTCTTGTTGACAAGGACTTTATTCTGAACATAACATGCAGTGTTGACTGCTTCAGCCCAGAAATACAATGGTAGGCTTGAATCAGCTAACATGGTTCTTGCTGCTTCAATTAATGTCATGTTCTTCCTTTCTACCACACCATTTTGTTCAGGAGTTCTGGGAACACTGAATTGTCTAATAATCCCTTTAGACAAACAGAATTCATCCAGAGTTTTGTTCCTGAACTATGTCCCATTGTCACTTCTAATGGCTTTGACAGAAAGAGAATATTGTTTATCTACTTGTAGAATGAAGAACTTGATGATTTCAGCTGCCTTATCCTTGGAAAATAAGAAGAATACCCATGTGTATCTTGAATAGTCATCAATGATGACTAGGCAGTACTTTTTCTTACCAAGGCTCGTGATTTTTACTGGCCCAAATAAGTCCATATGGAGTAGTTGAAGACATGCAGTTGTTTTTTATTCTTCAATAGACTTATAGGAGGACTTATGCTGTTTTCCCTTTAAACAGGACACACAGTGTTCTTGACACTGGTATACTTTCAAGGGTAGACCTCTGACTGTCACACCCTCAAATTCTACGTGCGGGGTTTTACCGCAATGTGCGTGACACACCAGGATCCAAGTCAACGGTCACAACGAACGACAACTATATGCGATAAGATATGTAAACCAAACCATGCAATAGTTTGAAAATGATGATTCAAAACACAGCGGAAGCAATATAGGTTTTACAAAATGTATAACGATGAAACATAAGTTTAAAGTTTAAACAATCCAAGACGCGAAACATGATCCTAGACGCGAGTGCGACTCTGTGCGCCTAAACTCAATGCTGCTACCTTAGCGACCTGAGAAAACATGACAAAAATATGTCAACATATAATGCTGGTGAGTTCACAGGTTTTAAGTTCGTAAAACGTTTTCATGTGTAAAGCGATTCCTCACAAAGTGTCAAGTGTGCAAAAGCTCCAAGTAAATAACAAACGTTCCCATTCTACTACGATTATGTGGCCAAAACCATTATTGACAAACGTGCTCAAAGTTGCTGCCCATGTGCAAATGCCAAAGTAGAGACAATATGCACCCGCCCGGCTCCCAGCCGTCGAGTGGGGTTCGTCACGCCCAATAGATCTATCCACATTTCCCTCGTTGTGCCCCACACATTCATGATTTCGATAGGGACTTTAGGTTTCATCGTATAGTAAATAAGTGCTAAGCGTTAAGTGCCAAATGTCAAGTGCCAATGTTTAAAAATGCCAAGTGTCAAAAGTGTCACATCTCTCAATAGAGTTACATTCCAAAAAGAGTCATGTTTCTAAAGGTTTTATGTTTCCAAAAGTGTTACGTTCCATAAGAGTTACGTTTTCAAAACATAATCGTTGCAATGTTAAAACGTGTGGCATGTTTCTCCCCCGAGAGAAAAGAGTATAAAAGAGGGGTCGTGAACTCACCTGAGAGTGCGTCTCGTGATAACTAGAAATCCAATACGTGTATAATAATCCCGACTAATGACAACCTATCAATGAATTCGAATAAGTGTTTTGACTACGTGTGTTAAAAAGTGTGTTTAAACGTTAACCGGACATGCCAGAGAGACCCGACATCCCGCTGGTGACCCATTACATCAATTAGTTATGCACATAAGGTTAACACATGAGTTTCAAGCATAAAACACTTAGTTTGCATCAAATATCGCATTTACGAAGTCGTAAGGTCGAACCAGAAGATTTCTGGGTTTGGTCCGACCCCAAGGGCTTCTGGTTCGACCCATGGACCCTTGGTTCAACCCCCATGATGTTCATTCAACCTATTCACAAGTTCATTCGACCTAACACATGTTTATTTGACCCTAACATATGTTTATTCGATCTTAACGTTTGTTAATTTGACCCTAACACGTGTTAATTCGACCCCAGACACCCAGATTCGACCCCATGCACCCACATTCGACCCCAGGCACCCACATTCGACCCTATTATCACACCCTCAAATTTCCACTATGGAGTTTATACCGCGAGGCGCATGACAAACCAGGATCCCATAGCCATAAGTCACATGAATGACTCTAAATGCCCAAACCATTTAGTTCGTTATTGTAAAACCAAGTTTAAAAGTTTTAACCAAACCAAATAAAGTATAGCGGAAGCGAATGACAAACAGTTAAGTAAAATTCTGCGCAAAACACCGCGCCCAAAACCATAAGTAAATAGTTAAATGTTAAAAGCAGTTTAAATGTTTATAATCCCATGACATAATATGATGCATGTCCTAGTCGTGCTCCATAGCTAGTTACCTGCAAAAGCATGCTAGCGTGTGTCAACATAAAGTTGGTGAGTTCACAAAGTAAAGTAAATGAGTTTGTAAATGTGCTGGTTTCCAAAAACACGTAACCAAATAAAAGCGTAGGTCCTCCAGACCAAAATGTTCAAGTGTTATCAGTTTAAGCGTGTCAGGGGTAGCTAACCCACTCATTGCAACTAAACAGTATTATTGGGACACCTTCAGTAGTATAATAATTTGCCTCGATAACTAGTGTCTATCAACACTAGTTCTCAATTGTGGTCAGAAGTTCATGCCCATGCTCCCAGCATCGCAAACATGAGGTTGTTGCACAACCTAATAGCGCTATCAACTAATACCCCGCTCGCTCCCAGCGATTAACCCAATAATGTGCAAGGACTTTTCAAGTGATAGAGTGTTTAGTTCACAAAGGACCAATAAGTTTTAAACTGATCAAGCACAATCCTCCCCGAGGATTCGTTACAGACTCTCCCAAAGAGTCAATGTTCAAGTAGTCCCAAACCGGACTAGAAAACGTTTATCAAAGTTGTCTCACCCTGAGACACATGCTTTTTGAGAAAAAGTAGTGAAACTCACCTTAGTATGCAAGCATTAAATCCAAACTTCAAGTAGGGTGTGCTACCGACTCCCTAGTATATGTGTCACCAAGTAAGTATATGTGTAATACCATTACACCATATAACCCGTTTATCCAAGACATTTAAATGTTCAAAAGCGTGTAAGTGACACCTAGTGATTCTACATGTATAAGTAAACCCTACGGACCCGTTGGTGAATATGTTGGTTACCATCAGTTGTACACTTCCTATGCATCTCATATAAGTGTCCATTCAAGTTCACGTCAATAACATACCACATAGGACTCCAAATAGTCACATAAACACATAATACACAATCTGGATTTTTAGGACAGATTGTGTGCCACAAAAACTAATTTATTTAAAATACTTAATCAATGAATTAAACTCCCAACATTTACTGAATATTATTTGGGATTTATTTAATAACCCATATTTTTTGTTTTGTCTCAAAATTAAACACAAAAATTATTAAAATTCGTTCAACACAGCTATGTCCAGAAAACCTCCACAACAGGTCAGTTTAGTAGAAAAATTCCCAAAAATTGTGTATTCATCCAAACGGGATGAATCCACTTGGAAAAGTCAAAATATCCAATGTTAAACTACTGTAAAAATTTCATAACTTAATTCTTTATAAAACTCGAGTTATAACCGTTTAAAGTTGAATCAATTTGTTAATCCGAAAATCTGATATGACCTTTATTCAAAGAAAATTCCAAAAACTACTCAAACGGCGTCCAAATCACTCGATTTTACCCATTATGAAAAGATAAGACCAGGTATAATATAACTATGCAAAGAAAACATCAAAACTATCATGTTAAAGCCACGTAACAGACCCTACAAGTTAACCTAAACATTCTGTCCAGATTTTAATCATGCATAAACCCTTGTTTAAACGACTCACTGTGCGTATAATCGATCAAAAACAATCAACAATCATTACAAAACATTCATAAGACCTATCAAGATTAGAATCTATCATAATACATGCAAAATCATAAACCTTAATAATCAAAACATCTTCAACTTGCGCAACAAGTAATCTATCATATCACTAATCGCTTATCATCATGTTTAACCCGTTAAATCTTCATAAACTTCAACTTTTAATCTTTATAAAAAGGTCTCAGACCTGGACAAACTTAGTTATAGGGTTTTTATAACATAATAATAAGATTAAAGCATAATAGATTAAGGATTATACCACAAGCTCTTCGAAATAATCAACCGAATGCTCTTGAAGCTTCCCGATCGATGTTCTTGCGCCTTAGCAGGTGTTTTGGGGCTAATATTTCGTAAATAGGGCAGTAGGGCGATTAGGGTTTGAGTTTAGGTGATAAAAGAGGCTTAGGGTTGCTTAAATAGGTGTTTAAGTCGGTTTGGTGATAACAGACACCCGCGCGCGGCCGCTCGGTGCCTGTGAGCGGCCGCTCAGAGGGCTTCGGCCCGCGTGGGTGGCCTGCTTCATCACCCGACGTGTTTTCCTTTGATGTTTTCGCTATTTCGGACCGTAATAAGTGTAACCCCATGTGTTAAGACCCCAATCATCCAAATTGTCCACCTTTAACGATTTTTATTAACGTATTCGGTTTAAGTTCACATAATCACATATGGTTTGCACATAGTTTCACAAAGTATCACAGACGCACGTAATCGCAATCAATCTAAATCAATTAACTCACAATTATTAGACTTCATTGTTCACCAACGTCCGAGGTTCATTAATCATGTATACAGTCTGGTGCTACATTCGACCCCTAGGAGCTACGTTCGACCCCCAGAAGCCACGTTCGACCCCTAGAAGCCACGTTCGACTCCCAGAAGCCACGTTCGACCCATTAGAGCCACATTTGACCCCACGATGGGTCGAATGAGTTCCACGTTCGACCCTTTGCTGCAGAACGTCATAAAACGCATCTAAACGGCCCGAAAACATCACGAAACATCACCAATCACAGCAGTCAACTATCATTAACATATTCCCACAAAACCCTACCAATTTTATCCCAAAATCCGTCCGTTTTACAAGTTACCCGAAATGGCAAATTATGGAGATGTCACATCAAACGCATGCAATCTTTACCCAATTAGGAAACTTTATGAAATCAATCAATAATCAACTTAATATACTCAGATTATCATGAACAAGAAACCCCCAATCATATCCTTATCACTATCATCATCAACAAGCCCTAGATCTAACCCAAAATCCCCAAAATGAACAAAATATCATCAATAATCAATTATAACCTATCTCAATCATAAATCATCATCAATAACAGTCCTAGATCATTGTTATAACATCTATACAGCAATCAATCATCAAACAATAAATAACACCACATAAAACACCATTAACACATGTTAATTTATATGAAAACTCATTGTTTATGAATAGGTTTTGTTTAGAAAGATATTAGGAAGGTTTTTATCCATGAAAACATGTTTGAATCAGATCTGGACTCTTGGAGTTTAATGAAAACGAATCAAAATGCTTTATAAAGGATTTAGCATGAAGAACACACCTTAGATCTTTGTTTAGATGATGTTTGTAGGTTAGATTATGAAAACAAGGGCAAAAACTCCTTCCCGAATGATTAAAGTTTCTAGAGAGTGTTTAGAGACGTTTAGGGTTTGTGAAATGGTGAAAAATGACAAAGTGTGGTATTTATACTGGTCCACGTTCGCCCCTTGTACAAGGACGAAGATGCCCACGTTCGCCCCCTGTACAAGGTGGAATGAACCTTTATGTTGTTCTCCCTTCCAGGTTCGCCCTCACGCTAGGTCGAACCAAGGCCCATGCCAGGTTCACCCCCACGCTATGGGTCGAACCAAGACTTATGCTTTCCAGATTTTCTAGTTTGTCGTGTTTAACGCATTTTAATGCATCCTAACACATGAACATGTAATCCTAATCTATGTTTAACATATATAAGCATGGATAATCATCTAAACAGCGTTTAAACACGTATTTTCATATAATCCACCACATAAGAATCAATCTATGCATAACACTTAATTTAGTTTATGTAATTCACCAACAACGGGACTCGTAACATGTGCGTGTGTGATTAACCCAATGATCCTCCAAATCATTGAACCCTGGACAATACGGACTGTGTTCCGACTCTACTGACCCCGTTAAGTATGTTTAATAAACGTTTTTCGCTAAGGTAGACTTATGTGTTTGAAAAATGTTAACCTAAACATGCCGGGTGTCACATCATCCCCCTGTTGAAAAACTTTTCGTCACGAAAATTTCTCGAAGTCAAAGAGAACGAAGCGATAAAAAGAAAAATTTTCCCGGTCAACACATCATCCCCCTGTTGAAAGGAATCTCGCCCCAAGATTCACTCTTCGACAGTAATGAGTGTCGACCGAACCCAAGTAACGTTTCCCAGAATGCAAACGAAAGGATAACCGCGAACGAAGAATGATAGCAACGGATACTCTATGCCGGGGAACCGCCCTCCCCAAAGTGGATGCAAGACAAGTGACTCCTCCTGATCGAAGACCTACTGGAGACTACTGTGATCGGTATAAACGACACACCGGTACCGTCCAAGTAGCATATCCAAAGGACCCACATCAGACCCATGGATGCAAAACGATGACCAAGTACCAAACTGAATGCACATAAGGTTAACACATAAGTTTCAAGCATAAAACACTTAGTTTGCATAAAAAATCGCATTTAGGAAGTCGTAAGGTCGAACGGAAGATTTCTGGGTTTGGTCCGACCCCAAGGGCTTCTGGTTCGACCCATGGACCCTTGGATCAACCCCATGATGTACATTCAACCTATTCACAAGTTTATTCGACCTAACACATGTTTATTTGACCCTAACATATGTTTATTCTACCTTAACGTATGTTAATTTGACACTAACAAGGGTCAATTCGACCCCAGACACCCAGATTCGACCCTAGGCACCCACATTCGACCCTATGATGCTATATTAGACCCCTAGGAGCCACGTTCGACCCCCCTAGAAGCCACGTTCGACCCCCAGAAGCCACGTTTGACCCATTAGAGCCACATTCGACCCCACGAAAGATCGAATGAGTTCCACGTTCGACCCTTTGCTGCAGAACTTCATAAAACGCACCAAAACGCACCAAAACGCATCTAAACGGTCCGAAAACATCACGAAACATCACCAATCACAGCAGTCAACTATCATTAACGTATTCCCACAAAACCCTACCAATTTTATCCCGAAATCCGTCCGTTTTACAAGTTACCCGAAATGGCAAATTATGGAGATGTCACATCAAACGCATGCAATCTTTACCCAATTAGGAAACTTTCTGAATCAATCAATAATCAACTTAATATACTCAGATTATCATGAACAAGAAACCCCCAATCATATCCCTATCACTATCATCATGAACAAGCCCTAGATCTAACCCAAAATCCCCAAAATGAGCAAAATATCATCAATAATCAATTATAACCTATCTCAATCATAAATCAACATCAATAACAGTCCTAGATCATTGTTATAACACTATACAATAATCAATCATAAAATAATACATAACACCACATAAAACACCATTAACACATGTTAATTTGTATGAAAACTCATTGTTTATGAATAGGTTTTGTTTAGAAAGATATTAGGAAGGTTTTTATCCATGAAAACATGTTTGAATCAGATCTGGACTCTTGGCGTTTAATGAAAACGAATCAAAATGCTTTAAAAAGGATTTAGGATGAAAAACACACCTTAGATCTTTGTTTAGAAGATGTTTGTAGGTTAGATTTATGGAAAACAAGGGCAAAAACTCCTTCCCCAATGATTAAAGTTGCTAGAGAGTGTTTAGAGACGTTTAGGGTTTGTGAAATGGTGAAAAATGACAAAGTGTGGTATTTATACTATTCCACGTTCGCCCCTTGTACAAGGTCGAAGGGGCCCACGTTCGCCCCATGTACAAGGTCGAATGAACCTTTATGTTGTTCTCTCCCCTTCCAGGTTCGCCCCCACGCTGGGTCGAACCACGGCCCATGCCAGGTTCGCCCCCACGCTATGGGTCGAACCAAGACTTATGCTTTCCAGATTCTCCAGTTTGTCATGTTTAACGCATTTTAATGCATCCTAACACATGAACATGTAATCCTAATCTATGTTTAACATATATAAGCATGGATAATCATCTAAACATCATTTAAACACGTATTTTCATATAATCCACCACATAAGAATCAATCTACGCATAACACTTAATTTAGTTTATGTAATTCACCAACAACGGGACTCGTAACGTGTGCGTGTGTGATTAACCCAATGATCCTCCAAATCATTGAACCCTGGACAATACGGACTGTGTTCCGACTCTACTGACCCTGTTAAGTATGTTTAATAAATGTTTTTCACTAAGGTAGATTTATGTGTTTGAAAAATGTTAACCTAAACATGCCGGGTGTCACATCATCCCCCTGTTGAAAAAATTTCGTCCCGAAAATTTCTCGAAGTCAAAGAGAACGAAGCGATAAAAAGAAAAATTTTCCCGGTCGTCATATCATCCCCCTGTTCAAAGGAATCTCGCCCCGAGATTCACTCTTCGACAGTAATGAGTGCCGACCTAACCCAAGTAACGTTTCCAAGAATGCAAACGAAAGGATAACCGCGAACAAAGAATGATAACAATGGATACTCTATGTCGGGGAACCGCCCTCCCCAAAGTGGATGCAAGACAAGTGATTCCCCCTAATCGAAGACCTACTGGAGACTACTGTGATCGGTATAAACGACACACCGGTACCGTCCAAGTAGCATCTCCAAAGGACCCACATCAAACCCATGAATGCAAAACAATTACCAAGTACCAAACTGAATGCACATAAGATTAACACATAAATTCTAGCATAAAACACTTAGTTTGCATCAAAAATCGCATTTACGAAGTCGTAAGGTCGAACCGGAAGATTTCTGGGTTTGGTCCGACCCCAAGGGCTTCTGGTTCGACCCTTGGACCCTTGGTTCAACCCCCATGATGTTCATTCAACCTATTCACAAGTTCATTCGACCTAACACATGTTTATTTGACCCTAACATATGTTTATTCGACCTTAACATATATTAATTTGACCCTAACACGTGTTAATTCGACCCCAGACACCCTGATTCGACCCCAGGCACCCACATTCGACCATATGGTGCTACATTCGACCCCTAGGAGCCACGTTTGACCCCCTAGAAGCCACGTTCGACCCATTAGAGCCACATTCGACCCCACGAAGGGTCGAATGAGTTCCACGTTCGACCCTTTGTTGCAGAACTTTATAAAACGCACCAAAACGCATCAAAACGGTCCGAAAACATCACGAAACATCACCAATCACACCAGTCAACTATCATTAACATATTCCCACAAAACCCTACCAATTTTATCCCGAAATCCGTCCGTTTTACAAGTTACCCGAAATGGCAAATTATGGAGATGTCACATCAAACGCATGCAATTTTTACCCAATTAGGAAACTTTCTGAAATCAATCAATAATCAACTTAATATACTCATATTATCATGAACAAGAAACCCCCATTCATATCCTTATCACTATCATCATGAACAAGCCCTAGATCTAACCCAAAATCCCCAAAATGAGCAAAATATCATCAATAATCAATTGTAACCTATCTCAATCATAAATCATCATCAATAACAGTCCTAGATCATTGTTATAACATCTATGCAGTAATCAATCATCAAACAATACATAACACCACATAAAACACCATTAACACATGTTAATTTGTATGAAAACTCATTGTGTATGAATAGGTTTTGTTTAGAAAGATATTAGGAAGTTTTTTATCCATGAAAACATGTTTGAATCAGATCTGGACTCTTGGGGTTTAATGAAAACGAATCAAAATGCTTTAAAAAGGATTTAGGATGAAGAACACACCTTAGATCTTTGTTTAGAAGATGTTTGTAGGTTAGATTATGGAAAACAAGGGCAAAAACTCCTTCCCCAATGATTAAAGTTGCTAGAGAGTGTTTAGAGACGTTTAGGGTTGGTGAAATGGTGAAAATGACAAAGTGTGGTATTTATACCTGTCCACGTTCGCCCCGTGTACAAGTTCGAAGGTGCCCACGTTCGCCCCCTGTACAAGGTCGAATGAACCTTTATGTTGTTCTCCCCTTCCAGGTTCACCCCCACGCTGGGTCAAACCAAGGCCCATGCCAGGTTTGCCCCCACGCTATGGGTAAAACCAAGACTTATTCTTTCCAGATTTTCCAGTTTGTCGTGTTTAACGCATTTTAACGCATCCTAACACATGAACATGTAATCCTAATCTATGTTTAACATATATAAGCATGGATAATCATCTAAACATCGTTTAAACACATATTTGCATATAATCCATCACATAAGAATCAATCTACGCATAACACTTAATTTAGTTTATGTAATTCACCAACAACGGGACTCGTAACGTATGCGTGTGTGATTAACCCAATGATCCTCCAAATCATTGAACCCTGGACAATACGGACTGTGTTCCGACTCTACTGACCCCGTTAAGTATGTTTAATAAACGTTTTTCGCTAAGGTAGACTTATGTGTTTGAAAAATGTTAACCTAAACATGTCGGGTGTCACACTGACCAAGCCCATTTTAGTGACTTTATTTATGGTTTTAAAGTTCACATGGCCAAAGTCTCCTGTGCCAGAGATTAGTCTCTGAAGTTAATGCCCTTGAGAGGGAACATGCAGTGTTGTTCAGTACTTTGTCCTTTTCAATGTCCACTGCATAGACATTGCCATATCTTTTAGCTATCAACAAAGTATGATCTTCTCTATCAACTTCTGGCCTTCTGGTGATATGATCTTGCATGCTGTCTTTGTGAAAAAGGAAGAATATCCTTTATCACACATTTGTGACACACTTAGCAAGTTGTATTCAAGGTTTTCAACCAGATTGACCTTGTCAAACTGTATTTTGCCTGAAGAGACATTGCCATGTCCTAGCACATATCCCTTGGCATTGTTCCCAAAGGATACAGATCCTTCTGTTTAACTGATAAAATTGTTTATCGGGTATCTGCATCCTGTCATGTGCATTGAGCCTCCACTGTCAACATACCAAATGCTATTTAAGCCTCTGGAGACCCTCTGCACAAAGTATCAAATTAGTTAGATTTGGGAACTCGGGCCAATTTGTCTTTGGGTTTGCTCTTGAGAACATTAACAGTTTGTTCTTGACCAGGTTGAGGAATCCATGTCTTTTTGGCAATGGATTTTTCATTAAGAGCAATGGTGGTATCCTTTTGAGGACCACCATCAAACTTGTCATCAGTAGTTGTACCATATTCATGAGATTTTTAATCTCAGCAATTTGTGAAACTGCTGATGATTTAGGTCTAACTACTGAAAGAAAATTTTGAGAAAAAGACTGTTGTTGAGATTTCATCCTTTTCTGAGAAAAGGTGTTGCCTGGTTGTTGTTTCTTGGGAAAGAAAGTTTCTTCAAAATCATTTTTGAGTTGTTTTCCTATAACTAGTTGTGAAATATTCTTATTATACTGAATTCCTTTTCTGTATCTACAAAATTCTGTTTTGTGGTTGAACAAACCACAAATTTCACATTCTTTTGCCTTTTCTTTTTCATTTAAAGGCAAATTTCTGACTCTTTTGATTTGATTTAGGTCATCAGTAGTTTTCAGGTTCTCAACTCTCGATGTAGATGAAACTACTGATGGCTTAAAGTCAAATTTGATCAGTACTTCTGAAGAACTTTCTCTTTCAATTTTTAGAAAGTTTTCATGAAAAGATGTGCATTATTTCTCTTCAGAAGTTTCATTTTGAACTATTCTTCCCCATCATCAGTATTTTTGGGAGAAAAATCACTTGGTGTTTCAGTGTGGTTGTACCCTATGCCAAACCTAACATTTTATGCACTTTGTTTGTTAAGCAGCAGTTGGTACCCTTTACATGACTCAACCCATTTTTCACATTCAACCTTGGTGTCAGCAAGCTCTTTTCTGACATTTCCTAGGTCTTCTATCATGATTTTAAGTTGTGCAGCTGGGATGGAAGGCATTGATTGTTGGCTCTGCATTTATTGAGCAGGCATCTGTACATATTGTATTTTTGGCACATATTGGATTTATGGAGCTTGTGCCTGTACAAAATGTGCACTTCCCTGTGTTCCATTATTCCTATTATAACTAGGGTTAAACTGATTTCCAGACTGTGATTGGTTATAACTAGAGCTTCTACATTCTCTAGCAAAGTGTCCCAACTTCTGACACTTGTGACATCTAAGTTTAGATTTGTCAAAACCAATTTTTGTTGAACTGTTCAGTCCTGGAAATTTCCTTCCTGACCTTTTGTAAAATTTGTTAGTTTTTATACTTAACATGGCCAGTTGGTGTAAAATGTCCATTTCTTCTAAGTCATCACTGCTAAAAATTTTCAAATCATCCATGATAAAACACATGTTATCAGCAGTTTAACTATATTCATCATGTCAATGTGGTCAAAAGATCCAAAATTATTTGGACAAGAAGGTGAGTCTTGTCCCAACAATGCTGTACTACCTGGTACATAGTCATCAGTTGTTTTACCAGAACTTTGCAACTTTTTCTTTTGATCAATTTCTCTTTCAAAAGTTAGCAATCTCCCATGTAATTTTGTAAGAGTGAGGGAGTTAAAGTCTGGTGAAGATCTGAGAACTATAGAGTAAGTTTCCCATTTTTCTGGTAAAGACCTTAAAAATCTATGAAGCATAGATACATTTGTGTAGGTCTGACCATTTAATTTCAACTCAGATATTAATGAGGAGAATATTTCAAATTGTTGTATCAAAGTTTCCCCATTAATATGAGTAAATGTTTCATATTGTTGAGCTAGGATTTCTCTGGTGTTGGCAATCACCTCTTCAGTTCCTCCAAACTGCTCTTTTAGGCAATCCCAAAGCTCTTTGGCACTTTCACAATGTAAAAGTCCAGAGTAGATTTCATTTGGGAGTGCCATTGCCAACATAGAGAAAGCCTTGGCATCAAGCTCAAGTTTAAGGAAATCTTCATCTGTGTAGTCTTTTGGGTCCTTTGGTATTTCAACTTTAGTTTCAAAATTTATATTTACTGGTTTGTGAGGACCATATATCACAGATTTCTAACAACCAGTGTTGGTCTAAGACAGAGTATGTGCCATCCTTTTCTGCCATATTTTATATTCTGTACAAACAAGCATAGCAAGTTTATTGGCAGAACCAGTATTATGATGATCCATTTTGGAGAGTATTGATTTATCAAGTTTCTCTCAAAGTGATGGATGTTGAAAAAAGTGAACTTCTATCCTTTATTGAATATCAATAAGAGCCTGTGTCTGATTCTCAATTTGTTAGATTGATATTTGATCAGATAAACCAGTGCTCTGATACCAATTGTTGCATCAGTGTGCTCTTTTAACAGTTACTTGCCTATGAACACTTATGTGTTTTGCAAGTTTAATCAGTTTTGCATAGCGGAATAAGTTTATAAAGTTTCACTATCAACAGGAGTTATTACTCCCCCTGGATGTTTGTAAACTAAAGACAAGTTAATGAGAATCTAAGTATTGAATGTATATGACAATAAATAAGCAAATAGATTCTCAGTTAATGAAATGGAATAACAAGTATAAGCTTTGAAGAATTTCAGTTTTCTATTAAAATCAATGTCTAAACAGAGGGATGAACCCATCTATTTATAGACAAACAAATACATGAACCTTACTACAAAAGCAAGTCTGCAACAAGTTGCAGTCTTGGAACTTGTACAAAATGATAAAGTAATAATAAACAAATAAACTACTGAAACATAAGGGCGGTGGAAAGATTCTATTACAAGTGCTGATGAATGACAAACTACTGAAGAGTAGTTTGTCTTCAGTAGTTCTTCAGTAGACTTGTCTGGTTTGACTTCAGAACTTCTGATCTTTCTTCTTCGGTACTTGTGTAATCCTTCTTTAGTACTTGTGTCTTCTTTCTTTAGTAGTTTCATACTTAGAATATTTGGTAGAAGTATGAATTAGACTAAGGTTGGCAAAAAGAGGTTTCTTCAATCCTTTATGTCCTTACACATATTGACGATTTACCCTTAATTTGGATAATATATTAATTAGATTTTAAACACCATCCCATCTTTTAATCTCCATCATCCATCTTTAAATCAAATGGTTGAAAACACTTCCAACACTTCCTATACAAAACCATTTTCCTACAGGAAATATACCATATATATATATATATATATATGTATGTATATATATATATTATTAATTCATAACATACTAAGGAACAGGCTCTTTCTTTACTTTTTGAGCTTTGTCACCAAAAGTTGTTTGGTTGTCAAATTTAGGCCCTCCATACAAGGTAACCTGCTTATATTCTGAAATGGGTTAGTTAGAAAACGAGGGTGGTGACGGTATCCATTTACGATTTCGGCGGTGAAGAAAAGTTGTATGCAGCAGTGACGTAGGTCACGGTGGTGACTTGTTGCGGTGTCGTGACGCCGATTGTGTCATAGAAAAAGGGAGGGTGCAATGTTTAAACCAAACGGACATTTAGAAGTCCTTGGATATACAGATGCAGACTGGGCAGGAGATCAACATCAGGGTACTTCACAATGGTCGGGGGAAACTTGGTTACATGGAGAAGTAAGAAACAAAAGGTTGTTGCTCTCTTAAGTGAAGAAGCAGAGTTTCGAGGAGTTGCACGAGGTCTGGCAGAAGTCTTATGAATACGTAAGCTTCTAATCGAGATTGGATTCCCTCCCACCAAAAAGATTGAAATAATGCGTGATAATAAAGCTGCAATACAAATATCAGAAAACCCAGTACAACATGATAGAACAAAGCATGTTGAAATTGACAAACACTTCATCAAATAAAAAATAGAAGCAGGCATAATAGATCTGTTTTTTTCAATCAAAGAACCAACTGGCTGACATACTAACAAAAGCAGTCAACGGAAGAATTCTTGGTGGATGTCTAGACAAGTTGAGTTTCGGGAATCCCATAACTCGACTTGAGAGGGAGTGTCAGGAAGGAAAGTCAAAGAGTGAGGAATTTAAGGACCCAAATGAGTCATCAGAACCTTGACAAAAGTTAAAGGTCTTCGATCATGCTAATCAACAGCTAAATGGCATCCCACAATTTATATTGTTTCCTTTATTTATCAGTGTAACATCTCTATAAATTGTCATGACATATTTTCTTTGTACTCACTCTCAATTATTTTCAATACAATCAATCTTTACAATGCTCTCTGATTACTAGACATGATATGTGACTTTTGTTTATAAGAGTAAATAGAGGGTTTTTGGTCTATGGATTAAGCTTATCAAAATACAATAAGAATCACTCACAAGTGACAAGTAATGTGACAAGTAATGAGGGCAGAAACTTGAGTCAAACAATACAAAAAATTGTTATCCATGAAAATTTCTTTATTTATCTAAGTAGTTGGTCATGTTGAGGCATAGATTTCAATATAGTGTTTGTTTGATTGATCGAAAGGCCTGATTTTCCAACAATTAGTATAAGAACTTAACAGATTTTAAGAATCATTTTACGAGAAGGGAAGCAGCCCCTCATGGGGCTGCAATAGTCACAAAAGGGGTTTAATTGAGGTCGGGTTTCCAAAGCTTATTAGTCGTGAAGGGAAAAACTGCCGGTGTTTTTTCTCAGGCATGTAACAAACAAACGTATTTGGGTGCAGTAGAAATGAGATCAGCAGGGGCTGAAGGGGGTTCATTTAGCAACCAAAGAATACATAATAACAGTGGCTCGTCATGTTAGTGATTGAAAGCAACGGGTGCAGATTTATTAGGGAAGGGTTTGGTGTAAATATCCAATCAAGGTTACTTTATTTTATGTTGTTCACAAAGGGAAAACGACGATGAGTTTGCGATTCGGTCAACTGGTTTCACGGGGAAGTGTTAATGGGACTGTATGGTTCCGATAGTGTTTGCCAGCTGAACGAGAAGTGTTCCGGGGCTGAAATTGGGGTCTAAATGGTAGCAAAGACATCAGATCAGTAGATGATGATTGAGTAGAAACTACAGGTTCAACCCAGGTTTGATGGTGTTTTATTTTTGTCGGTGACTTTTTCTTGCTAAGGGCAAGAATCGTAACAGGGGGCTTGAATTCTTTTAGAGGAAAACGAACGGGGTCAAATAACGATGGGCTTAGGAATTCGTTTAGCGATCGAGGGACGAATAAACAGGCAGTTGTTGTCTTTGTTGGTGGTTGATATTAACGGGGCATATCAAAGAAGAGTGTGAAATAGTGGTAAAAGAACGATCAAAGAAGGATTGAATTTGTTTAACTTCAAGTAAAGTGCAATGGAAGGTCAAATCATGGAGACTTTAGACTTGGCCTAGGTAGAGATCGGGGGTCCAGGAAAGGTCGAGATTTTCTTGGAAGAACTTGGAGTAACAGTGTAGATATGAACAAACGGGTCCAAATTAGGATTAAAAGGTTAATAATCCTAGTTAGAGTTGAAGTGGGTTCAAGATAATTCAAATGCATCTAGATAAGTATTATTTAATGGGTCAAGTGTATGTAGTTTGAGTTTAATAATTATTTAATAGGTGTTTGAGTCATAGTGGCTTTGGGTTTAGTTTCTAAAAATAGATTTCTTAAGTTATTGTAGTTGGCGTGGATTTGGTTGTTAACAGTGGCGCAGCATAGTAGGGGCGGGGAGGGGCGGCCGACCCCCCTGGATTTTTGCGCAGAAGTTCCGATTATATACTATTCGTATAGAAAATTTTGAAAATATAGGGTATCGACCCCCCGAAACTAGTGACTTCCGACCCCCCGAACCTTCGGGTCAAGCTTCGCCACTGGTTGTTAATAAAAAAAGTCGAACATATTGTTCAATATCATGTGTGTGACTGATCAAAGGACCTAATTTTCCAACATCGATTCCTATACTGATCATGTTGTGCTTTCTCTATCCATTAAAAACTTTTGCCACACAATTTGTTTGTTCTTCTAAATCTAACTTTTGCTACACAAACGATCCGATTGATTTAAAACCATCCAACCCTTATTTATATTAAGCGGAAGTGACCTTACCACTCTAAAGATCCCTTCTTCTGGTTAATATACTTTAAGCAATGTAAACGCAAAATAGTGTTAATTAAATATTCAAGTGGCCTACTTTAACATTAAAGTTTAAGATCTGTATGCTCTCACATGGTTTGAAGTTCCGTTTAAGCTTCCAGCTGGCATATATAATCTATTCATCCAATGCACTTAAGGATAAGGAAGAAGATTAATTGAAGATGTATACAATAATGCTCATCTTGATGACGCATTCAAAGATTCGAAAGAAAGTCATTATGATGCAAAAAATGGTATCAGATTTATACATTTGATGGTGTGTAAATTTGGTTTAATTGTTTAATCATGTTTTTATCATTATTTATATTGTACAATTTTTTTAAAGGGCCACTTGGATGCTTTTCAATGTAGTAACTTTACCTACTACATTTTTGTGTTTAAAAAAAAATATATTCCTTAGGTTTCTTTGATGGTGGTCAATCATTAATTTTCTTCTATCTGTACATAGCTATGCTAAATATAGACAATTAGAGGAAAATAATAATATATATATACAATAATTATTAAGCTAATTATATTTATAATGGTATATAACAACCTAATTATTTAGATGCCCGAAATTAAAATATTCCAGCTACGATTGCTCAATGTCAACTGTATAAATGAATTTAAAGGGATATAATAAGTTCATTCATTTGATTACAATAAGTATATTTGATTTTTGTATTTGTGTGATTTGATTACAGTATTTAGTGGTTGTGAAATTTTTCCATATCAACTAGCAGGAACCCGTCAATCACATTGTTGGTGCTGTACATTATGCAAACATATTGATAATCTATAATATATGATCAGAGGGTGTACAATTTTAGTAGGAAATAGGTGTAGACATTGTAGTAGAGTAGACACTAAGTTTACAATAAATACCATGAGATATGAAAGTAAGCCAAATTATGAGACAATAGAATTGGACCATAGAGTTTTGTGAATAAAGAAAGCATAAGCAAAGAATAATGATTAAAATAAATACTTTTCAACACAATGTATATAAGGGAAAACATCTGATATTGAAAGCATATGTAAAAATATATAATGAAGTAAGAGAACAATGAAAAGTTGAAGCAAAAGAAAAAAATTCTATTCTTCGGTTAAAAAAAGTCGTTAAATGCTCAAAATGAATAGTGGCCTTTGGGCTGGTAATGGTGAATGTTAGGTTGTGGTGTACTGCTTGCACATCTCTATTATATCATCCATATTGGCTGTCCACCATTCTCATCCAACGAATCGGTCTTGGTAGGTAGTTGTGGGTTGGTGTACGTATGTGTGTGTGTGTGTGTGTGTGTGTGTGTGTGTATAGGGAAAGGGTAAAACGAGAAAATTTTTAAGTTAGAAGAACTAATGAACTCACTTTATAACCACACACTTAATTAAATTAAAAAAGAACGCGTGGTTGTAAATCAAAGGATAATAAAATATTGAATGTCATATTCTTTTTTTTTAAAAAATAAACGTTGGTGTGCTGTTATTTTTACACCGATATTAAACCATCGTAATTTTTTTTTTTTTTTTTTTTTTTTTGCAGTGGAGTTACCAATTTTTACATCGGTGTGTAATTTTTTTTTAAATTTACATTTTACGTCGGTTTTCTCACGGTTCTTCCAACTCCCCTATATATAGGGGAGTGTTATCTTAAGAATGCTAAATATCGTGAGAACAAGTAAAAATATCAATCAAAATAATTTTTTTTAATACAAACCTCATTATAATCAAAATAAAACATTAATAAATGAATTTTCTTTTCCAAATAATTCATCTTTTCTTGCAAAAACACTTTTAAATTAACTTTTTACACATGTGTAAATAAAACAGTTTACACATGTATAAACAGTAAATTTACACATGTGTAAAAACAATTTATTTCCGTATACGTTTGATTTTTTATGCGTAAATTGTGTTTTTGAGATTGTATTTTATTAATAAAGATAAGTGTAAACAAAATTTTGAATTTGAATAGTTTTAGATGGCGTTCTCGCGGTTCGCACGAAATATAGGTGTTCTCAAATTAACTTTCCCATATAGGAGGGATAAAATGAAAACCCTCTTGAGTTGAGAAAACCTTTGAAACCTCTTGTAAAAAAATATAATTTTTTTTTGAAAAAATAACCAATGTAAAATACATGTTTTTAAGCATTTTGGGCAAAAATTAAAATAAAAATAGCGCCGATGGGTTAGAAGGCAATAATTCCAACTTGAAAGTTGGAATTTAACATGCCTAATTTGTCATGGATTTTATTCCATTGGAAAAAAACTAACTAGGGTTAACCCAGTTAGTTTTCTGCTGACGTGGCAGTCCACTTGGTGTATGACATGGCAAAAACTGCCAGATTTGTTGCCACGTCAACAGAAAACTACCTGGTTGGCTGCCATGTCAGCAGAAAACTACCCGGTTGGCTGCCACGTCACCAGAAAACTGCCCAGTTGGCTACCATGTTAGCAAAAAATTGCCCAATGGGCTACCACGTCAGCAGACAACTGCCCAGTTGATTGTCATGTGCTTCGTAGTGGGGTAATTTTTTAAAGGCTACAAGGAGACATGATAGCTTGCTACGTTTTATATACCATATGCATATTGACCAACGTGCCGGTAAAAATAATGGAAGTAGCGGTTTGACTCATTAGCAACTATTATTATACTAATAGTCCTACTCAATATGTTGAAAGTGCCAAATCTGGAGAGATTGCCGAGGAAATGAAAGCATATGGACCTTTATAAGATCCACATTAAGAGGAGGTTGGAACGGCTCATATGTAATCAACCTGCAAAGAAGCATACCCATAACTTTTTCCACATGATAAAAGCAATGCAATACAACTGCTAATCAAGTGTAACACAAATTTCTAGCAGTGGCATTGGAAAATAAAATTGAAAGTTAGGTTAGTCGAAAATATTTCTAATAAGACATCTCAACCTGAGAACTTTTTAGACTTGCACAGATCATTTTTTTCTAGAAACCGAACCGGTTTCAAACCGGTTCATGTTTGGTGCCGGTTTGTGTCTGAACCGGTTTCGGTTTGGTTCGGCCCCGGTTTTACCGGTTTGAAAGATCGGTTTTTGTTCGGTTCAGTTTGTGTTCCTGAACCAATTCATGCGCACACTTTTTTTTAAGAAAAGGCATCAGAAAATTATTAGTTTTTTACGTAAAGTTCGACTTTTATTATTTCTTACAATCTTTTTAAGGTGTATAGACATATATTTGTATCTGCAGAAACCTTTTGTATAATTTTGTTATATATAACGTTTTTATATAAAAATGCAATTTTTTTATATAAAATTGAAAATTTTTAAATAAAATGTAATAATTACTTAATTTTGTTTGATACCCTTCTCAAATGCTTTATAATATAATAAAGATTATAGATTATATATATGTATTAATGGTAATTGGAGGTTATGATAAAAGAATGTGTACAAGTAGGTTTGCATGGAGGGTAAAAAGGGAAAAAGTTACATGGCATTTAGGTTTTAAGCATGAGACTTTTCTTATGTCATCTTAAAATTAGTTCATGTAAAATGACATTTGTAGAAATCTTTCCTCCTTTATAATGTAGTATAGATTACGCTACTTTAAATATATTATGATTCGTACAAAAAAACATTTTTTTATTAAGATCAACAAATTTGATTAAACAGAACTAGCAGTGGCGGATTTAAAATTTTCTCTAACGGGGGCACAAATTAGTCTAGTCAATAAAATCGGGTTAAAACAAGTTGGGTGAAAATGGTTCGAGTAAAACCAATTCATACCACACACACACACACACACACACACATATATATATATATATATATATATAGGTAAAGGTTCGGGTACAAATGTCATATTTTGTGAGAAGTGTGAGAAGAATTAAAAATTGAGACGTAGACATCATGTTTCGGATTTAGGCATGATGTTTTACGTTGTTTTGCTAGAAAAACACCAAACACAACAATTTAAATCACAACGTGATATATTAAAGACATAAAATTTAAAAAAACAACTAAAATATCCAACTAAAACAAAATAATTTAGAGTAAATTAATTACACTCACAAATTAAAAAGAAATCATAATTAAAAACATTATAACTATTATTAGAAGGAAAAGAATAATTCCCTCACATAATCCTTGCCAACAAAGTTTAAAAAAAATCTCATGAACTCCTTTCAACTTTTGCTGCAATATTCCCTCGTAGACCAATAATCTTATGGGTCAAAATATACAGATTAAAAAAAGGGTGGTGATATTTAAACCCCCCAGCTTCTATTTACACCCCCCAGAAGCGCCTCGCTTAGGCCTAAGCGAGGCGCTTCTGGGGGGTGATTTATTTTGGTAGTTTTTTGGTGTTTTGAGTTGTTTTTTTTTTAATTTAATAATTATAAAAAGTTAAAAAAAAAATTAAATGTCAATGACTTAAACTTGACATCATCTTCTTGTAATTACTTTTCAGTTGTTATCCGAGAGATAGCGGTCAACGATGAAGACAACCTGAAAGTGGATACCATGGATCAGAGAGATTCAAGCTAATTAAACTCATATCTCAAGCCGGTGCAAGTTATGTTGGAACGAAATCATTCTCACATGAATATCCTGCGTGAAGGACTAAAGCCACATATCTTGCCATTAATACCAACTGAATTTTACTTGCTTGCATGAAAAGTTCATTGTACGATGTCTTTTTCAGAGGACCTCGACTCTTGAGATGTTGCGGGTGTTTGAAAAGTTTGAACTGAAATTGAACTTTTCATGCAAGCAAGTAAAATTCAGTTGTTTTACTAATTTCATAGTCTTGATACTTTTAACAATCGGATCGGCGCTAAACAATAGAAAGTAATTACAAATATTGCAAGAGGGTCACTATTCATATATAAAGAACATTAATCGGTTTCATCTTTGTTTTATTGAGTTCAACTTTCCATGATCTACCTTTATCATCTCAGAGAGATATCTGTCAAACGATGGAAGGGAACCCGAAACAATAAAAAGTAATTACAAAGAAGATGATCAAAGATGCTACAACATAACTTGCACCGGCTTGAGATATGAGTTTAGTTAGCTTGAATCTCTTTGATCCATGGTATCCGGTTGTTTTCAGGTTGTCTTCATCGTTGATCGCTATCTCTCGGATAACAACTGAAAAGTTGTCTCATTAATTCCAATTCCAATTCCAATTCCAATTCCACCGGTGCAATCAGAATCTGAAGAGAAGCTATCATCTCAGAGAGATATCTGTCAACGATGATCGCGCAGCAGAGGTTAGCGGTAACTTTAAATTTTGAATGATCGTCGGTTTGTACAATGTATCTCAAGCCGGTGCAAGTTATGAAATGACACATGCAGAATGTAATGTCATGCACAAATGTGATTTTGTATTAATGGCAAAGTGATTTGTAAGGGAAGAAGAAGAGAATGTTATATATGTTTACCTTCCCATAGATATGAGTTTAATTAGCTTAAATCTCTCTGATCCATGATATGAGAGCATAAGAGAAGAGATAATAACATATGAGCTTCAACATAACTTGCACCGGATGATTGCCAATGAGATTGATAACTGGACAGGTTAGCCAGGTGTTTGTCAAAAAGGTAGAGCACACCACTAGAGCAAAAAGTTGTGTGTATGAATAGTGACCCTCTGGCAAACCTGCCATTATTTAGCGTAAAAAGTTCATTGTACATATACCTCCTTATTTAAAAACAAATCACATCATTGTAGAGGTTACTAGGTTACTCATTACCGTTGGACGTTGAAGGTAAACATGGACAGTGAGAAGTGAGATTGATAACTTCTTTATGGAAGTTGCTAAAATAGTTAAACAAAAGCTGAAATTGAACAGTTATTTGGCAACATACTTGAAATCAATGGGAAGATAAACAATCCTCATCCACAATGTTCTTACCTATGAGTTTAATTAGCTTGAATCTCTCTGATCCATGGTATCCACTTTCAGAATCTGAAGAGAAGCTATCATCTCAGAGAGATATCTGTCAAGTAATTACAAGAAGATGATCAAAGATGCTTCAACATAACTTGCACCGGCTTGAGATATGAGTTTAATTAGCTTGAATCTCTCTGGTCCATGGTATCCACTTAGAGGGTCACTATTCATACATAAAGAGTATAATCGTGATGTGATGGATTTTTATATCTGCAACTTAGTTCCTTTTTACCTGGTTGCAAAGGAACTTCAGGTCAGCCAGACCTTTGTCAAAAGCAAGTGTGAAGATCAAGATCAAGAAGAACAGTACGGTCAACGATGAAGGTGTGTTGTATGTATAAAATTGTGAATAATTGTAGTGTGTTCAAGCTAATCAAACTCATATCTCAAGTTGGTCTAACAACTGAATTTGACTAGCTTGCATAGGAATCTTGAACGAAATTATACAGTTATTTGGAATGTTCCTGATCATTACAGTGAGATTGATAACTTCTCTATGGAAGCAACAAATTCAAAACAGAGGTAGGTTTGCCAGAGGGTCACTATTCATACATAAAAAGATCAAGAAGAACAGTACGGTCAACGATGAAGGTGTGTTGTATGTATAAAATTGTGAATAATTGTGAGAGTCGATATGAGAGCAATAATCCATCGAGAACTAGAGAAACAGAGAATAAGAGAAGAGATAATAACATATGAGCTACAACGACGTCGTATTTTGGAAGCTGAAGTTCGGAGAGAACTAAATATTCGGGTGTTGTTTTTCTTCTCTATACAGAGTGACGATAGGCGTTTTCGATTTCCAAATGAATCAACGACTTAAACTTGACATCATCAACCACGTATAGTCAAATATTTATTCTCCATATCCATACCTTGTTTCAAGTATCTTGTAAAATTCATTTCGTCTTCAAGACTCCTATGAGTCACAAAGGGGGAAGTATATTACACGTAACGTTTAGCTTTGAGCGTATTAACTTCCCTCTCTCTCTTTCTCTCTCACAAAGGGGGAAGTATAATATATATGACGTTTGAGCATACGAAATTGTGCAAGAGTTTGACATTATTGTGTTCAAACATCAAGGAGACATGGTGTTTGACTTTTTTGTGTTTGACCCATCCGGATGTGAAAGACAATATCCATATTTACCTGATTATAAGAGAGGTCGAAGATATTGCTCAATAAACATTATTATTATTATTATTATTTTATTATATTTGTAATTTAGTTCCTTTGTTTTATTATTATAATAATTTATTATTATCAAGAATCGGAAATTAGTAAAACGATTTATGAAAGTATCAAGAATCGGAAATTAGTAAAACGATTTAATAAATCATTGCTCAGACGTTAGGGTTTGATAAACACAAAACTTATTATTTATAAAGCAACAAAAACACAAATCGTACGTGAAATAAAGAGAGGCCCATGATGTGGTGTCTTGTATATTTTGAATGATCGTCGGTTTGTACAATGATGTGGTGTCTTCAATGATTCTAAAAAACTTGAAAGTAATTACACCGGCTTGAGATATGAGTTTGATTATTATCGTATTTGCAACTTAGTTCCTTTCTCTCGAAAAACAATCTCGAAAAAGTAATTATCATTTCTTGACATGCTTGGTAACACCTTGATCTGCAATATTTGAAAATTATCATTTCTCGAAAAGTAATTAAAAACACTTAAAAATGAATTAAAAACAATTGTTGCGAGTTAGGTTTAGTCGGAGGACCACGTACAATGATTCATCAAAGTTGTACAAAGCTGGATGTTTTTACTGGAAAACCAAAACGAGCAATTAACGAAGCGAAACGGAGAGTTATAATTTTCTTGGCTTGGAAACAACTTAAAAGAACCAAAAATGAATAAAAATTATTTTTTGATGATTAACAGATAATTTTAAAGAATTAAAAGAAATTCAATTTTTTTTAAAAAAATGACAAAACGCCTCGCTTTGGTCAAAGCGAGGCGTTTGCTTGCCTCGTTTTGGCCAAAGCTAGGCACAAACAGCCTAGCTTTGGCCAAAGCGAGGCAACCAGGCGCCTCGCTTTGACCAAAGCGAGGTGCTTTGGCCTTTTTTTAAAAAAATTTGATTTTCTTTTAATTCTTTAAAATTATCTGTTAATCACCAAAAATTAATTTTCATTCATTTTTGGTTCTTTTAAGTTGTTTCCTAGCCAAGAAAATTATAACTCTCCGTTTCGCTTCGTTAATTGCTCGTTTTGGTTTTCCAGTAAAAACATCCAGCTTTGTACAACTTTGATGAATCATTGTACGTGGTCCTCCGACTAAACCTAACTCGCAACAATTGTTTTTAATTCATTTTTAAGTGTTTTTAATTACTTTTCGAGAAATGATAATTTTCAAATATTGCAGATCAAGGTGTTACCAAGCATGTCAAGAAATGATAATTTTCAAATATTTGCAGATCAAGGAAAGAATGAAAATACGTGATGCACATAACCCTCCATGCAAATCATCCCAATTCTGTCAAAAGAACATGTATTCACCATTTCAAACGATTTTTGCCTCCTTGAATGTCTATGGAAACAACAATGGATTTGTCAAAAGCAAGATGTATTCACCCGTTCAGGTGCTTAAGTCCACCTTGAGATATGAGTTTAATTAGCTTGAATCTCTCTGATCCATGGTATCCGGTTGTTTTCAGGTTGTCTTCATCGTTGACCGCTATCTCTCGGATAACAACTGAAAAGTTGTCAACGATGATGGCGCAGAGGTTAGCGGTAACTTTAAATTTTGAATGATCGTCGGTTTGCTCTCTATATACCAATCAACAGTAGCGATCATTACAGTTATTTTGGAATGTTTCTGATCATTGTCAGAGGGTCACTATTCATACATAAAGAGATAAAGGGTGTACACGAGTATAATCAAACAAGGGTTGCCCGGAGTTTGATTAGCTTGAATCTCTCTGATCCATGGTATCCACTAACCGTAGCGATCATTACAGTTATTTGGACTGTTGCTAAATTAGTTAAACAAAAGCTTAAATTATACAGTTATTTGGAATATTCTTGATCATTACAGTGAGATATGAGTTTAATTAGCTTAAATCTCTCTGATCCATGATATGAGAGCAATAATCCATCGAGAACTTGAGAAAGAGAGAATAAGAGAAGAGATAATAACATATGAGCTACAACATAACTTGCACCGGCTTGAGATATGAGTTTAATTAGCTTGAACCTCTCTGATCCACTAACTCCGATTGTTTTCAGGTTGTCTTCATCGTTGACCGCTATCTCTCGGATAACAACTGAAAAGCTGAAATTGAACAGTTATTTGGAATGTTTCTGATCATTACAGTTATGCCTTTTTTGGTGAAATGAACTTGAAGAAATGATTTGGTGGATATATCATGAGTTAAACAAAAGCTGAAATTACTGAAAAGCTGAAATTGAACAGTTATTTGGAATGTTTCTGATCATTACAGTTATGCCTTTTTTGGTGAAATGAACTTGAAGAAATGATTTGGTGGATATATCATGAGTTAAACAAAAGCTGAAATTGGACGGTTATTTGGAATGTTCCTGATCATTACTTTTCATGCAAGCAAGTAAAATTCAGATCATTACTTTTCATGCAAGCAAGTAAAATTCAGATAATTGTCATCGATGGAAGGGAACCCGAAACAATAGAAAGTAATTACAAGAAGATGATCAAGGATGCTACAGTTATTTGGACTGTTAATCACCAAAAAATAATTTTAATTCATTTTTGGTTCTTTTAAGTTGTTTCCAAGCCAAGAAAATTATATCTCCCCGTTTCGCTTCGTTTAATTAGCTTGAGATATGAGTTTAATTAGCTTGAATCTCTCTGATCCATGGTATCCACTTTCAGGTTGTCTTCATTGTTGTACATATACCTCCTTATCTAAAAGAAACCACATCATTGTACATATACCTCCTTAGCTGAAATTGGACGGTTATTTGGAATGTTCCTGATCATTACTTTTCATGCAAGCAAGTCAAGTCAAAAAACATTTTTTTATATTGCTCTCATATCATCTCTCTCTATAACAATGAATGCGGTATGCGCGTTAAATTTCATTAAATGCGGCAACACAGGCAAGTCCTCGTCTGATAACAACTGAAAAGTTGTTTTACTAATTTCATAGTCTTGATACTTTTAACACTTATGCGTAGATCAAGGAGATTGATGAAGATATCATCAAGATGAGCAGGAATTGTTAACCTTCCCATTGATTTCAAGTATGTTGCCTTGATCGTTGACAGCTATCTCTCCGATAACAACTGACTTTTACTTTGTACGAAAATCGAGATCATCTCATTCCATGTTGCCTTTTCATGCAAGCAAGTCAAGTCAAAAAAACATTTTTTTATATTGCTCTCATATCATGGATCAGAGAGATTTAAGCTAATTAAACTCATATCTCAAGCCGGTGCAAGTTATGTTGTAGCAGTCAAGATTCCTATGCAAGCAAGTCAAAATTTAACCGAACACACTACAATTATTCACTATTTTATACATACAACACAACCCCCGGAGTTTGACCGTAATGTTCTTCTTGATCTTGATCTTCACACTTACTTTTCATGCAAGTCATTATTATAAAAACATTTTTTTATAATAATTATATTAAAAAAAACAAAAAACTAACTAAAAAGACCAAAAAAAAAAATAAAAAAAAATTTGATCCTAAGCGCCTCGCTTAGGCCTAAGCGAGACGCTTAGGCCTAAGAATCAGCTTTTTCTGCCCCTCGTACTGACCTCCTCGAATTCAGCTCCCAAGCGCCTCGCTTAGGCCTAAGCGAGATGCTTGGGGGGGGGGGGGTGAAAATAGAAGGAGGGGGGGGTGGGAATAGACGGAGCCTAAAAAAACGGATCTACTTGTTAAGACGACTTGACTGGACCTACAATAGGCACATGCCCACTCTTCTAAAAGGGTACATCCACCCTGAGAACTAGCAATATGCTAACACAAAATTACCATATAATGATATTCTTATGTGATCTAACTACATAGATATATTACACACATGATTTTACTTTTTCTATATATACACACACTTATAATTTTATTTGTAAATATTAAAGAAAGATCAAATGAGGACAAAGAAATTAAATTCATAGTACTACGTGTAAATTCACATGTGTTTTATATGTGATACATGAACGCTCTCAACCATTCACATTTGTGAAAAATCAAATATCACACGAAATAAGTATACACCTTTTGGCTTTTAATTTCTTTTTTCATTTCGACAAAGTCACATGATTACATTTAATATATTACCTATGAACTCGTAGGGGTAATCATAATATGATTCATACCGAGTGAACTGAGGTTGTGCGTTGTGGGTTTGGCCCAACCGCCCTCTTGCCATATTATTGCGCCTATGGCGCGAACACGATTATGGCATGGCTTGGAAAAGGCACAGCGAGCAAGGCGTGTGTGCGTGGGGCACTTTTGTGTGTGTGTGAGTTTTTTTTCTTCATTTCCAACCAATCATATCTGGTCACTTCAAATCCAACACGTTTCACATTAAGCCCCACAACACCCCTTAGAGCCTCTTTCTACATACCTATGTGACGTCACGTGATCTCACTTGTTTTTTAAGCCCCTTTAGAACCCCTTGACAACACATATATAGTCCAAGTGCTAAATAATACTGAATCCGTGATAGAGTTGCATATCTTTTTTCTTATTTTCTTTTTTATCGGCATAAATAATACTGAATCCGTCTTTAACGGGGCTTCAATCATACAAAGCAAATCAAACTGTGCCTGTTCAAAAGAATTGATATTGAAAATCCACACAAGTAACAAGTTGACACTACTCTAGACCACATCTTAATATTGAGCGAGAAGGTTAAAGGTTAATGACCTTCACTTATATGGTTTAGCTTTAAAAAATTATGAAAAACAAGTGCTGCCAGCACCTCCTCTCTCTTCCACATCATTCCAAAGGAGCCCAAGACGGTCTAACAATGAATCATAACTTCAATATTCTTTTTTTTTTGAACGATCAACAAAAGATTTTATTTCACCAAAGCTAGCGGGGTGCTAGCATATTTACACCAAGTTCAATTACACCAAATATAACAAATACAAGCTAAAAAAACAACAAAAACCAAGAAGACTACCACCCAATTCTTGACAGCTCGAAATTTCGCCATGTATTCCAGCCAAGCGCAGGGCATTTTGCCCTATTTTTCACCCAAAAAAGACTAAGGGCCTTGATATCGCCGAGAACCTTAGAGACAAGGACTTGATGATTGTTAAAAACGGCTTCGTTCCTGTGTTTCCATAGACACCAAATCGTCGTTAGACAAATAACATTAAACGCCTTCTTTCGCTTTGTAGAGCCACCGATATACGAATGAAGTTGAAGTGAATCTTTGAAATGGAAGATGTAGATTGAACCAATATTACACCATTGCGCCACGAGACCCCAAATGATTTGAGAGAACGCACAAGACACAAAGAGATGATCCGTCGTTTCCTCGCAATCACCGCAGAAAGGACACAAATCCGATGCAATGTTGATATTTCTTTTCCTTAGAGCACTCCTAGTTGGTAGCCGATCCTGTTCAGCGATCCTGTTCAATATTCTAATGGTCTTTTTGAGTGCAAAAGCATTTGTATCATTAGTATCCCAAAAAAACATGCAAGAAAATTAATTAAATAATTGTGATATGATGGTATATCCCTTCACTTATAGTTAAAGTGTCATGTAAAGTATCTTGACGTTAGAAACAATGGCAACAAAAAGTGCTCAATAACACCCACATGGCGACAAATTTCTATCCAATAGAAACAATTTTTTTCTCCAGCTTTTATTCGTTATCACTTATGACACTGAAGCCAAGGAATATCTAAACATCAAAAGTCGGAAAAAATAAAATAAATACATGATTTATAAAATTGTTTCTCTAGGCATCTTAGGCGCACTGTACGCAAACTTTAAAAGAAAAGACAAATTTGTGACTAAAATGCCTATCACCCTTTTGTCCCGCACCACGGGCCAAATTGCACGTCCTATGGTGGTGCGCCTCCTCATTAATTATTTCTCGCCGTCGAAAAACCGTCGTGCATTCGGTAACTCGCCTAGATCAGCGAATAGAGACTCGTCTTCTTCTCTGATCGAAAATATCATTGCCATGTCAGCATCACCGACTATGTCCCCAGCTAGCAATGGACTTTCTAGCATAGTAGATGATTGATCAAAATCTGAAAACCATCCGTATTGGTCAGTGGTGGATATAAAAGGACCCCCTGGGCCCATCTCGAGGTTTGTGAATATGGGTTCAGCTATAGAGTGCTTGTTCAATGTTAGAAGATCTTCTTTTTTTAAACATGGAAGATCTTCCTCTAGATCATCGTTGTTGGAAACTTCTTCTTCGGTGATGGTGGGAGTGGAGGCCCGTGGTGGTGATACCGCGGAGTTGTGGTGATGATTGTGGTTGTGATTGTTGTTTCTTGAGGCCGGCCACGAGTGGTTGTGGTCACATGAATAGGTCACAATTACCATTGTAGGGTCCACTCGGTTCCTCTCTACTTGTTTTCTTGCGGGACATCCTTTCGAACTACTACATCTATAATAGCCCCTGCCAAACATAATAATTGAGGCTTATTAGTTTCTTAATCCTCGTTTTTCTTGTATTAGCATCTTGTAAACATCAATGTATTTTAATATTCAATTTTATAATTAATTTATTACAGCACCCTATTATTCTAAATTATCAACCAACGTAGTAATTTGGGAGTTGAATTATCAAAGTAAAATTATTTCTTTAATTAAAATTTGGAAAACACAATGTAATATAAAAAGAAAGACAAAAATCTCAATTATTTTTGCATAATTGAGACACTTAAAAATTGAATAACTAGCTTGAAATTACAATTTCTATCTGTAATGTTCAATTTAATCTCAATTATATATGCTTAAGTTAATTAAAAGATTACTAAGTTTAGATGTAGGATCATATATAATTGAAGAGAACACAATAAAATTTAAGTGCAAAATTTTTTACTTTTAATTAAATATCTCAAATACTATGATTAATAATAGTATGAAATTGTTAAATTACTAAAGAAATTTGAAGTGTAAACTTACCGAGGGTATGGTGAGCCTTTAATAGGTTTCTGGCCATACTTCCTCCATGCCCAAGAATCAGAAGGGGGAGCATTTATCTCACTCTTGAGCCGCGATCCTTCGATATCTTTAATTGGCACTGAAACTACTCGTTTTTGCAACGAACGTTTACTATAACGAATAAAAAAAAAAACATTTGTTACAAAAAGTTGTTACAACATGGTAAATTTAGTCATGTCATGGGTGTTCTAGACAAAAAAAAAAAGCAACTAACCTTCTTTTAGAGGACAAAGTTGAGGTTGTCCTCGTGTCGTTAAACATGCCAGAAGAAGGTGAATCTTGGCTGTTTTCTGGCGAGTAGTCGTGTTCTTCGTGATCTTCCATGATTGAATATTTCCAAAAGGTTGTGTTTGTGATCTTAATTGTTCTTTGATATATACCGTTGTGTTTGTGTCTATATATGTACCAATGGATCAAAGAAAGATGTTTTGTGTGTGTATGTGAGTGAGTGAGAGAGAGAGAGAGAGAAGAAGAAATATGGAGGAAGGTGATGAACAAATGGGGTTGGTCCAAATTAATTATATGGGTCCCGAATGTAGACAGATGGGCAATTGATATTTTATGAGGACGTGCAAGAAGATGTCAAAAATAAATCCAAAATCCAAAGAGGAGAGGGGGGGGGGGGGGGGGGGGGGGTATTGGTTATTTACAGTATTAATAAGATATTATCCAATACTATACTCCAACATGAAAGCGACTTTATAATATTGATCCATATTAACTTCGTTCAACTATATGACTTTGGCATTTAATTAACCTATACATTGGTTTTCTTTATGCTAGTTGTAGATTTTTTTATTTAAATCTTTTTTGAATGTCTATAAGTGAATTATTAGGTTCATTGGTCCAAATGCTATCGTACTATAATATTGAACGTGATTTTTCATTTCACATGTCGAATTATAGGTGACGTACGTTTTATGTGGATATATGTAATTTGTTGCATATATATTAGGTAATGGTATACATTGAGTTTCTACGAATTATTAGATTGTGACTTTGTTCAAAGGACATTTTATGTCCGAGATTATATTATTATTTTCTTTAAGTTGTTAATGTTTTAACAACAAAGTAGACCACACCAATAATTGTGCATGTTTTAAAAACATGTAAGGCGGCTACTACAAAGAGACACCACACATTGGCACATCGCTTGAGAATTCCAATTACGTCCTTCATCTCTCTATTTTGTGTTGTTTCACCCTTGAAGTTTCGGTAGTTCGGTTTAGGTGATGAAATTAATCTCTTCTATATCATATCAAGATCAATGTTTCAGTACGCCTAGTAGAGCTTGTGCTGTTGCAACCTAGGGTCGGCCCTGAGCATGCACACGAATTATATTCTCAATCTTATTTGTTGCTCAAACATGGTTTTCTGTGTTTTATTCGAAAATAATAGAAAGATTACTTGCTAAAGAATTAGTGGACGCTAATCACTGTAAGGTCTTAGTAATCCAACAACAAAAGTTACTACATGTTAAATAATTATTGGAAAAAGCTGAGCTTTTGATTCAAATAATTAAATATATAATCTACAAGTTTACTTTAGTATGAAAGCTTCTTAAAAGCTAATGTTTGTGTAAAATGAAGTTAAGGTCAATGACTTGATGTCCAAAACAAATGAGTATTTGGTGGATAATCGCCACATATATACCGAGCGCCGAAGAAATCGAGTAAATAGGCAAGAGATAGTTTTAAAATGTAAATTTATAGAGTCGTCAGTAATTTTCGCTGATCACTGACATATTATTGAACATCCTAAACCGTATAAAAATCACCAATAACTGACAGGTTGCTAACCAACACCCGAAGCTGGTAAGTCTGGTGCTACCTAGATTTTGTAGAACTTGATATCTAGATTTATTTGATGTTACTTTGATTATTATTACTACATTACTACTATGTCACTTGATATGATTGTCTGGGTTAAAGTTAGGAGTGTAAACGGATCGAGCTACTCGAGCTTGGCTCGAGAAAAAACTTGAAACAAGCCGAGTTTACGAGCTCAAGCCCGAGCCCGAGTCTAAAAGCAAACTCATTTAGTAATCAGGCTCGATGCCAACCTTCTCTTATCGAGCTCAAGTCGGCTCGCGAGCCTAAATTATATATTTATATATTTTTATTAATATATTAAATATACATTTAAATAATAATTAATATATTTTAAATTATAAAAAATAACTAAACTATATATAAAATAATAGGAAAGTAAAAATCACTACACTTTTTGTTTATTTTATAAAAGAGTTAATAGCCATTTTCGTCCCTGAGGTTTGGGCCAGTTTGCCACTCCAGTATAAAAGTTTTTTTTTTTGCAATTCCTTCCCTGAGGTTTGGATTTTTTTGCCAAATTCGTCCTTTTCACTAACCCAGTTAAAAAAGCTCGTTAAGCTCAGGGGTAGGGTTGTTTTTTGCCACTTTAATGAAGGACAATTTTGTCATTTGATACCCTATGATTATTTTAATAAAAAAAACCTATAAGTCTTCCTCTACCCACCCCACCCCCATCTCTCTCTCTCTCTTCTTCTCCATTTTACTTTCCCTGTGCTCTCCACATACATTCTAATAACAATAATAACAATAACAACAATAATCACCATCATCTTTACCAAACCAAACAAAAATTCATATCTTTTTCAAAACCCTACAAAACCTATTAATCTTTTCCCCTAATTCAATCACAAACACCTTAAATCTGTCAAACGCAGACACCACCTAAACCACCGCCCCTATCCTCGTCAGCTACCCAACCACCACCTGAACCACCGCCCTCATCCTTGTCACCTTCCCAACCACTGCCCCATCCTCGTCACCTATCCAACCACCCCACCTTCCCCACAAAAACACGAAACCACCCTCCAACAATCTTTGAAAGTCTATCCCACTACCAACCATGAACCGCCAACAACAATCTTTGAAAGTCTATCCCACTACCAACCATGAACCGTTTCTTGAATAATCAAGGTGCAGCAACTTACCTGTATAGACCTATCACCAATACCACGGGTATTGCAACAGGAACCCTCCCGGGCCTTGAAGGTTCGGGTTTTATGACCTGTATACAATTATAACAGGTCGTGTGGATGGTGGTGCTAGGGGGTGGGAGGAGGAGGACGGTGGTTGGGGAGGTCGGAGGAGGAGGAGGAGGACGGTGGGAAGAGATTGGGCGGTGGTTGAATAGATGGTTGAATAGATCAGCTTAGAAACACACACAATTTCAAGCAGATCTATTTGAAGATGAGAGAGAGAGAGAGAGAGAGAGAGAGAGAGAGAGAGAGAGAGAGAGAGTGAGTGAGTGAGTGAAAGAGAGAGAGAGAGATGGCTGATGACTATAGATTTTTATTTTTATTTTTTTTATGTATAAAAAGTGAGTACAAAAATTTAAAACAAAAATAAATATGTAAAATGACTACAATACCCCTGAGTTAACAGAAAAAATAAACCCAGTTAGTGAAAATGACGAAAATAGCAAGAAAATTCAAACCTCAGGTATTAATTTGCAAAAAAAAACTTTTTTGTACTGAAGTGGCAAACTGGACCAAACCTCAGGGACGAAAATGGCTATTAACTCTCTATAAAAGTTACTCAACAATATTTTACACATAAAAACACTATACAATTTGTTTTTTTATCTCACAAAAGTTACTATACAATTTTTTTGCACACAGAAAATACTATACTTTATGTTTTTCTTCTCATGAAAGTCGCTCAACAACTTTTTTTTCGTGTGGTTATTATTATTTTATTAGTCTTCTTAGATATTTCGTGATTATATATATATATTTTTGTAACAAATTATATGACAAAAAATAAAATTGTTGTTGTAATGAAAGTAACATTACTTTTGCTAATTTAAATTGTCATATATTTTTTACCAAAAAAAATTATATAACAAATAAACATTGCTTTTTAAATGATGTAAGACACTTGAAGTAGTTAACTTTCTTAATTAACAACTTTATCATTTTGAAATATTATAAAGATAAAAAAATATATATGCCCACATATGTAACAAAAGATAACGTAGGGAAAGACAATTGGGTGTTTTAATTCCAGGTTATTAATGATAAAGAAATCAAAATTATGTTCTAAATTAACATTTTGAATGGACTTTTATGCTGAAAGAATTGATGAATGACTTTTATATTAAAAAAGAGATAGCAAGGTATTTTTTATGTACAAAAAAATATTGAGTGATTATTGTGGGGAAAAAACAGAAAATGTAGTGTTTTTTTATGCAAAAAATTATTGAGTGACTTTAATTAAAAACATAAAGTTTAGTGTCTTTATAGGCTTTATGTGTTCGACTCGTTTGCACCTAGGGGTGTAAATGACACGTAACGGCTCGAGAGCTATCCGGGATCGGCTCGGTAAAAAGCCTGAACGAGCTGAGCCTTAACGAGCCCGAGCTTGAGCCCAATCTTGAAATATGGCTAGTTTAGTAATCGAGCCGAGCTCGAGCACTAGATACAAAGCTTGATTGGGCTCGCGAGCCTAAACGAGCCCAAACATAATTCTAAGTTATTTATATATCTTTCATAATTTATAGCCCACATCTCCAAAGCCCAAGTCCTTATTTCATAGGCCCATTTAATAACACTCGCGAGCCGAGCTTTTGCGATCTCGAGCCGAGCTTTGAGCTCGTTTGAGATTGTTCTCAAATCACCTCGAGCCGAGCTCGAGCTTTTGATTTTGCTAGCGAGCCGAGCTCGAGCTCAAGATTGTAGGCTCGAACCGAGCCGAGCTCGAGCCCGAGCTTCATAAAACCATAACGAGCCGAGCTCGAGCCCAGTCAGGCTCGGGCTCGGCTCGGCTCGTTTACACCCCTATTTGCACCCATAGTTAAAGGCGTTTTAAATGCAGATATGTTCTATTTTTAATTCCTTTTATAGAAGATGACACGCGATAAAGGTAAGAGCAACATAGGTAGCACCGGAAAGAGGACACCTTCCTCCAATGTATGTCTAGAGGGCAGCGGTAGCTTCATCGTGTGTGGTGACCCATATGTAGATGAGCGTAAGAGCTAGACCTAGACCATGCAACACTTTAATCTGAACAATATTGATATTGGTCTTGACTAATCGCACAACCTTTCAGTGTCGGTGTGGCCCCAATGTTCAAAGGAACCTTTTTAATCAAGCATCTGACCGAAATATAGAGATTTATTTTGGTGACAGCGTAGATGACGAGTAACTTATATTTAGGCATATTTGTCTTATGCTATCAATAACTATGTTTTGTATGACAACCAAGAAGCACTCGCCCACAATAATTGGAAGTGCGTTATATTGGACGAAATTCAAGCACTTGATTCAACCATACATGGGAGTAAACATCACTACTAACAGGCAATGGGTTTCTTCTAGAGTTCTAGGTATATACTATGAAAATAATACAGATGCAAGTGTTAATAGATGCAAGTCTAAACTAGGGGCGAAAGGATGCACATCATTAACTACTTTGAGGCATTCAATGCTTCTATCATTCACAATAAATCTTTATTGGCCTACCCATGATCTCTTAATCTAGTAGTATGGTGTCTCCCCTTACAAATGTAAAGTTGTGGGTTCAAATTTTTGCAAATGCAAGGTGAGGTGGAATAAAAGTTTAATAAAAATTTACCGTTAAAAAAAAAAAAACTTTATTGATCTGCATCAAATAGACATAAAAAAGCCTTCTTGAACGGAGATTCCCAATCAAATCTACTCAAACTCAAGGAAAAGTTTGCAAGCTAATGAAGCCTCTCTAAATATTGAAACAACGAACACTTACTCCTTGAGAAACTTATACATGTCATGAGATTAGTCAAACAAACCCATTATATTCCGTTTTTAAAGGCTAAATGTTGCTTCAAAGGGAGATCAGACCCACCACACCCAAGTTAAAAAGTTACCCCAAGGTTAAGCCACGGGGTGTGGTTTGGGGAAGTAATTGGTGAGTCTATGTGGCACTTCCCCCGAAGGGGAACGCCGCACACCCTTCAATTTTTGGTGCATTGGAGGAATTATCCATGTCCTCTCCGAGTGTAAAATATTATATTTTATTATACATAATAATATTATATATGTACTTTAGTTTGGCATATATATAATAATATTATATAAATTGATAAAAGAAGAAAGGGGGAAATGGAAAGAAGGGAGAACCATTTTCTAGGTTTAGGGAAAGGAAAGGGAAAAATGACATGGCGCTGATGTGGACTTGGGGAAGAAGAGGGAGGTATAAATCACACCACATAGCCGGCCCTAGTATAACCATATCACAAGGGGGTGGGGACTAAGGAATTGGGGAAGAGATATGCCATTATGATCGTGAAACATGCACGATATATATAGTTTGTGTTTGTGGAACGGATGATAATACAGAAGAAATTGAATGACTAAGGGGGGACGGGGCGCTATCAGAATTGGCCACGGGTACCACATTACCAGCACGGTAACACCGCTGCCACCAGTGCTGGTAGGGGTCCCGTGAACCAAATACGGGTTCTATCTAACGGGCTGGTAAGAAGATTAATTAATGCAACGGTCACTTTTTATAATATATTTTATTACTTTTTTGACCGTTTGAAATTTATTTAAATGAAACGGTAATATTTTTTGACCGTTATTTTTGAAATGGTATAAATTGTGCACGGTTTAAATTAAAAAACACAACCTACATTAACCAAACTACTTAAAAACACAAACAAAACAAATGGATCCAAGGAAAACAAAGAGTGTTTCGAGGGGTGCTAGGGGAACCTCGAAATCTAAGGGTCGAGGCAAAGCTTTGAGTTCGAGATCGGCTACGGTTGAGCCGTATAGGCCCGTGTTCAATTTTCAACCAACCCAACCCCAACAACAACCGCTTTACTCACAATACACATAATTCCCACAATTCCCACAAAGCCAACCACCCATTATGTATCAACAATATATTACGCCGCCTCAATTAACAAATTCCCAACTAGAAGACTTCGAGCTCAACTTAGAAGATGAGGACGATGACGAGGAGGAAGCTGTGCCAGAGACACAGTTCGAGCAACATGTAGATGAACAGATAGACGAGGAAGCGGGTGACCCGCTTGAGGTTGAAGTTGAAGAACTTGAAGCAGGGGTGAAAAAGAAATATGCAAACCGTGTGAAAGCTGTGAAGTGGAATACGGCACAAGAGGTTGCTTTGGCAAAAGCTTGGTGTTATGTGTCGGAGAACAGGGAGAAGAGTAACCAAAGAAGCAAGGGAAGTTTTTGGAAAGCGGTCCAAAAACATTACACGTCACTGTTGGGTTCTTCCACCCGAACGGTTGATCAAATTACTTCTAAATGGATCGCCATGAACTCACAAATGAATGCGTTCAATGGACTTCATCAAAAAGCGGTAAAAATTATGATATATTTAACTTAACGTTTTATTTGATTAAACGAATTTCTCAAAGTTATATTTCATTGACGGTTCTATTTAATTATATAGGAGCGCCTACGTGGGAGTGGATGTAGTGATCTAAACGTCATGCAAACAACGTTGAACGATTACAGAAAAAGCCATCCTTCGGGTTTTAATCATCAAGCGGCATGGGAGATTGTAAAAGACCACAACAAGTAGAAGAAGCAAGTGTTGATGGGTGAAGAACCGTCCGACAGTCATTCGGACAAGAGACGAAAGTCTTCGGAAAGCGGAAACTATCAGCCGACTTCTTTTTCCACACGGACGATACCACCCCCACTAGCCGCATGCCGGACCTCAACGAAGATACCAAACCAACACGACCCAAACAAAAATCCAAGAAAGCAGCCGCCGCCGAGTCTTCTGGCAAATCATTGGTTGACGAACTCGGGTCATACCGAGCAATGAAAGAAGACAAACTCAACCAGTTGGTCACCCTACAATCTCAACAAGGCGAAAAAACAATGGCGTTTTTAGAGGAACAACACGAATTGTTGAGACAACGGCAGTATGACCACGACTTGAATATTTACACAAAACCACACGAGCACCTCAAAGGTAAATCTTTGGAGTTGGTTTTGAAACGTAAAGCTGAAATCGCGGCGAAATACAAATGGGAGCATTATTGGGTTGAAGACGACGCGAATGATGAAGGCGACGAGTAGGATGAGGGCGTTTGTATTTTTATTTTAGTAGATGTTTTTTGTATTTTTTTTATTTTAATGGGACGGTTTATTTTTAAGTTTTACAAACGGTAGTTATAATTCAAACGGTCATTTTTTTAGTAAAAACGATAATTAAAAAAAAGGAAAACTAAAAATAAAGATTTCAGTGAAGTGAATCAATGGAGTGCTGCCTACAAAAAACTGAATTAGTGAAGTAAATCAGTGAAGTGATGTGTCAGAGCATGATTGGTTAAAATCAGTGAAGGAAAAACAAAACTATGGTAGCACCCCTTTTCCCCTAAGGAGTTGGGGAAGAGATAGGTGCATATCTAGAATTTTTATAAAAAAAAAAAAAATCCTTAGTTAATATGATTTATCTATACTACATTATAAATAGGGAGACATGGGCAAATATGTCCATATTGTCAAAGTTAAGATGGCATATCAAGAGGCACAAGTATAATTCTCTATTTTTACCCCTTTTCTTCCCTTTATGCCCTAATGTACAATCTTTAATACCAATTATACAAATTACTAATGCAAGTTATTCTAGATGATTGTTTTGAAACTGAATATTCATTCAAGCCTTTAAATACGTAAAAGTGGGTTCTTCACCTTAAAGTTACATGTGTTTTAGGACCGATGTGGGATGGATAAAAAAAAAATACACGCTTTGTTATTTCTAGGTGTTTTAGGACCGATGTACTTTTTTTTCCCTTCGTTGTACCTTTAATTTTTACTTTTTTTTTTCTGTTTTTTATCGTTATTTCTAAATATCAAATATAATAAGCATGTTACGGTATTCTTTTTTACTACATTTGGTTTTTAAGAATTGCATTTTTTAGTGTTTGCAACCCAAGAGTTCATACCAATGATTTCAAGAAGTTCATCCATCAAAGTTTGCAACCGTATGTTATTGTCTAGGTATATAATGTTAATCTAAAAGTGTGATGTTAGTCGAGCCAAACAAATGAGCCGAGCCGACCTTGGCTCTGTCTTGGATCATTTAGATATTGATTAACCAAAACCGAAATAATAAAAACCGATCGGCTTTTGAAACACCTTAACCGGAAATTTTGGTATTGGTTACGGCTCCAAACCAAAATACTGGCCTGTTCACACCCCTAAAATCACTAATCTAAATATTATGTTACCCGCCGCAACGTGCGGACACCCCACTAGTTTAATGTAAAGGCTCATTTTTCCTCTTTCAGTGTATAGGATTTCCTTTTCTCTATATAATTGTGGTTGAGAATCTTTGTATTGTACAAGTGTGTGACAAAAAATTGTCTTTCTTCTCTCCCATCCTTTTCTAATTTTAAGAATAATAGCAATAAATAAAGTCGCTCTCTATTTTCATCCCCACCCATCTAGCTTAACATCCCATGTGACTTCAAAGCGTCGTGCTATAGTTAAAGCGCGACGCTTTAAAATACAAAAGTCAACGGCTAAATTTAGCCAGACATTGGGGTTGGTGTTGAGGTTAGTTTCTTTTTTTCTTGGGGGTGGGGGGAGTTGGGGTGGATTTTGTGGGGGATTTTGGTTAGGTTTTTTTTGTGGGATTTTATGTGGGTATAAATTATAAATTTTTTTAATAATAAAATTATAAAATAAGTTTTGCAAATTCTTGTTCAAATATTTTATAGTTTTATAAATTCTAAACTTTTAATTATTGTTAATAATAAACGTGGTTTATAAATTTTAATTGATTTCATTGTTCATTTGTTATATGTTAGTCCATTTATTATTTTAACATTTTATAAACATTCAAACAAATTATACACATTCGAAACAAACATTCAAATATATATAAGCATTCAAAACAAACATCATATAATAAAAGATCAACTGCATAGACATATTAAAATCAATTTGTACATACAAAACATAAAATACAATTGAGAGTCTAATACAAACTAAGATACTCTACTAATGATCATCCGGTGATGGTGACTGTGAAAGTGGTAACACAGGCAACCCCGCACGCTCCCGTAAGTCCCGCAATGTCTGCACCACCCAGTCCATCGAACGCTCAGTACGCCGGAGGTGGCGATCGAAATCCCGAGCAAGCAACCGCACAGCAGGAGGCATGTCCTCGTACATATGGTGCGGGTACAGTTGCTGTGGATGCGGCAGAGGGTCGGGGCCATCGTCGTCTACAAGGTTGCAAAAGTCGGCCTCCAAGGCCTTGGAATCGCCAAGTACTCGCTCCTCGTTAGGTCACCGAGTATAGCCGAGTTTGCCGAATACTCCGAGTACTCCCCGCATAGGCCGATTTGACCACAAGTACTCACCGCATAGGCCGATTTGACCCCGGGTACTCGCCCGATTAGGCCGAGTACTCGCAACTCCCCAGTCGGCCGAGTACAAGCCCAAACTGAGTTCTGCAACCATGGTCGCCTAGATCCTCTGCCAGTGGTTGTTGTTGCTAGGGGTGTTCAAATTCGGATAATCTGAATTTCGG
The DNA here is from genome assembly GCA_030844895.1 of Ambrosia x helenae. Lineage (NCBI taxonomy): Eukaryota > Viridiplantae > Streptophyta > Magnoliopsida > Asterales > Asteraceae > Ambrosia > Ambrosia x helenae. Next base: position 20,728,498 of record CM061223.1, on the reverse strand, counting down.
ATAGTCAATATTGGGATCTGAATCCGGATCCAAAATTTCGGATATCCGAAATTCGGATTATCCGAATTTCGGATTCGGATCATCCAACGGATAATCCGAAACATAAAAAAATATAAAAAAAATAAATAAAAAATAATAAAAAATAACGTTCTCCTTTATGTCTAAAATGTGAACCTGTTAAAAAAAACAAAAATCGAAGTTAGATAAACGAAACCGGAACAAAAAAATGTAAAAGAAACTTACTGTTTGATGGACGAGGGCTATGGAGGTCAAAGACGAGGTGGACGGGGGCTGTTATAGAGAAGAGAAGAGGGAGCGACTGCTATGGATTGGAGTAGTATGGACTTAGGGTTAGGAGGATTAAGGATTTAGGATTGTGTATTGTGCTATGTAGTGTATATAATATTATATATTTATATATATTTTTTTAATATTCGGATTCGGATAATCCGATTATCCAAAAATTTTCAAAATCAGGATCCGAATCCGAATCCAAAAATTTCTGATAATTCGGATTCAGATTATCGGATTTTTCAGATTCGAATTCGGATTCAGATTTTTTTGAACACCCTAGTTTTTGCTGCTTCTGCTGGGCCTGGGCCTGCATGTGTATCAGACTTTATGACAAATCAGTCAACTTTGTACTTCAAAGCGCCCCGCTTTGGCCAAAGCGAGGCGATTTAAAGTACGAGATTCACTGATTTGTCATAAAGTCTGACAAAAAGGTTCACATGGAACCCTAAGCGCCGCGCTTTAGCCATAGCACAACGCTTTAAAAGGAGTGAAAATAATTTTTGAAGGGTTTTAATATAACAACCATAAATAAATTACAAACCATATCATGAATTAATTTGTTATGACTTTTACTTTCTAAGGGGACGGGGCGCCACCAGAATTGGGCACGGGTACCCCACTACTAGCACGGTAACACCACCACCACCCGTGCTAGTAGGGGTCCCATGAACCAATTTCTGGTTCTTCTTACCGTGCTGGTACAAAGAAACGGTCATATTTCTTGACCAATAAATAATTTTGAACATTTTTTTCCTTTAACTGTTAATTCTTGACCGTTTTTTATTTTTTGACCATTTACATTTTGACCGTTTTTTATATTTTACCCTATATATAAATCATATCTACACATAAAATTTTACACAAACTACATCTTTTAATATGGGTGGTGGTAATATGTTTCTGAATACGTATCATCATCGACGACGATGATCATCCGCCCCGTAACACATCAACCGACCACACACCCACCGACTACACACCAACCAACTACACACACCAACAACACAACCGACAACACATCAACCAACTACACACCCACCGACTACACAACCTCCCCCAACATTTGAATATTACGAGCCACAAGATCCTGATGATAATTGGTTTACGCATATGATTACGTAATAGCTCTAGTACAACTAGGAACAATACGGCTTGGAGATTATGTACGAGTGCTGGAGTGTGTCAATCCTCCTATAGTGCGAAACCCATCGGCTACGGTACAAACCCCCCGGACGAAGGTTTTGAAAATGATCCCGGGGCCGAATACGTAAATAATTCGGATGAAGAAATGTATTGCCCGACACCTGAAAGTGAGGGATATCAATATCACTATGAGAAGTCGGCATGGGCGTGATAGTGATCGTGACGTTTCTTCGCCCGAGTCAATTGCGTATTCTTTCTTTTTTTAGGTATGTTTAAGTAGTATTTTAATTAGGTTTATGTTTATGTTTATGTTTAATTAATGTTTTAATTAGGTTAATTATGTTTGTATTTTGAGTGTTAATTTTTAACTTTAATTTTTTTAACGGTTACTTTCATTAAAAATTAAACAACATCAAACATTAAACATTAAACATTAAACATTAAACAATAAACAACTTTAAATAATAAACAACATTAATCATTAAACCTCTCGCGCAACAATCGCCATTTCGCAAAATGGATGAAGTTACTCCCGTGTGCATGGTAATAGTCGCGGCGCGTGGCTTGGATTGCAATGTCTTCTTGAATATTAGGGTGCCTCTCCATCGTGGCTTCATAGAGGGCGTTCCATCGGATACACTTGGTGAAGAGAGCATGCCACTTACTAATGAGCAAATCCTTGGGGCGGTCATTTGTGCCAGTTATTCGATTGAATTCACCGACACGTTGTTCCAAAACGAAGCTCTCTATAAATCCACAGGATCATTTGTGTTTCTCACTGTCAAGTACGCCCTCGTTAACACGATCTCCTCATTTGCAGTCCACGGGACCATTTTAACGATATGATTAAAGTATATAACCGGTTTTGGTGTGATTTTGGTATTGAAGTTAAGGGGTTTTTATAGGTGTAAAATGTAGCCGTCAGGTTGTAACGATTAGAAAATTAATTACCGTTTGAATATTAAAAAAACGGTTACTTTTTGAATTTAAATGAAAATATTAAATGAAAGAATCAGTGGAGTGTTGCCTCCCAAAAAATGTTTCAGTGAATTAAATCAGTGAAGTGATGTGACAGTGTATAATTGGTTAAATTCAGTTAAGTGAAAGAAAACTATACATGCGCTCCTTCCCCCCCCCCCTAAAATATCTGTCACTAGGAAAGTTGTACCTTTTATTCCAAAAGACACTAAACAAGTTGAAACCTTCTTTAACACCATGTACTAATTAGTTTTCACAGTAATAACCTTTTTACTGTAATATTGTCTATGTTTGATGAGTTGTAAATAAAATGCGTGTGAACTATTCGGTAGAAAAATTGTCACACCCTCAAATTCTATATGCGGGGTTTTACGCGAGGCGTGTGAGACACCAGAATCCAAGTCAACGATCACAATAAACGACAACTAAATGTAAAATTCGTAATCCAACACATTAAGTTCTTAATATCATAAAATCGTTAGCGGAAGCGAATGTAAGACTCGTTTTTTTTAAACATGTAGATAATATATAAACACCCATAGTATATACATACCCATGACGTTATGTCCAACGACATTCCATCAACCTTGGCGACACTAGTTACATTTACAAAAGACAATGTCCAAGTTAGCTACCATGTGAATCTTTGACCCATAACCAAAACCATGTACACAAAACATTGACAACTTGTTTAAAAGACTCAAAGATCCTAATACTACCATGGTACCCAACCCAAAAGAACTTGAGCGTGCATAACTCGACCTCCCTTGAGACTTGATCTTCACTCGTGGGCTTTACCTATTACAATTTCAAACCAAGCAAACATTTAGTATGCTAAAACAATATCACCATCTTGTCCAAGTAAACCAACAATCCATGGAACCATGATAAAATCCTTACTTCTACCATTTGACCCGTTAAGGGTATTCCTACCATTTTGACCCGTTAAGGGTACTACCGTATTGACCCGTTACGGGTACTTCTACCGTATTGACCCGTTAAGGGTACTTCTACCGTATTGACCCGTTAAGGGTACTTCTACCGTATTTACCCGTTAAGGGTGCTTCTACCATTTTAAACCATTATACTAATTTGCACCCTTGTATAGTCACAAGGGTACTTCATACTACTTCCTTCCATCGTATTCAACCACAACAACACATACATAACAATTACGACTAATATATTCATCAAACTAAATAGTTGGTAGTAACCAACTTACATTTGTCGTGTGCGCCGTGCTCCTTTTGACCGCTTGAGCCTTCTACCTTCACACTACATAGTGAAGGAAATCCATACTTTAGTTTCTCATGCTTTACCCATTACCATTCTTGGTTCATGATGGGTAAACTAACATAACTTCATAGTTACAGCACTACATTACATTTATCATTCATTTCTCATAAAACCCACCTATTCTAAGGTGCTAGGCATATTATCATACATTTGGTGTGCATTACCTTACATTCAAGTTATCATACCATTCTAGGATGCAAAAACCTCCCTTTCTACACTAAGATTTACAATCTACCTTTTTAATTAACAACAATACATAATCAATTGAGTTTTCTTAGTGTTGAGGTCTGTTTGACTTTTAAAAGTCAACAGGAACCTTCATTCCAACACCCACATAGAAATTCTCAATTCAGCCCTAACATACCCAAATTAATATGTAATTTCATCAATTCTACACTACCACACATAGAAATCACATTCTTCCTAAACCACAAGAGATAGTTATTAAAACATAACCATAAAATCCCACCATACTACTTATAAATCCTTTAAAAATTGATTCTACAACTTACCAATAGTATTAGTGCCACTAGATGGTTATGATTTCATGGACATGCATAGATTTAGGGATGATTTCTTGCTTTAATTTCAGCTTTGGAGAGGCAATTTGGAGAGCTCCTATGTCACATCTCTTCTCTCTCTCTCTCCCTGCGATCTATTCTTTTCTTTCTTTCTTACCATTTTTTTTCTTTTTAATTCCCTTAATTACTATCCTCAATCTTTCTATAAAACCCTCCAACATGAGTGTTTGCTCATGTTTAGTCCCTCCCTTTTATCAAGTAAATTTCAACCATTTTTACCCAAGTAATTAACATGGTAAATTTTATGTTTGCTAAATGTACAACTACCAATGCACTGCTTACAACTAGGGGTACAAACATATACATACATATATATATATATATACACACGTTTACATACATACTCATACTTACATATATATATATATATATTTTTTTCACCACACTTATTATTACTTTAACGTTTTTGGGGTGTTACAAGTCTACCCCCTTAAAGAGGTTTCGACCCCGAAACCTAGATACGTACCGAATAGAGCAGGATAGTGTTTCCGCATTTCTTCCTCGGATTCCCACGTTAGATCCGAACCCTTCCGATGTTGCCATTGAACCAAGACTTGGTTTATGGTCTTATTTCGCAACCGCCTCACCTTGAAATCTTTATAGCCACGGTTTTTCTACATAATTCAATTTGTCGTCTACCTCTATGTCTTCAAGAGGCACGTACGCGGTTTCATCCGCGAGACACTTCCGTAACTGGGACACATGAAAGGTGTCATGGATCCCACTCAAGGATGACGGTAGCTCCAACGGTAAGCTACTTGCCCGACCCGCGCCAAAATTTTGAATGGCCCAATATAACGCGGGCCTAACTTTCCGCGTTTCTGAAATCTGATGATACCCTTCCAAGGGGAGACCTTTAATAACACAAGATCTCCCACTTGAAATTCGATCGGGCGTCTTCTACGATCCGCATAAGCCTTCTGTCGGTCTTGGGCGGCTTGAATTCTAGCCCGTATTAGGCTAATTTTCTCGTTAGTGAGGGCCACCAAGTCACTTGGAGCTAACTCCCGCTGACCCACTTCCCCCCAACACACCGGGGTTCTACATTTTCTTCCATATAACATCTCAAATGGTGCCATTTGGATGCTACTGTGATAACTGTTATTATAAGAGAATTCCACTAATGGTAAAGTGTTCATCCCAACCTCCCCCAAAATCTAAAACACATGCCCTCAACATATCTATGAGGGTCTGAATGGTCCTTTCGGTTTCCCCGTCAGTTTGAGGGTGGTAGGCGGTACTAACTAACAACTTTGTACCCATTTCTTCTTGAAACCTCCTCCAATACCGGGATGTGAATCGAGTGTCCCGATCCGACACAATAGACACGGGTATACCATGCCGGGATACAATCTCATTCACATAAATTTCTGCCATCCGTTCGGAGGTGTAGGCCTCCCGAATAGCCAAAAAGTGTGCGCTTTTTGTAAGCCGGTCCACCATACCCAAATTGCATCATAACCCTTCCTTGTCTTTGGTAATTTTGTCACGAGGTCCATAATGATCTCCTCCCACTTCCACACCGGGACCTCAAGTGATTGTAACTTCCCATAAGGATTTTTGGTGTTCGGCTTTGACTTGAGAACAGGTCAAACATTTCTCCACATACTTAGCGATGTCGCGCTTCATTCCCGGCCACCAATAGTCTTTCTTTAGATCCCGATACATCTTGATCGCCCCCGGGGGGATTGAGAACCGGGACTTGTGGGCTTTGTCAAGTAGTGAAGCCTTGACTTCACATGTCCAAGGAACCCATACCCGCCATATCGGGTCTTCATCCCATCCGCATTTCTTCCAACTTGTCTATCATCCCTTTCATTCTTATCCTCTTTGGGTCATTGGCTTGCAAAGCCTCGACTTGGGCCTTTCGTATCTCACCCAAAAGGGTAGGTGTAATTACAACACCCAAGGCCTTAACTTGAATCGGGGGTCGGTATTCCTTCCGACTTAGAGCATCGGCCACCACATTAGCCTTGCCCGGGTGGTACACGATGTCACAATCATAATCTTTGATCAACTCTAGCCACCTCCGTTGTCTCATGTTGAGATCTTTCTGTTCGAAGAAATACTTGAGGCTTTTGTGATCGGAATATATGGTACATTTTGTCCCATACAGGTAATGCCTCCAGATTTTCAACGCAAACACTACGGCCCCCAACTCCAAATCGTGGGTTGGGTAATTACATTCATGGGTTTGAGTTGTCTTGATGCATAGGCGATGACTTTCCCCCGTTGCATCAAAACACACCCCAACCCTTGATGCGAGGCATCCGTATAAACTACAAAATCATCCGACCCTTCAGGCAAGGTCATAACAGGCAAACTAGACAACTTCTCTTTAGCACCCGAAAGGCTCTTTCTTGGTCTTCGCCCCAAACGAACTTTTCATTCTTCTTTGTCATCCGTGTCAAAGGTAGTGCCACCTTTGAAAAATCTTGGATGAATCTTCTATAATAACCGGCTAGGCCCAGAAAACTTTGAATTTCACTCGGGTTCTTGGGAGAAACCCATTCCACCACCTCCTTCACTTTCGAAGGGTCTACAGAAATGCCCTTCTCATTCACCACGTGTCCCAAAAACTGGACTTCCCTCAACCAAAAGGCACACTTCGAAAATTTAGCTTAGAACTTTTCCTTTCTAAGCGTCTCGAGGACTTCCCGTAAGTGATCCGCGTGATCCGATTCACTTCGGGAATAGACCAAAATGTCGTCTATAAATACTATCACAAAATGATCCAACATTGAACGACACACCCGATTCATCAAATCCATGAATGCGGCCGGAGCATTTGTCAACCCGAAGGACATTACTAGAAACTCGTAATGCCCATACCGAGTCCTAAATGCCGTTTTGGCCACATCTTCGTCCCTTACCTTCAACTGATGGTACCCGGAGCGAAGGTCAATCTTTGAGAACCAACTCGCCCCTTGAAGTTGATCGAATAGATCATCAATACGGGGTAAGGGGTAGCGGTTCTTTATTGTTAATTTATTCAACTCCTGGTAGTCTATGCACATCCGCATAGACCCATCCTTCTTTTTCACAAACAATATAGGGGCTCCCCACGGGGACACACTCGGGCGAATGAAGCCCTTATCGAGTAACTCTTGAAGTTGTGTCATCAACTCTCGGAGTTCGGTGGGTGCCAACCTATATGGTGTTTTTGCAACGGGTTGAGCCCCGGGCACCAATTCAATTTCAAACTCTACTTCGCGTTCGGGAGGAAGCCCCGGAAGATCGTCCGGAAATACATCCCGAAAATTCCCTAACAATCGGTACTTCTTCAATCTTGGGGGTGGTGATCGTGGTATCAACTACGTAAGCCATGAATGCCTTTCCCCCATTACGCACATGCTTCATGGTCTCCACCAAGGTACACAACTTGGCTTCGACCTTTCTATCCCCTATAAAACTTACCCGCCGCCCCTAGGTGAGGTAACGTATATGGTTTTATTCTTGCATTGGAATTCCGCGTGGTGTTTGGCCAACCAATCCATGCCTATCACTACTTGGAATTATCCTATAGGCATAGGTACCAAGTCTACCCTAAAATCCTCCCCTTCTATCGTGAGAGTACAATCTCTACATATGTTGTGTAATAAATAGTTCTTACTATCCGCAATTTCTACTTCTAATGGGCTTGACAACGTTTCTATGATAAAGGAGGGGTGGTAAATCACTTTGGTAGACACAAAAGACCTACTTGCCCCTGTATCAAACAACACATACATAAGAGTATTGTTGACTAGTAACATACCCGACACCACCTCGGGGTGGTTCTTTGCTTCTTCGGTAGTGATTTGAAACATTCTTCCACGAGCCTTCGAAGCTTCATTTTTCTTTCCCTCTTTCGGTGCCTCCTTCTTGAGCTTGGGACAATCCGCTTTGAAGTGCCCGGGTTCATAACAATGATAACACAACTGAACCGGACTAGGGCATTTATAAAACGGATGTCCCGCCTTCCACAATTGTAGCACGTCTTTTGTCCCAAGCGGCATTTCCCGTATGCGGTTTCCCACACGTGTTACAACTGATACCTCACCCTTCTTAGAATCCTTCTTGCCCTGTTCGTGCCCCTTAGCCTTCATTGGTGACTCCCAAGTCCTTTCAACCTTTCTCTTCTCACCTCGTTGTTCTTGGCGTTTTAATTTTGTTTCCTGTTCACGAGCCCAATCGATGAGTTCACCCAATGTGTTGCATTTCGATGCAGTGATAAACTCCCGGTATTCTGCCCTTAACATGGCATGATACCTGTTAATCTTCATCCGTTCCGTTCCCACCAATTTGGACAACTCTTTCTTGTCGAGGAATATGTTTGTGATCTCATCAATGGTTTCATTCTTCTGGCGGAGGTGTAGAAACTCTTCCTGAATACGATCAATTGCAGTTTGAGGACAATGATGCTTCAGAAAGGGCTCTTTAAACTCGGCCCATGTCATGGCTCTTACTCGTTCCTGCCCCACTTCCTTACTATAACTATCCCACCAATCCTTTGCGCGGAGTCGCAATTGACCCGTGGCAAACATTACTTCATCTTCGCCTTCACAATGGCTTCGTGCAAACACCCCTTCCATATCCGAGATCCACCTTAGACATTCGAGTGGATCTATCTCTCCCTTAAACACCGTGGGGTTGCATGACATAAAGTTTCGGTATGTACATCTCTTAACATTCTTGGAGCCGGACGACCCCTCTTCAATCAATTTCTTTAGTTCATCGAACCTACTCGTCATCATACCTTCCACTATCCCTAGGATGTTACTTTCCACCTCTTCTATTATCTTTGGGAGGTTTACCTTTATAGCCTCCCCCACTTCTATCGCTACCATCTCCTTTACTTCATCATGTTGGGTACATTCCCCGCCGAGTTATCACCTTCATCCGCCATGTTTCTGAAACATTAACAACCATTTAACATATATACCATATCACGGTATTTCAATCATCATTCATTCTTTCTAAGAAAGTAATTTTCTACTCCCAATACTTGGGCTACCACATTCTCTACTATACGTATACACGGATTGTAATCCCATGTGTATAAATGCGTCTATAAATGAGTTTTGGAGTTGCTCGGGCAAGGTACGGAAGCATAAACAGGCTGAAAAAAATCAACATCCAAGGCTGAAGAGTGAGTTGGCGTAGGGTACGCCAAAAGTGGCGTAGCATACGCCAAAAGTGGTGTAGCATACGCCACTTGCGTAGGAAAGAGCAACAATGTGGCGTAGGGCAGCAGGATTTGGCGTAGGCAAAAATGACTTGGCGTAGCCTACGCCAAAACTGGCGTAGGATACGCCAAAAGTGATTTTGGTCAACACTTTCCTTTTTCAAAGCAATATCTTTCATGCCATTCTTACCCACAAATTCCGACATTCTAGCAGCTCATTTACTAACTCTCCCACCCATCATTCCACACATACCTTGATCAAGTCTCGGATCGAATGCACGCCTACGAGCTTCCGGTTTGAGTTCAAGTGCCTAATATATTTGATTCGCTCAAACCTTGGCTCTGATACCAACTTGTAAGACTCGTTTTTTTAAAACATGTAGATAATATATAAACACCCATAGTATATACATACCCATGACGCTATGTCCAAACCCATTCCAACAACCTTGGCGACACTAGTTACATTTACAAAAGACAATGTCCAAGTTAGCTACCATGTGAATCTTTGACCCTAACCAAAACTGTTAGGACAAAAAGGATTGGTGAAACCACTTTTGCAAACCTTAGTCTAATTCACTTTCTGTCAAAATACTCTAAGTATGGAACTGCTGAAGACAAAGAATCAAACTGCTGAAGAAGAGATTCAGAAGTGCTGAAGAAGAAGTCATCAGAAGTTCTGAAGTTCAAACCAGACACTTCTACTGAAGAACTACTGAAGACAAACTACTCATCAGTAGTTTGTCATTCATCAGTACTTAAAGAAGATCTTTTCCACCGCCTTTGTATATCAGTAGTTTAGTACTTTAGTATTTCTTTTTGCTTTATGTACAAGTTCCAAGACTGCAACTTGTTGCAACTTGTTTCTGAACTTGCTTTTTGGCAAGGTTCATGTATTTGTTTAGTCTATAAATAGAAGGATTCATCCTTCTGTTTTAGACATTGATTTTAATACAAGAAATCCTTCAACTCTTATTATTGTTATTTCCATTTCGTGTTTACTGAGAATCTGTCAAAGTGTTTCATTCTCATTCAATACTTAGATTCTCAATAAACACTTCTCATTTATTAGTTCTTGATTCCAGGGGGAGTAATAAACTCCTGTTGATAAGTGTAGCTATAAACTTATTAAACATTCCGCTGTGCTATCACTCATTAAGAACTTGCTAAACACTTAAGTGTCAACTAGCAAGTTCAACACAAAGAGCAGCTTACTGATCCAACAATTGGTATCAGAGCACTGGTTTATCTGATCACATATCAATCTAACAAATTGAGAATCAGACACAGGCTCTTATTGATATTCAATAAAGGATTATAAGCTCACTTTTATCAACATCCATCACTTTAAGAGATATTTGACAAATCAATACTCTTTAAAATGGATCCTCATAATACTGGTTCTGCCACTAAACCTGCTATGCTTGTAAGAAATGAATATAACATATGGCAAAGAGAATGGCACATACCTTGTCACAGAACAACACAGGTTGTTGGAGATCTGTGATATATGGTCCTCATAAACCAGTAAACATAAATCTTGAAACTAAGGAAGAGATTCCAAAAGAACCAAAAGACTATACTGATGATGATTTCCTAAAACTTGAGCTTGATGCAAAAGCTTTTTCTATGTTGGCAATGGCACTCCCAAATGAAATCTATTCTGGCCTATTACATTGTGATAGTGCCAAAGAGCTTTGGGACTGCCTAAAAGAACAGTTTGGAGGAACTGAAGAGGTGATTGCCAACACCAGAGAAATCTTGGCTCAACAGTATGAAACTTTTGCTCACATTAATGGGGAAACTTTAACTCAGCAATTTGAAAGATTTTCCTCATTAATATCTGAGCTAAAACTAAATGGTCAGACCTATACAACTGTATCCATGCTTCATAGATTTTTAAGGTCTTTACCTGATAAATGGGAAACACACTCAATAGTCTTAAGATCTTCACCAGATTTTAGCTCCCTCACTCTTACAAAACTTCATGGGAGATTACTTACTTTTGAGAGGGAAATTGATCAAAAGAAAAAGTTACAAAATTCTGGTAAAACTGCTGATGACTATCTACCTGGTAGCACAGCACTATTGGGACAAGACTCACCAACTTGTTCAATAGTTTTGGATCTTTTGACCACATTGACATAACTGCTGGGATCTCATCTGAAAGATCATTCCCAGGTTATGACAATAATGACTTTGGTCAAACTGCTGATAACATGTGTTTTATCATGGATGACTTAAATAGTTTCAGCAGTGATGACCTTGAAGAAATGGATATTTTACACCAACTGGCCATGTTAAGTTTAAAAACAAATAAATTTTACAAAAGGTCAGGAAGGAAGTTTCCAGGACTTACCAGTTCTACAAAAATTGGTTTTGACAAATCTAAACTTAGATGTCACAAGTGTCTAAAGTTGGGACACTTTGCTAGAGAATGTAGAAGCTCTGGCTTTAACCAATCTCAGTCTAGAAACAATTTTAACCCCAATTATAACAGGAATAATAGAACACAAGGGAGTGCACATTTTGTACAGGCACAAGCTCCACAACACCAATATGTGCCACAAGTACAATATGTACAGATGCCTGCTCAACAGATGCAGAACCAACAATCAATCCCTCCCTTTCCAGCTGCTCAACAACCTCTACAGCAACAACAACCCTCTCAACAAAGTTTATTTACCTCAGGGTATGTTGACTGGAGCAGTCTTCCTTTTGACACCACAGAGTGCAATCCTGATGCAGACAACAAAATGTTTGACATCAACTGGGGAGAGCCTGACAATGGCAGAAAGAACTTTGCCTTAATGGCATTTGAGGGATGCTCCTCAAAATCTGCCTTGTCACAGGTATCAAAAGAATCTTTGACAAAATTATGTTCAAATTCATGCAAAGAATCTTTTGCTCTCATAAGAGAGACAAATGTGCACTTACAAGAAAAGCTAATGACTCTGAGAGAAAACTCACTCAGATAAAATGTGATTTAGAAAGAAAACTTTCTGCAAAAACAAAAGAAGTTTCTAAATTGACTAACTCTGCTATTGAAACCCAAGCACAAATCAAAAATAATGATTAATGACCTAGGAAATGTCAGACAAGAGCTTGCTGACACCAAGGTCACATGTGAAAAATGGGTGGAATCTTGTAAGGGGTACCAACTATTGCTAAACAAACAAAGTGCTTCAAATGTTAGGTTTGGCATAGGGTACAATCACACTGAAACACCAACAGATTTCTCTCCCAAAACTACTGAAGATGGGAGAAAAATTGTTTCAGGTGAAAACTTCTGAAGAGGAAGAATGCACATCTTTCCATGAAAACTTTCTAAAATCACACAAAGAAAGTTCTTCAGAAGCATTGATTAAATCTGACTTTAAGTCATCAGCAGTTTCAACTACATCAGGAGTTGAGAACCTGAAAACTACTGATGACCTAAAACCAATCAAAACTGTCAGAGATTTGTCTTTGAAAGAAAAGACAAAGGAATGTGAAATTTGTGGTCTGTTCAACCACAAAACCGAATTTTGCAGATATACAAAGGGTATTCAGTTTAATAAGAAAAATCAACAACTGGTTATGGGGGAACAAATCAAAAATAATTATGTAAAAACCTTTTCTCCCAAGAAACAACAACCAGCAAAAACCCCTTCTCAGAAAAAGACAAAATCTCAACAAAAGTCTTTTTCTCAAAATTCTCCTTCAGTAGTTAGACCTAAATCATCAGCAGTTTCACAAACTGCTGAGATTAAAGATCTTATGAACATGGTACAACTACTGATGACCAAAGTTGATGGTGGTCCTCAAAGGATACCACCATTGTACTTAATGCAAAATCCATTGCCAAAAAGACATGGATTTCTAAACTTGGTCAAGAACAAACTGTAAATGTTCTCAAGAGCAACCCAAAGCCAAACTGGCTTGGGTTCCTAAATCTAACTAATTTGCTATATTGTGCAGAGAGTTTCCAGAGGCTTGAATAGCATTTGGTATGTAGACAGTGGAGGCTCAATGCACATGACAGGATGCAGATACCTGATAATCAATTTTATCAGTCAAAGAGATGGATCTGTGTCCTTTGGGAACAATGCTAAGGGATTTGTGCTAGGACATGGCAATGTCTCCTCTGGCAAAATACAGTTTGACAAGGTCAATCTGGTTGAAAACCTTGAGTACAACTTGCTTAGTGTGTCACAAATGTGTGATAAAGGATATTCTTCCTTTTTCACAAAGACAGCATGCAAGATCATATCACCAGAAGGCCAGAAGTTGATAGAGAAGATCATTGAAGATCATACTTTGTTAATTGCCAAAAGATGTGGCAATGTCTATGCAGTGGACATTGAAAAAGACAAAGTACTGAACAACACTGCCTGTTTCTTCTCAAGGGCATCAACTTCAGAAACTGATCTCTGGCACAGGAGACTTGGCCATGTGAACTTTAAAACCATAAATAAAGTCACAAAAATGGGCTTGGTCAGAGGTCTACCCTTAAAAGTATACCAGTGTCAAGAACACTGTGTATCTGTTTAAAGGGAAAACAGCATAAGTCCTCCTATAAGTCTATTGAAGAATCAAAAACAACTGCATGTCTTCAACTACTCCATATGGACTTATTTGGGCCTGTAAAGATCATGAGCCTTGGTAAAAAGAAGTACTGCTTAGTCATCATTGATGACTACTCAAGATTTACATGGGTATTCTTCTTATTTTCCAAGGATGAGGCTGCTGAAATCATCAAGTTCTTCATTCTACAAGTTGAGAAGCAATATTCTCTACCTGTCAAAACCATTAGAAGTGATAATGGGACAGAGTTCAGGAACAAAACTCTGAATGACTTCTGTTTGTCTAAAGGGATTATTAGACAATTCAGTGTTGCCAGAACTCCTGAACAAAATGGTGTGGTAGAAAGGAAGAACAGAACTTTAATAGAAGGAGCAAGAACAATGTTAGCTGATTCTGGCCTACCTTTATACTTCTGGGCAGAAGCAGTTAACACATCATGTTATGTTCAAAATAGAGTTCTTGTTGTCAAGAGACATTCAAAGACTGCCTATGAAGTTCTTCATGGCATGAAGCCCCTTATCTCCTTTTTCAGGCTTTTGGGTGTCAATGTTTCATCTTGAACATCAAGGAATCTATTTCAAAGTTTGCTGCCAAAGTTGACTCAGGTTACTTTCTTGGTTATTCCTCAACTAGAAAAGCCTACAAGGTTTTTAATTCAAAAACCAGGATAGTAGAAGAAACACTGAATGTCAAGTTCAATGAGTCAAAACACACTCTCATTCTAGCACATCCTGCTGAACTCTTTGACCTTGACAACTTCCATTTTGAACCTGAAAAGACTGTCACTTCATCCAAACCTACTTATTATGGTGATCAAAGGTTTGATGATGAGAATCCAGCACCATGGTCTCCTCAAACAGTCATTAAGTCAACTTCAAAACCATCAGAAGTTTCACAAACTTCTGATTCAACAAATACTGAAGGCCAAACTCAAACATCTGCTTCAGCACCTGCAACTACTGAAGACACTGAAACTGCTGAACCAGATATAATAGACCTCAGTACTTTGTTTGAAGAACATGAGCCACCAACACCTGTCAGTGGTTTACAACAACTGATCGAACACAAAGATCATCCACTTGATCAAATCATGGGTGATATTGCATCAGGTGTTCTAACAAGAAACCAGCTTTCCAACTTTTGTCTATTCTCAGCATTTATTTCACAGTTGGAACCAAAGAAGTACCAGGAAGCCCTCAAAGACAACAATTGGGTGCAGGCAATGCAAGATGAATTGCTTCAATTCAACAAGCAACAGGTATGGGAAATTTGTCCCTTACCACCAAACAAGCAACCAATTGGCACAAGATGGGTTTTCAGGAACAAACAAGATGAAGCTGGTATGATAATAAAGAACAAGGTAAGACTGGTAGTACAAGGTTACTCTCAAGAAGAGGGGATTGACTATGATGAAACCTTTGCTCCAGTTGCAAGGCTTGAAGCCATCAGGTTATTTCTGGCCTATGCCATTTCCAACAAAATAAAAGTTTATCAAATGGATGTCAAAAGTGCATTTTTGTATGGAAAGATAAAAGAGGAAGTGTATGTTTGTCAGCCACCTAGGTTTGAGGATCCTTCTCATCCTGAGTGGGTGTACAAACTAGACAAAGCTCTTTATGGCTCAAACAGGCTCCTAGAGCCTGGTATGATACACTTTCAACCTTTTACTCAAAAATAACTTCACAAGAGGTGCCATTGATAAAACACTTTTCATAAAACATGTTGGAAATCATGTCTTACTTGTTCAAATATATGTTGATGATATCATTTTTGGTTCAACAAACACAAAATTGTGTGATGAATTTAAGAAACTCATGCAATCAAAATTTGAGATGAGTACAATGGGAGAACTGCAGTACGTTTTAGGACTGCAGATCAAACAACAAACAAATGGAACTTTTATACATCAATCAAAATATGTTAAAGAATTATTAAACAAATTTTCTTTACAAGACTGTAAATCATGTTCCACTCCCATGACACCAACCACACAAGTTGAACCAGATGATCAAGGAAAACAGGTTGATCAAACCATGTATAGATGTATGATAGGTTCCCTTTTATATCTAACTGCTTCAAGACCAGATATTTTGTTTTCAACATGTGTCTGTGCTAGATATCAATCAGCTCCTAGGGAATCACACCTTATTGCAGTCAAAAGAATTTTCAGATATCTGAAAGGAACTCCCACACTTGGAATTTGGTATCCTGCTTCAAGCAATACCAAGTTATCAGCTTTTTCAGATAGTGACTATGCAGGGTGTAAAATGTCAAGAAAATCAACATCTGGTGGTTGTTAATTCTTGGGAAACTGTCTAGTGTCCTGGCAATCAAAGAAACAAACATCTGTTGCAACTTCAACTGCTGAAGCTGAATACATTGCAGCTGCAAGTTGTACATCACAGATACAATGGCTCCAATATCAACTTCTTGATTATGGAATCAAAGAAACCAAGACACCATTGCTTGTAGACAGCAAATCTGCCATTAGCATCATTCAAAATCCTGTTCAGTTTTCAAAAACTAAACATATTGAAATCAGGTATCATTTCATAAGAGATTGCTATAAAAAAAGCAAGATTGAAGTGAAACATGTAGCAACAGCTAATCAAATAGCTGACATTTTCACTAAACCCCTTGACACATCAACATTTCAGAAGTTAGTATCCATGCTAGGGATGCTAAATTTGTAAGTGTTTCTATTTATTTTTCTGCACATTTTTTGATTTTCACTTACATTTGTTTTCAAACACTTGAAAAACTTCTGAAAAGAGAGAAAACTACTGATGAACAAAACATCAGTATGGGGATAATTTCTGAAAAGTGATTAACTTCTGATAAAATAACCTTCAGAAGTTATGAATAAAAGTATTTATAAAGTATTTCTCATCAGCTGTTAAAACTACTGAAGAGAAAATGGGAACTACTGATGAAGATAATCCTTCATCAGCAGTTTAGTCAAAAGGGCAAATCTGACTTTTCCCATCATCAGAAGTTTGACCTAGTCGGTTTAAAACTTCTGATAAAAAGATTTTTAACCTAGGCGGTTTAAAAACTTCTAATAAAGAAGATCCAAGCGGTTAAAAACTTCTGATAAATATCTTTTTTCAACACTTATCCTTTCAAACACAAAAATTCCCTCATTCTCTCTCAAGAAAGCTTTCAAACCCCTGAACCTGCAACACAAAATCACTGTTCGATTCATCAACACACACAAACCACATGGCTTTAGTTCTCAAACAGGGACACAATCTCAGAGCCTACTTAGAAAAACAAGAAGGCTGGTCCCAATACGATGAGATCATTGATCTTGTCGTCAAATCCCAATATTTCACCGCTCTCACCATAGACCCACCAATTCATCCTGAAACTCTAAATGAGTTCTGGGCTAATGCTGAGACAGTGATGGTGGATGATGAAGTTATCTCCCTCAACTCAACAATTAAAGGGAGACAAATGGCCATAACACCGGCCATACTCTCAAACAGACTGGGGTTGAATGATGTGAATGCCCCTGAGAAGTTTGACAACTCTGCTATCCACCTAACCATGACTGAGTGTGGTTATCAAGGTACTCTCTCACAAGCTACAATCTTTAAAAAGTATTTTGAACCAAAATATAAACTTTTGTTTCATTATATTATTATGTGCTTGAGTCCTAAAACTGGGTCTTATGACCAGATGCCCTTAACCTTTCAACCAATATTTCATTCCATTGTGAATGAAACAAATTTTAGGGCATCAAAACTTTTCTTTAATGAGTTGGTGTTACATCACAATAACACTAAGAAAAAGTTTTTGTTATATCCAAGGTTCATTATGCAATGCATAATATCTGAACTGGGTAATGAGGTGCTTGTGGGTAAAACTGAAACTTTAAAACCCTTAACCTCACATTAGATTGCGTCTTCTAAAATAGAATACTCAACACAAATTGCTAGTCCCAACTACCGAAGACTTATCACAAAGTTTGTATACGTGTTTTGACTAATAATCCTTAGGTTAACAAGTCCTCGATTGTCCAGACCATAACCATGTATGTTTGAAAACATGTTTTGAACGTTAATCTGACCACACGAGACAAAACCCGACATCCCATTGGTGACCCGACATCCCACGTGTTAGCCAAGTACAAGAAGTCAAGAAATCATATGCAACTAAGCACTTAAAACGCACAATAGTTCCCAGTCTAGCATACAACTCACATATTGCAAATACGAGTTCGAACACATGTTATTAGGTTTTTAAGCATGCCACGGGGTTCTAAATATGTTCCTAGGTGTCAAACCATGTTTCGGGATCTTAAAATACACGTACAGCAGCAAAACACACGATTGGGCATCAAAACACGCGATTAGAGATCAAACAGGCAATTAGGAAGTCAAACAGGCAATTAGGATTGCTACTCGCCTCCTGCAGTCCAGGAGCTACTCTTCACGCGTTTGACCCACCAAATTAGACCCGAAACATGTAAAAACACCCAACATCAATCCAAAATTATCAGCAACATATCCTAAATGAAAAACCCCCCCCAATTTATCATCAGTCTATCACCCTAATTGCAAGCATTTTCCCAAAATGGAATGATATTATGAAAACATCACATCAAAGCATGCATAACTTACCCTAAATGGCAAATAATCAGATTTCATCACATAATCACGATGCAAATCATCATCCTACTATTACTACATCATTCTAGTAGTATAAATCCTAACATCATACAATCATCAAATCACTTCATAACATCCTAAATCTTCCTAAATCACTCAAACGGGTCAAAACACATATCATCATCAAAACACTTCAAACTCCTAGATAAACATCCTAACAACTTATCCATATCAGTAAAACATCAAACACATAAGAATCCTCATGTTGTAATCATCAAAATCCGTTCTTTGCATGAATCATTAACATATAACTCATATAAAGGATTAGACTTGCTTAAAAACTGTTTTTCAAAGGTTTTCAAAGACACAAACTTCATAAAACCAGGTCTGGACCTTTAGGGATCAAAATAACAACATGACGAAAGTTTAGGATGGATAGCACACCTTAGATTTTGCTAAAGAGGATGTGTAACGCTTGGAAATGGTAGGTTTTAGGGAAAAAATGAGTTCCAGAGGTTAATTATGCTGTGAGAGAGGTTTGGAAAAGTTAGGGTTTCACAAATGATGTTTTACAAGCCAAGGGTGGTATTTATAGGTGTTACTAGTCGTTCCTGATATTACACGCGAGTAGGATCTGCAGGTGGCAATTAGGATTGCTAATCTCCCCTGTTAGAGGCGAGTAGCGTTCTACTCGCCCCTTGTAACAGGCGAGTAGCTTCCTACTCACCCCTGCATGTGTTGATTAGGAATCCTAATTGCCCCCTGCAGGTGTGTGTGGGTTTTTGGCGCGTTAAACACTATTTTAACACATATAAGCACATTTTCACATACCGACAAGTTATATAATGATTATAAATACATAATGCATGAGAACTAACACGTTCACATTCGTTCACCAATCCTCGGGAATCGCAACTTGCGTGTGTGCATTAAATCCGGTGATTCTACGAATCACCAATCCTTGTACACATGGTTATGGGCCGACTCCCAATGATCCCTTAGATCATTGTAACGATTCCCAATGATTTCCAGAACCATCGAAACGACTCAACTGACCTAGTTAAGTGTAAAGTATGTGTGACTCGCTAAGGTAGAGTTACTAGTTTGACATAAGTTGTTAACCTGAGTTTGCCGGGTGTCACAAAAATTGTTAACGTTCATTTAATGAACAAACATGAACAAAATTTTTATGTTGAAATGAACCTTCCCTTATTGATTCATGTATGTTTGCTTACGTACAAATCAATCTATATCTATATATATATTAATATTCCAAAGCATTAAATCCTACATGGCATTCAAAGAGTCCATTCCCCTTGAGTGTGCTATGTGACATCCTACTTATTTTCATCTAAAAGTCTTTTTCTCTCTCATGTTTCCCCCCCCCCCCCCACAATTTTAAAACGTTTCTAACTTTTATATACAAATTTTTTATAAAAAATACACCAAACTAATGAACATTTTATTATCTTCCCAATGGGTACCATAGTGCTATACAAGAAACGAAAAAAAAAAACGATATGTTTTGTCGGTTTTTGTTCATACAGGAAAAAACACAATGTGTTTAGGTAATTTATTAATCATGTCTAGGCAAGTCACTAATCATGTTCAAACTAGGAATTCTAATTTTATCAAGAGCGGAATAGGTTAAAACCACTATTTTCCAAAAAAAAAATCACATCTTCAAGACTACTGCCTCAATCATGTCATGCAACGGTTGTTTCTAGCTATGTTCCTCATCCAAACATAATGTTCTTTTTAATATGCATTTTCATTATTATTCATATGATTAAAATTGTTGTTTTTTTCATATTTTAGTACATTAATTTATATGTTACATTATAACACATATTTTATCACATAATATTATATTTATCTATCCCGGAAAGCTTCCGGGATATAATCTAGTCTAGCATATTAATATTCCAAAGCATGAAATCCTACATGCCACATAAAGAGGCAATCTTCCCCCTTTGAGTGTACCATGTGACATCCTCCTTATTTGCATCCAAAAGTCTATTTCTCTCATGTTTTCCCCCCACATTTTAAAACGTTAATATCTTTTATATACGAGATTTGTTTTTTTTTTAAATACACTAAATTAACGAACGTTTTAATGCATACTATAACACAATGAATGAGTAGAAGACACAATGAAGAAAAAAACTCAGTTAAAAAGGATTTTTTTTTTCCAATTTTAATGTAGCAATGTGGTACTCATATTAAAAATAAAAAACGTTCGTTAATATGGTGAAATAAAAAAAAAATATCGTATGAAAAAGTTATAGACGCTTTAAAATGACAGGGAAATTGACACGTATCTTGCATGTAAAGAGAGAAAGTCAATAAATATGGTTTTTCCTTTTATGCCCTTCCTCTAATTTAATATTTTTTTTTCCAACGAACAAATCTCAACCCTTCAAATATAAGAAGAATGGACCACAACCCTTCTCACCATTCTAAGCATACCTATGTAGTTTGTATAAACAAAAACAAACACAAGAGTAAAATTACAGCAAAACATGACTATGTTACCACCTTTTGTATTTATATGTAATTATGATATTATAAGTTAGTAGCTAATTATCGCCCCCATTGCAAATGCAAAGGAAATTTTGACATCCCGATGCTACAATTGATGTATTTATAGGTAGGGGTGTTTAAAAAAATCCGAATCTGAATTCCAATCCGATATATCCAAAATCCGAATCTGTATAATCCGAAAATTCAGACTCGGATCCTATTTATAAAAAATTTCGGATAATCCGATTATCCGAATCTGAAATATTAAAGAACATCTATATCATATATATAATAGGAAAAATTACAGAAATTGTCCTTTATGTTTACCTATTTTTTCAGTAGATGTCTTTAAACTTCAAAAGTGATGAGAATCGTCCTATATGTTCTAAAATCTTTCAAGTCTCGTCCTTTAGCACTATCTTGGTTAGATTTTTTAGTTAAGTTATGTCACGTGAAAGTTACGTGAGGGTATTATTAACATTTCACCTGCTCTTTTCATTTGCCCCCTTTTTAAAAAATATCTCTCAAGTATCTCTCTCCCTTTCTCTAACTCTCAACCATCACACCACCACCACCACCACCACCATCCCATCTTCTTGTCACCACACTCAAAACGTCTTCCATTACCGCCCATAAAACACCCATAACATCCGCCTGGAATCTCACTACATCACAAACTTGTTTCACCCTAAACACAAACCTGTTTCTATCCTTTTGTTTTCATGCTATCTTAATCTAATGTCATCTCAAACTAATGGTATTGCTAATCTAAATCAAAATACTTAACTGATGATTATCATTATTTTTAGATAATCATGAGCTCAAAATATTTGAAATCCAACAGGTTAAAAATGACATGGTGGTGCTCAATGATACAAAAGATTCCCAAGTTGCTGCCAACAAGACCCTTGAAAAGCAATTACGTGAGCTCGAGAGCTAAACAAGGAATTAGAACAGCAAGTAACGGAGTTAGAAGTAGAAAATCTACACTTATCAGAACGAATATCTGCATTGGAACCCCAATTAAGATATTTGACTGATGCAAGAGAGTCGAATCGTTTGGAGATGCAACATTCAAAGACTCGTGTCATGAATCTACAGGCTGAAATGATGGTGGTGGTGGGTTCAGGTAGGAGTGGTGTGGTGGTTGTCAGATTTAGTGGGTTCAGCAGGAGCAGAGGTAGTGGATTGCTGGTGTTCTCCGACGGATCTAGGTGGTGGTAACCAAAGATATGGTGTGTCTCATAGCATATGGTGACCAAAGCAAGAGAGAGGAGAAAGAGATAGAAAGGCAGAGATGTAGTGAGAGAGAGAAAGAGAGGGGGTAAAGAGTAAATTGTTTTTTTTTTATTAATTTTGTACCAAAAGTATAAGTTAATTACACAACTAGTCCCTAAAAGAGTAAAAAGACAAATTTACCCTCATGTGCAATGCACATAACTGGATTTAACTAGAAAATCTAACCAAGTTAGTGCTAAAGGACGAGACTTGAAAGATTTAAGAACATATAGGACGATCCTCATCACTTTTGAAGTTAAGGACATCTACTGAAAAAATAGGTAAACATAAAGGACGATTTCTGTAATTTTTCCTATATAATATTATATATAGGGTTAGGATACTTTGAGAACTCGATGAGTTGTGAGAAATCGTTAGAACTCAACGTAAAATGCGATTTTTTTTTGCACACTCGTGTAAAAACACGCAACCCCCGTTGTAAAAAAAATACATTAATTTACGTCAAATTACACCGGTGCGAGGGATTTTTATCCACGTATAAGTATATTAATATTTTATTCATTATTTTATTGTTGATTAATTATGGAACACATATTGATTTTTGATTAAAAAAAGTATGTGGTTATAAAGTGAGTTCCTATGGTTCTCACAACTCATAGGAGTTCTCAAAATATCCGGATCCATTATATATATATATATATATACTATTATATATATATATATATATATATTGAATGTTTGTTTTAAGCAAGTTTGGTTTTAGACTTTTAGAATAAGAGGAAGGGATTTTTTTTAGTTTCGTATTATCCGTATCCGTATTAGAATTCAAAAATTCGAATATCCGACATTTCGGCTTCGGATTCAGATCTCAATATGGACTATCCAAAATTTCAGATTATCCGATTTTTGGATATCCGAAAATCAGATAATCCGAGTTTGAACACCCCTATTTATAGGAAACAAATATAAACCGGATGCATCGCAAGATTCTTTTGTGCATTGGCTTGGTGAAAAATCACGAACGTATGGTCTTTTACACATACTTATGTAGTTTGTATAAACAAAAACAAGGTTAAAAAAATACAGCAAGACATGAAGTATGTAATTAAAAAAATATAATCACCCTACCGTATGTGATGCATAATACTTCGGGCGGTAAGCTAGCAACCCCGTTTGTAAATAGCAAGCAAAAGAGGAGAAACATGTGATTTTTTTATCTATCACCAATGTAATGTAGTTGGTTAGTGAAAAGTGGTATACTCTATTGTTTTGGTTAGTGTCCTTATATAAGTGTTTGTGTGTGTGGTTAAATTATTAAAGTAAATAAAATGTTATATGTAAAGATTAAAGAAACATATATTCTTGTTCCCATTATCAACTTTGTGTTCATAACTAGCTAAAGCAAAACAACTAAAGGAAAATGGTGTGTGGCTTAATTTATAAAGATTTGTGACATGTATGGCTCTTTATTTGTAAAGATGTTTGAAATTTATCAAAGCTCTCAAACTTCGTTGCAATTGAAATTGAAATTTCAATTCCATTATTGAGGTGATAAAAGTTAGGTCTTGGTGAAATGAATATGTATGAAAGGAATACTAACTAGGATTAAAAGAATCGCATAGCTAGATAACAATTGACCAAATGAATTGAAGACTTCTAATAATCTTATTTAGTTTTAGGGGCAATTACATATATCCCCCTCCAAACTTCATAAATTACATATATACCCAAGTCAAAATTTTATTTACATATCTCCCCTTCCCAAACTTCATAAATTACATATATACCCAAGTGAAAATTTTTATTTACATATTTCCCCTTCCCAAAAACTAAAAATATCAAATATACTCATTCTATTATTAAGCACATCATATCATTACATGTTATGATGAATGTAATGATACGAGGGCTTAGTAATGATTATGTAAGAGTGTTAGAACACTCGTTTCGGTGAAATCAAGTTATAGGATACATGGAAACATTTTGCATGTTACATGTTCGTAGTGTTCATAACTTACTAAGTTGGAAAGATCGTATGGAATATAAGTTTTAGGATGCAAAGAATGTGTTATATGACTTGTCGTGAATATAGTTTAGTAAAAAGAATTGGGGCAAAATAGTTATTTTCCTATGCATTTTTCATAGAATTGGTATATATGTAATTTATGAAGTTTTGTAGGGGATATATGTAATTTAAATTTTGGGTTGGATATATATGTAATTATAGTTGAAAATATGAGGATATATGTAATTAATCCTTAGTTTTAATTTTAAACAAAAGGGCAAAGGCCTGTATATTTTGTTTCTTTTGAAGTGATAATTCTAATTTGTGGTATTATCTAGACACGTTAAATGGCTTAAAGATAATTCAAGTGGGTTTAAGATAAGTATGTATTGGTTTATTTTCCTTCATTAAATAGAGTTTGTGTTTGGCTCAGGATGAGTATTCCTCTTGGTCTTGCTGTTGGGCGTGCTTCTGGGCTTGTTAACACTTGGCCCGTATCAATTACCTTCATCCAAACTTTCCATATCTAAAGGACTTCAAATCTAAGTACGTGAACAAACTACAGAATAATAAGAAATAAGTAGGGTGACTATGTTATCACCTTTTTTATTTATATGTAATTATGATATTATAGGTAGGGGTGATAAAAAAAATTCCCGCTGCTACAATTGATGTATTTATATGTAGGGGTGTTAAAAAAATCCAAATCGAATTCCAATCCGAAATATCTGAATATCTGTATCCGTGTCATCTGATTTTTGGATTATCCAATTTTTGGATAATCCGAAAATCGAATAATCCAAAAATTCAGATTCGGGTCCTATTTTTAAAAATATTTGGATAATCGGATTATCCGAATCCGAAATATTAAAGAACATATGTATTATCTATCTATATATATAAAAGAAAACGTATATGCTGACGTGGCGTGCAATGGAGGCCTCAACCTCCTCTTGAGAGTGCCACGTGGCATCATAATTGAAAGATTTTAGTATTTTTGAACTATTTCCTTTTTTAATTAAAAAAAAGAAGATAAACATAAAACCCTAAATTAAATTGAGTTATTTTAGGAAAAAAAAGAATTTAAAAATAAATTTAAAATTTTCTCTCTCATGTTTCCTCCCATAATTTTTAAACGTTTATATCTTTTATATACGGGTTTTTTTAAGAAAAAAAATTACACCAAATTAACAAGCGTTTTATTATCTTTCCAACGAGTACCATAGTCCTATATAAAAAACGGAGAAAAATCGACTATTTTTTGTGGGGTTTCGTTCATACAGGAAAAACACACACAAAGTGTTCATGTTATTCATTAATCATGTTTTTTCTTTTAAACCAGATTCTTATCTACGATGTTGAAAATAAGCCCAATCGCCATGTTATTATTGGAATTTTACTAGGTATACTTCATCAAGAGAAGTTAGGAGAAAGAATCGCGCAACACTGCAACACATGGTGTCACCTTATAGCAAGGTTATTTTTTTATTTATTTAATTACAAGAGTAATAATTATTACTATTATTTTAGTATTATTAGAATGGTTATATTTTTCAACCCCGGGACGCTCCCGAAAGAATGGATAGTTGCTGACGTGGCGTTCAATGGTTGTCTCAACCATCTCTTGATTATGCCACGTGGCATAATGAGATGCAATGATTACAACTTCCAACTTAAGTGTTTGTTTAGTTGATTAGGTTAGGAATTATAAGAGCCATTAGAATGTGAAAAATTAGAGAGATGTGATGAGTTTTTTAATAGTTGCAGCTTACATAAGTGATTCTTTAGATGATTACTGATTAGGTTTTAGATTAGGGAATATGAGTTATTACTGATTAGAATACTATGAACATGCAATGATTGATTGATTTTGTGGTTAGTTAACTTGAGCCATTTGTAATAGGTTGTCACGTAAAATTAGATTTTTCAACCCCGGGACCCTCCGGGGTAATCAGCTAGTATATATATATATATATATATATATATATATATATATATATATATAGGTTAGGATACTTTGAAAACCCATGTGAGTTGTGAGAACCATAGGAACTCTTTTAAGCCATTGATCTTGATGATCCAATAGTTGAGATCGAATGATTAGACTTTTTTGTCTTGACATGTTTTTAAGTATTTTTTAATATAATAAAA
Source organism: Ambrosia x helenae (assembly GCA_030844895.1). Taxonomy (NCBI): domain Eukaryota; kingdom Viridiplantae; phylum Streptophyta; class Magnoliopsida; order Asterales; family Asteraceae; genus Ambrosia; species Ambrosia x helenae. Next base: position 20,701,942 of record CM061223.1, on the reverse strand, counting down.
TGAATGAAAGGGTATTTAAGTAAAAAAATATATAATATCATATTTATTTTTTTAACTTTAATAAAATGAATGAAAGGGTATTTTTTATTCCATTATTAAAATAACCACATTTTTTTAACTTTAATTTATTTTTTAATTCATTTATTTTTCTAAAACAAATAATACATTCAGTAACCCATTCAACTCAGACGTTTTTACACCAGTGTAAAATTTCAAAATTCTAAAATCTGCTAATTTGTCATCTCTCCCCATGTATGAAAAAACAGAAGTTTTTACACCAGTGTAAATTTTCAAAATTTTAACAATTTTACATCTGCTAATTTGTCATCTCTCCCCATGTATGAAAAACGTTTTTACACCAGTATAAAAAATTGTAAAATCTACCATACACAAAACTATTACAAACAAAAATACATTGTATTACACTAGTGTACATGTCCACGGTAAATGTATTACACCACGGTAAATGCCCACCAAAATAACATCTATACATTGTATTACACCACGGGTAAATGCCCACCAAAAAAACCAACATCTATACATTGTATATACACTAGTGTAAAAAAAAAACCCCAAAAACAACATATATACCACAAACTTCTACAGAAAATACATGAGTGTAAAAAAACCAAAACTGCAAAAGATCTATACTTTAAGCATCTACACATTTCATATTTTACACTGGTGTTTTTACATCATCATCATCTTCACAAGCATCTCCTAACAAAAACCCAAAAAATTAATATTAATAATTTTACACTGATGCACAAATAATATCAGAAATAATAATAATAATAATAACATAAATAATAAAAATAAATAATAACAGGAAATCATAAAAATATTAATAATAATAACATAAATAATAATATTAATAATAACAGAATAATAATAATAATAATAATAATAATAAAAAATCCTAATACATGTTCCTTCAAAGCCGATGAACGACCATCGTCGTACCTTCGTCGTACCGGACGATCGAAGCCGATGAACGATCGTACCGGACCTTCGCCGACCACCATCAAGCCGATGAACTATCGAAGCCGATGAATGATCGAAGTTGATGAACTCTCGTTATCTTCAAACACCACCATCAAACACCAGATATGTTCTTTTGCTCATCGAAACCATCAAACCCCAGATCTGTTCTTTGCTCATCGAAAAGCATCAAACACCATCAAACACCACCATCAAACACCATCAACCCCCCTGTCACCTCCACCCCATCGACCCACCACCGTTCATCGTCCTCCCCCCAACCCGGTTTCCACAGCCCCTTGAAAAACACCGTCAGCCGCCACCCATCGGACCACCTTCCCCCCTTTCACCATCATCGGACCACCCATTTCAAAATGCCCAGATCTGTTGTGTTTTGTTTTTAGAGAGAGAGAGAGAGAGAGAGAGAGAGAGAGAGAGTGTGTGTCTGAAGTGTGTGAGAGAGAAAGAGAGAATTTGAATTATTATTATTGTTATTATTATTTATAGAAGGTTTGTTGGGGTAGGGGTGGGGTGGGGTGGGGTGGGGTGTGGAGGGGTGTTATTACCAAAATACCCATAAAAGTTATGTAAAAAAGTCTTTGTTGCCCCTAATTAAAAAAATACAAAATATTATAAAGGTGATGAGGTGTTGCTTGATGATCGGTCCAGAGGAGTTCTCAAGTTCTTGTAACTCAAAGGAGTTTTCAAAATATCCGGATCCTATATATATATATATATATATATATATTATATATATATATATATATATACTAGTGGGTATGCCCGCGCGTTGCTGCGAGTGCGTCTGTTTTGTCACCTCGTAGCTGTTATGGTTTGTGGTGTGTGTAGAGCTGGCTTAAGCCTTTTTGAGGCCCAAACGAACTTTTAAAATGGGCCCCTCAAAGCTTACATTCATTATACAAACGGTCGACCCGCCAACCCGTTTGAAGGGATATGGTATTAAAACATTACAAATATCATACCATCGCCCACTTAGAACAGGCTTCGCCAGACGCTTACCCGCCCGTCCTACGTCAGCGGATCGTTTCGCGCCCATCCGCCCGTTTTACGTCAGCGGAACGTCTGGCGACCACAAACCCGTTCTACGTCAGCGATGCTCCTGCCGCCCGACGCGTGCATTTATATTCACGATCCACGTCGGCGGAACACCTGGCGTCCACCCGCCCGTTTTACGTCAGCGGTGCACTCGACGCCAGGCGCATGAACACCCGCTCCTTTTACAGGGGCGGGCCAAATGTACCTCAAGGCTTCCTTGACAAGCGTCACTACAAGTGGAAGATACCTTTTTGGGGCAGCCTTGGGACTCACCCCTGCCCCAAGCAAATATCTCTGACACGACAGGCAGCCCGTCAGAGTTCCTCTCCAACCAAAGACTTTCTCCAGTCTGACGAGCAGAAAAGGCGATGATGTGGCAGCCTCCCAACCAAGATATCTTCCTGACAAGCAGACTTTCTCTGTCCGTCTTGAAATCCTGGAAAAGTATAAAGTGTCTACCGCCTGGATGCACCAATGGGCGAGCACCACGTGTCAACCGCCCATCAGCGTCCACTTACTGGGCGCCACGTGTACATGCGTCAGGACGGTAACATCTCCCCTAGCTTCCCACTTTACTAAAACCCACTTGCACCAAATGAGCCTAAAGGCTTGGGCCGGATTATGGAGACTCCTCTACCTGGGCCGGGCCCCATTAAAAGTAGAGGATGGGCTGAGAAAGTAGGGCATCTCGGTACTATAAAAGGAGGACTCTCTTCTCCTTTTATTGGCATCGAATACCCAATACACTTTCACTCAAGAAGAATACGAACTCTCGTACCTTCTTCACCCCCCCCTGTTTATTATACTAACGATTAGAGGCTCGGCTCTTCTAATTGGTAGTCTCGTAAATCCCTGGTCTTGCCTACAGACCCACACGTATTTTATAATCACACTCTCTTTAGAAAATACAGTAGAATCACCGTACGGATAGTCCTCTTTTCAACTATCTTTACACTCGTGTTTCTTCATTGGCGCCATCCGTGGCCTTACCACAACCGCTCCAACCCAATAAACTTTTAGAGCCAGAATCATAAAAATGACCTCACCCCCACGAGCGTTCACTCCATCCGGGGCCGTCGAAGATATCACCGACGCCACCCCATCCCACCCAACATCAGGGGACCATAACAACCAACTACAACCACTTATAACCCCCAGAAACCTTGAGCCCCAGCTCGTAGATATAACCCCTCCAACGGAGGAGGAAATCGAGGCACTAAACAATGACTGGTACGACCGCCAGCGACAAATCCTCGACGCACAATTAGAACGCCGCCGGCGCACCGGCAAAGCAATCATGGGCTCCTCCTCTAGGCAACCTGCAAAAACAGCAGCACCCGCCCGTCACGGGGAAGGTCCAGGGCAAACCCCTGAGGACCAGGCCCGTGCAGAGCACAATCGGTTCGACGCCGAAGACTATGACGAAAGCTCGTGGGAGGATGACGCCTCCCGGGACTATCGTCATAGCCCATATTACAGGCGCGAGCGATTAAACCGCTACAACAACGACGCCACCACCGACCTATCACTCCCATACAGACCAGCCGCATTCGCGGATAGGTCTAAATTTACCAGGCGCATTTTGAGGCACCGATCCCACCAAGACAACGCCTACCGGCCAACGTCAAAATCTACGACGGACTATCTGACCCAGATGACCACCTAGGCATATTCAATCAAGCCGGGGCCGTCATCGGTTGGACCCTACCTGTTTGGTGCCACATGTTCGCCCAGACACTCACCGGAGCCGCCAGGGTCTGGTTCGATAACCTCCCCACCGGAAGCATCGACAGCTACGAACAGCTGATCGAAAAATTTTCTCTCCACTTCAGCCAACAGCGACGCCACAAGCGCGACAAAAGCCAAATCTCCCTTTGCAAACGCAGAGACACTGAACCTCTCGAGGACTTCATCGTACGGTTCAACAAGGAGGCCCTCCAGTTGGGAACCGGCGACGAGGCAACACGAACCTCTTTTTTATCCAACGTCAACGATGATGGCCTACAACACACGCTGCAAGGGAAAGATGGCGTCCCAGACGCTTGGGAAGAGGTTGTCCGCATCTCAAAACTCTACGCGGGCAACCAGAAAACCATGCGCCAGAACCAGAGAGGGAGTTCCAGCAACAACCGCAGCCGCGGCAATAACCGATCATCCGTCTGGAACCGCATCTCCGGCGCCACTGATGAAGGACGATACTCAACTTCTGGCGACGCCAGAAACATCATCGGCAACAAACAAAACCGCGAACAGCGGAACAGCGGCCGCCGAAACCAAGATTGGACACCCCTCACCAAAACGCCATCCCAAGTCTTATCACAAGTCCTCTCCACCGGAGAGGTAACTTTTAAAATCCCTAAGCCCATGGGGGCAAAACGAAAAAATGTTGACACCACCAGGTTCTGCGAGTTCCACAAAGACGTGGGCCACGATACCGACAACTGTTATAGCCTCAAAATGGAAATCGAAGCGGCCCTACGCTCCGGGAAGCTTGCCAACCTGGTAAAAAACGTCCGCGCAGGGGCCCGCCGACAAGACGAACCTGAAAAAGCCATCAATGACATCAGGACACATTACGTCCGCGGCACCCACAGCAGACAGATCAACATGACGAGAAGCACCAAACGAAAAACCAGCTTCCCTAATACAGCAACTACATCTGAAACCTCAAATTGGCGAGAGGCCCAAGTCCTCCTCCCGATAATCCCAGGGGGCGCTCAATCAACGACCCCCCTCACCATTACAGCATTGTTCGGACACTACCGAACTTACAAAATGATGTGCGACGGCGGCAGCAGCTTCGACATCATGTACAAACAATGTTTTGACCAGCTAGACGAAGAAGACAAGGCACGCCTACAGCCAGACGCGCCTATTGCTGGCTTCTTCAACGAGATAATCCATCCCATCGGCAAGTTCGACTTTACGGTCACACTTGATGACGGCATTCACAGCCGCTCCGAGGTATGCACCTTCCACGTCATCCCAGCCACTTCCTCATATGATATACTGCTAGGAAGACAGGGTTTGGCGAATTTCAACTCCACCGCCTCAACCCCTCACCAAACCATGGGCTTCCCAACGCCCACCGGGATCGCATACATCCGAGGCAATCAAGAATGCCTCATGACAAGCCACCCGCCAGACGACACGGCAACGCTTCCACCAAGCCCACCAACTGACGAAAGCTGGGTCCTCAACCCAGCCTTCCCTGAACAGACCATCACCTTGGGCCGAACCTTATCCCCCCAGGTAAAAACGCACCTAAAACAGCTACTGGTGGCAAACAAAGACATCTTCGCATGGCAATCGTCAGACATGGTCGGCGTCCCAAGACACATCGCCGAGCACCGCCTCAATACATACAAAGACGCGCGCCCAGTGGCCCAGAAGAAACGGCCACTCGGCCCCGACAGAGTCAAAGCCATGAATGAACAAGTTGACGACCTACTAGAGGCGGGCATCATCAGAAAATGCAATCACCAAACCTGGGTGGCCAACCCGGTAATGGTTCTAAAAAAGAATGGGTCTTGGCGCATGTGCGTCGACTACAAGGACCTAAACAAAGCATGCCCCAAAGATCACTACCCTCTCCCGGAGATCGATTTGAAGGTCGACTCACTCGCGCCATTCAAATACAAATGTTTCCTCGACGCATATCGAGGATACCATCAAATCCAAATGGCTTACGAAGACGAGGATCGAACGGCGTTCAGAACAGATCGAGGGGTGTACTGCTACACCAAAATGCCCTTCGGACTCAAGAACGCCGGCGCCACCTACCAACGCCTCATGGACCAGGCGTTCATTAACCAGATAGGCGTCAACCTCGAAGTCTACGTCGACGACCTAGTCATCAAAAGCACCCAGGAAGACACAATGCTCATGGACATCAAGCGCACTTTCGAACAATTGCGCAGCATCCAAATGAAACTAAATCCAGGCAAATGCTCCTTCGGAGCAGAAGAAGGAAAATTCCTAGGCGTCATCGTCACCAATGGCGGCTTCAAACCTAACCCTGAAAAAATCCAAGCAATCCAGCGCATGCCGTCACCAAACTCGATAAAAGACGTGCAGACTCTGATGGGACGTTTGGTCGCTCTCAACCGCTTCCTATCAAACTACGCCTCTAAGTCTTTTCCTTTTGTTCACACTTTACGAAATGTACTCAAAAAAACACAGTTCCGCTGGACACCAGAGGCAGAGGTGGCGTTTCGTGAAATGAAACAATGTTTAACCTACTTGCCAACTTTAACAGCGCCCCTCCCAATGGAGCCCCTCACACTATATCTGTCTGCATCAGAAATGGCAATAGGCGCCGTCCTTTTAGTAGAACGCAACAAGGTACAAACACCGATCTACTATATCAGCCGAACTCTAGCAGACGCAGAAACCAGATATTCGACAATGGAAAAACTTGTCCTAGCATTAGTCCACGCGTCAAGACGCCTGCGACGATACTTTCAAGGACATCCAATCAACGTCCTCACAGACTACCGAATAAATACGGTACTATCCAAACCAGAACTCTCCGGCCGCCTGGCCAAATGGGCAATTGAGTTGGGCGCACACACCATCGTCTACAAACCAAGACCCGCGATAAAAGGGCAGGTCCTGGCAGACTTCATCACCGAAATCCCCACTGACAAAATCCAAGACTGCAAAGACGAACAAGACCCCAAGCCTGTCCCAGACGACCGAATAACTTGGTCACTATACACCGACGGAGCTTCCAATGACCAAGGCTCGGGCGCTGGACTTCGCCTCGTCAGCCCCGACAAAACAGAATTCACGTACGCCGTGCGCCTAGAGTTCCCAAGCACAAACAACGAGGCCGAATACGAAGCATTCTTGGCAGGCCTACGGCTGGCACACAAAATGGGCGCAAAGCACCTAAACGCTCATGTTGACTCCATGCTGATAGCAGGCCACATGAACGGCGTTTACGATGCCAAAGACCCCGTCATGGCCCAGTACGTCGACCAGGCCAAACTCCTCACCAAGAAATTCGTTACTTGCACCATCCTCCACATAAACCGAAGCGGCAACAAGGAAGCTGACGCACTCAGCAAAATGGCCTCCACTGCTTGGCCACATATGGCCAAAGAGGTACGCATCAAAACCCTACCTCAACCTTCGGTACCACTCAGACAGGTCAACATAACGCTGACAGGCGCCGGGTCATGGATGACCCCTATTCAAGCCTACCTAGCAACAGGCACGTTGCCACCTCAAAAAGCGGAGGCTCGTAAAATCCAATACAAATCCCAACATTACCAATTAATGAACGGGATCCTGTACCGACGCTCGTACCTGGGGCCATTATTAAAATGCATAGACGTCGCGACAGCCACCTCACTTATAAGAGAAATACACGAAGGCATATGCGGGATCCACGCAGGACCGAGAATGGTCGTCGCCAAAGTCATGAACGCTGGATATTATTGGCCAGGCATGCATCAAGACGCCGTCAAAATTCTACGCACCTGCTTCAACTGCCAACAACACGCGCCAAATACCCTGCGCCCCAAAAACGATTTGGTACCAGTCACAGCCGCCTGGCCATTTCAAAAGTGGGCCATGGACCTGGTCGGCCCGTTCCCAATGGCCCCCGGAAAGATGCAGTACCTAGTCGTTGCCGTTGACTACTTCACAAAATGGGTAGAGGCCAAGCCACTCGCGTCGATAAGCGCGGAACAGATAAAAAAATTCATCTGGGAATTCATCATCTGCCGCTTTGGCTTACCCATGGAAATCGTCACCGACAATGGCACACAATTCACCGACAAAAAACTACAAGCTTGGCTAACGCAACTAGGCGTCAGCCAGATCTTCTCATCCGTTGCTCATCCGCAAGGCAATGGCCAGGTGGAGCGCATCAACAGATCCCTAGTCGAAGGCATCAAGACACGCCTAGGATCAAAACGAACGGGCTGGGTGGAAGAGCTACCACACGTGCTATGGGCGCATCGCACCCTCACAAAGACCAGCACCGGCGAAACTCCGTTTAGCCTAACCTACGGATCCGAGGCCGTAATACCCGCGGAGATAACATTCCCATCACCACGGGTCCTCAACACAGACAACACGGACAATGACAAAGAGCTACGCCTCAATCTAGACCTCCTAGATGACAGGCGCGATATCGCCGCCATACGCGAAGCAAACTACAAAAAACAATTAGAACGCTACTACAATTCAAAGGTCAAAGTTTGCGAATTTGACATCGGCGATTATGTTCTCAGGGACAACTACGCCTCCCACGCGGAACGCCCAGGAAAGCTAGCACCTAACTGGGAAGGGCCTTACAAAGTCCAACAAGTGCTAGGAAAAGGCGCTTATGCGCTAGAAAAACTAGATGGAACACCCATACCTAGATCATGGAATGTAGCGCAGTTGCGCAAATGCTACTTATAAAAAAGGTTCCGGTTCTTTTCTTTCTTTCTTTCTTCCATCTAAACACTTGTGAAGTTAATCTACTCTTCACAAGTAGCATAGCGCACCACTCACTTGTGAAGTTAATCCACTCTTCACAAGTAGCATGGCGCACCACTCACTTGTGAAGTTAATCCACTCTTCACAAGTAGCAGGGCGCACCACTCACTTGTGAAGTTAATCCACTCTTCACAAGTAGCACGGCGCACCACTCACTTGTGAAGTTAATCCACTCTTCACAAGTAACTCGGCGCACCAATCGCTTACTCATGAGGCGCACTCCTCACTTGCTAAGCTAGTCAACAAATGACGGATAAACATATCAGACAGAACAAGCAAGACGCAGAACAGAAATAAAATTCTTTTTCATTCCAACAAACGATACTTACAAACAAAAGAAAAATACAAAGAACAAACTACTGAGGAGGCTCATGAGCCGTCCCCGAGCTACCAGCCTTGGACATCGCCTTCTCTGCACGCTCGCGGCCCACACGATCAGACTCCTCCACCCACCGCTTAAATTTGCCGATAGGATCAGGGTCGGAGAGGCATTGCCGCACAACCTGCAACACGGGAAACTCGATCTGCTCTAACTTCTGCAGCTGCTCCATCAGCAACTGATCCGTGTTGACATCGCCAAACGGCTGCTCTTCCACAGGCGCGCCATCCTTCGCGGCCAGGTATCCTTCCAACCACCCGGTATGAACACCCGTGGTACGAGCAGCGTCAACCACTTCGGCGATTTGCTCGCCCATCTTCGGCGCATTCCAGCAGCGCTCATATACCTGCACATTAAACAAATGTTACAACAAACAAGAAACAAAAAGCGAAGAACAAACTTGGAGAAAAATCTAAAAACTTACGGCGGAGATCCCGTCGGACATCACCCACAGCGACTTCTCAACATACCCCCTTTGGGCATCAAGCAGAAGCGTCTTCTCCAACCCCCACGCTTCCCGCTCCCTCGACATCGCCGCAACCTGCTCCTCCAGCTCGGACACCCGAGTGGTCATCCTCACCACATCGGCGTCCTTCGCCTTCAGATCACCAACGGCGGTAGCATACTTCGAGGACAGCTCCTCCAACTCCTTGCCCTTAGCTGCCAAGACCTTCTTCTCCTCAGCTAGGGCAACCTCGGCCTTTTGTATCAGCTGACGACGGCGCTCCAACTCCGTGTTGACAACCGCCGACGACTTGGCCCATGCCTTCTGCTTTTCAGCAGCATCAGCATCCTTCTGGCGCAAATCGGACTCTAACTTCCGAACCTGCTCCAGAAGACGTATACGAGCCGTCTCGTACACCTCCTTCTCCCTAGAAAGACGCTCGGCCTCACCAGCAACCGACGCCCGCTCATCCAAAAACTCACCCTCTCCTCTGTGCAAGGCATAAAGATTGCCCAAGGTCTGCGTAAGGTTCATGCACATTTCGGAGAAGAGGGTGCCACGGTCCTGAGCCCGATGATGGGCACGCTCCGGCGGAGGCAGCGCATAGCTCACAAACTCCTCAGCCACGAAGGGATTGAGGAATCTGCAGCTTTCGGTTATACGCCACCCAGGCGTATAAACCGGAGAATCAAGACGGAAGGCAGGTCCGCTGGACGACGCAACCATGCCTTCGGCCCTTTGTGATTTTGGGGCCTCCGTCCCACCACCAGGAAGTGGAACCTCAGCGACATCCTGCTCGCTCAGGTCCACAAACACGGGCCCGCCCCGCTGGCCCTCTCCACCCTGAGCACCCACACCCTCGGCCTGCTCCTTCTTCATGTGCACCAAATCCTCGTGCTGCTTCAACAACACGAGGCGGCGCTCCTCCGCCTCCTTCTCCGCCGCCAGCTCGGCCAAGCGAGCCTCTTCAGCCCGCTTCCGTTCAGCCTCAGCTAAACGGGCATCTTCCGCCCGTTTACGCTCCAGTTCCAACTGGCGGGCGGCAGACTCCTCCTCTTGCTTCCTCTTCAGCTCAGCTTCGGCCACGCGCTTGTCCTACTCCTCCTTACGCGCAGCCTCAGTCAGTTGCGCCCCCTCAGCTAGGAGGCGCTCTTCCTCGAGCTTCTTCTTCCGCTCCTCCTGATACTGTCGAACAGAAGGAGGGATGGAACCTACGAGGAAAAACGAAGACCAAAGTCAGACAAAAAAAAAAAAAGAAAAGAAAGAACAGAAAAAGCACGAGGAACACTCACTGCTAAGCTTCTTCAACGCCTTCATGTAAAAAGGCTGACGCATCGGCGGCGGCTCAAGCTCTATATCACCATGCCCATCCCCACCAAGAGCCGTCCGCTTAGGCGATGATCCACCGGCCACGGTCTCATCAACCGTCTCCGGCTCCTTGCGCTTCCGTGCTGCAAACAACATCAGACGTCAGAAAACAATAAAAAAAAACAGAGAAGAAAAGAAAAGCAGGTAAAAAACACTTACTGTCAACAGGCGCGTCCTCTGCTGGGCGACCTTCAGCAGTCGCATCGCCGCCTTGCGCCGTGGCAGAAGAAGAGCCGCCTCCGGCGCTACCTGTAGACCGACGCGAACGATGGACCAAATCAGATGATGGGTCACTCAGCTCATCATCGGACAAGAACACATAATCAACCCCCTCCACCGTCTTGACAGACAGCGGGTCAGGGTTGATCAAAAAACCTACTTCAAGGTTAGAGGGCGCACCTTGAATAGGGGCAGGGAACAGGAAGTTCTCCGCCAACGCCTCCATCTCCCAGACTCCGCCCTCTGGCACCGCCACATACACGGTCTTCACGGCCCGGGCGGCAAAATAGTCAAACAATAAATCACCTGCGACGAAACACAGATATTAGATACAAAACGCACTAAAGAAAAAGGGAAGCACCAGTCAAAAAAAAAAAAACTTACCCTCCACAGAAAGCGCACCACCATCACCGGCAGGCGCTACATTGTACCCCTCCCTAACGCCTAGACGGCTTAGCCCCAGCAAACGCATAATACCCTCATCCAGTTTGTCCAAGTCATCTAGACGACTTGGATGCACAGAGAGGTCCTGAAACCACGCCTCCTCTTGGAAGTCCTTCATAACCTCGAAGGACGGCACCTTCTGCCCAGGGCGCAGCTCCAGCTTCGTCATCTCCACTGGGATGACCTCCTTCTTCACAAAGAAGAAGCACCTCTTCCAGTCCCGAAGAGTTTTTGGAGAACTCTTCGGTACGATCAGGCTCACGCTCTTGGATCTCTCCACAAAAGAGACCCAGCCCGACTCCTTAACCTCCAGCTTGTAGAACACATTGAAGTGTTCAAACACCGGCTGCCTCCTCAGGGCCCGACAAGTGGCCTCGAAGTGCATCACCCTCATCACCCCGAAGGGGCTCATCTGAGAGACGTGCACTCCGTATCTCTGGAGAACAGAGATGAAGAAACGAGAAACCGGCAACCGGAATAACCCCTTCTGAAAATATGCCTCATATAGGCATATTTTCCCTTCCGGGCAGTCTACCGGAGTTTGCCCCTTCTCCGGCAACTCCGGGTCCCATTCACGAAGAATACCAAACCTCTTGACCAAAGACCTGAATTTGTCTTTGGACCAGGAGATTTGGGCGTCTTTCATAGACAGCTCCGCCTTCTTATCTTCAGATGACATCTTCAAACGACAAACCAGAAAAACCTAAGTTTTTGATCGGAGAAACAGAGAGAATGAAGGGAATTTAGAAGAAAATTTCGAAAGATGAAGAAGATGAAAGAAATCCAAAGGAGGTGGACGACTATTTATACCCATCGCATTTAATGCAGGTAATTATGATGGGCAGGCTTTTCCACGTGAAGGTCCAATCACAGGCAAACACGTCGCTCTGCCCACGTGCTAAAACGGCCCACGCGCCGCGCGTGTCTCACTCGCGAGACGGTCGTCCTACCCCAGCTGCCGATGACTGACACGTGTACACCCACGTCCAAAAAAGGATGACGATGACTGACACGTGTACGCCCACGTTCAAAAAACCACCACCAACAGCTGTCCCCACTCATCAGATATACGACACGTGTCCACCTAGCAACTCAACAGTCGTACTGACTGTCAGACACGATCTCCAAAGCAGGTCTACCAACCGTCAGGCACGTCTTTTCAAATTCAAAACATTCCCGCCTTTAATTTACACAAATCCCAAAGAGACAAATTCAATGCGGAGTAAATGCAGGCGCGGACCGCGACAAAAAATGACTTTTCACGACCTCTGGCCGCGCAAACAGGGCCAACGCCTATCTTGGCTCAACGCCTGCGCGCCAGAGCGAAAATTTTGAAAAAATCAAATTTCACAACCTCTGGCCGCGCAAACAGGGCCAACGCCTTTCCTCGCTCAACGCATGCGCGCCAGAGCGAAAATTTTGAAAAAATCAAATTTCACAACCTCTGGCCGCGCAAACAGGGCCAACGCCTTTCTTCGCTCAACGCCTGCGCGCCAGAGCGAAAATTTTGAAAAAATCAAATTTCACAACTTTTGGCCGCGCAAACAGGCCCAACGCCCATCTTGGCTCAACGCCTACGCACCAAACACAATCTATGCGCATCCCGTCATACGCCCACAGCTTGATCTCTGTGCGCGCACTAGTTGACGAAGAATAAACAAAAACACACGTCCACTTCGGTACATGAAAACCCAGTGACGACTGGATGTCACTGAAAGTACACATGTGAAATCAAGTCCAGCACTCCCCAAAGATACAGGTCAGCACTGGACTGGGGGGACTTGAAGGGATATGGTATTAAAACATTACAAATATCATACCATCGCCCACTTAGAACAGGCTTCGCCAGACGCTTACCCGCCCGTCCTACGTCAGCGGATCGTTTCGCGCCCATCCGCCCGTTTTACGTCAGCGGAACGTCTGGCGACCACAAACCCGTTCTACGTCAGCGATGCTCCTGCCGCCCGACGCGTGCATTTATATTCACGATCCACGTCGGCGGAACACCTGGCGTCCACCCGCCCGTTTTACGTCAGCGGTGCACTCGACGCCAGGCGCATGAACACCCGCCCCTTTTACAGGGGCGGGCCAAATGTACCTCAAGGCTTCCTTGACAAGCGTCACTACAAGTGGAAGATACCTTTTTGGGGCAGCCTTGGGACTCACCCCTGCCCCAAGCAAATATCTCTGACACGACAGGCAGCCCGTCAGAGTTCCTCTCCAACCAAAGACTTTCTCCAGTCTGACGAGCAGAAAAGGCGATGACGTGGCAGCCTCCCAACCAAGATATCTTCCTGACAAGCAGACTTTCTCTGTCCGTCTTGAAATCCTGGAAAAGTATAAAGTGTCTACCGCCTGGATGCACCAATGGGCGAGCACCACGTGTCAACCGCCCATCAGCGTCCACTTACTGGGCGCCACGTGTACATGCGTCAGGACGGTAACATCTCCCCTAGCTTCCCACTTTACTAAAACCCACTTGCACCAAATGGGCCTAAAGGCTTGGGCCGGATTATTGAGACTCCTCTACCTGGGCCGGGCCCCATTAAAGGTAGAGGATGGGCTGAGAAAGTAGGGCATCTCGGTACTATAAAAGGAGGACTCTCTTCTCCTTTTATTGGCATCGAATACCCAATACACTTTCACTCAAGAAGAATACGAACTCTCGTACCTTCTTCACCCCCCTGTTTATTATACTAACGATTAGAGGCTCGGCTCTTCTAATTGGTAGTCTCGTAAATCCCTGGTCTTGCCTACAGACCCACACGTATTTTATAATCACACTCTCTTTAGAAAATACAGTAGAATCACCGTACGGATAGTCCTCTTTTCAACTATCTTTACACTCGTGTTTCTTCACCGTTTATGTATTTAGAGAAAAAAAACTTTTTATATTTGTGTTTTAGCTATTTTTCGTTCCATTTGACACGGTTACTTATAATAATATTAAGCTACAAATATTCTCATTATAGATTGTTTGGGTAAAGAATCAAAATAGAAAGTAAACTAACATGAAAATCACTTGATAGCTTAGAGACCAAATCTTTTAGAAGATCTTCACCATATGTTTGCTGATCAGCCACTTATGTGGGCAAGAATCTGAATAATCAGATCCTCGTTTGTTCCCCAACTTGCAAATATGTATAACATCAAGATCAAGAGTTATAGGCTGAAGACATAATCAAGGCGCACTATAAGCACAAATAATAGGATCGATTTCAAGCTAAATCTGATTTTGATGATTAAAAAGATGAACACACACAAGAATATGACCAATAAAACCCACTAGATTGATTAGCAAATGATATTACAATGATAGCTCCCAAATCTCTCTAGCATGTGTGTTGATAGTAAAACCCTAATCTCTATCTATTTATAGCCCAACACACTTAGGCTAATTACATTTGGGTCCCTAGGGTTAACAAAATACTAAAGCACTCACTAAACAAGAAAACCATTCTAAAGTAATAAATATATTTTGTCTAAACAAAATATATTTATTATCCATAGCGTCTTTCTTGATCATAACTTGAGCTTCACTCGTCGAACTATTATCTGGATTTCTCGAGTCGCCTTACGTGTTGACTGCGACTCGTTCAACTTTGACTTTCGTTGACCAAACTTTGACTTTGTTGACTTTGACTTTGTTGATAATATTAGACTACCAATTTTATACCCAACATTTTAATTTCAAAATGGACAGTGACAGGTTGGGTTTAAGATAAGCATGTATTGGTTTATTTTCCTTCATTAAATAGAGTTTGTGTTTGGCTCCGGATGAGTATTAGTTTAATCTATATCTATATACTACATTATAAAGGAGGAGGCATGGACAAATATGTCCAAATTGTTCAAAGTTAAGATGGCATACCAAGGGTTTCTTTACAATTTTCTAAATTTTACCACTTTTCTTTCCTAGATGCCCATAGAAGATAATCAACTTTTATATGAAAATAGAACTCACCCAAACTAAATAAAAACACGGGATAACAATATTTTGATCAAATTTCATATAATGGCGATGAAAGATAATAATTTATATTACCACAATGAATAATCTTATCTCAGCTAAATTTGTATGAGTTTTAAAGCTTTGCGATAATAATACTTATATTATAAAGCCTTTTCATATATATGCGTCTACCCAGCGGCAAAGTGGACGGGATGGTTCGGCTCACTGGCTACATTGAGCAATTTTCTAGCTGTTAGGTCAGTTGGGCAAGTCTATTACAAAGTTACAAATCACAACTTTTAATTTCTAAATGGACAGTGACATTCATATGATAGTGTATACAATATCATATTATTACTACATGCTTTTGTCATGTAAATGAACTTTATCATTTAGCAATGTGTCTTCAATGACACGGTTATATAGATATGCAATGACCGGACAACTTACACAAGAGTGATGTTTATGCTCATATTGGTCAGTTACAGTAACATACCTTTGGTTTATTAAGATTTGTTCAATAATTAGTACATGGTTTTTGTGGTGAACTACAATTAGTTGTAAGTGACGGTGCACATTTCTTTTCTTTTCTTTTCTTTCTACGAATACTTGTTAAAACATAGTGTGCACATTTCTATTCTTTTTGCGTAACTTGTGGCAAAAAAAACCTAAGTATCATAATGTTGTATTGCAACCCATTTATGGATCCCGCTGCAACGCGCGGGGAAACCCACTAGTATAAATAGATGGCTAGGTTATTGAAAATTTATGTATGCTTTCGTTGATAAATAATAAAAGAGTACAACTTGTTCAATCTTGTGTTTGTGTGTATTCGATCAAGGGCCTAATATTCTAAGAATTGTTAAGAGATCTTAGTGATTTTGAGAGACGTTTTTCGAGTGGAGAGAGCGATGCGTGCTACCCATGTAGTAGACCACATGAATGCCCGCGTCCAACATGTTTAGCTTATCTTTAGTAGTCGTGAGTAATATGTTATGGAGTCAAAGAGTAATAAGTAATTAGCGATGTTAGTGGTTATAATCTCCCTTTTATTAGCAGTTGTGCATTTCCTGGATTTCCATTGTTTATAAGGCTATTTAAGCCATTAGTATGTTTAATTTTGAGGCCTGAAATGAATATAAAATTTGTCTCAATATCTCTCTATAATTCTTTGGTAGGGTCCTCCTGAATCTCCATTCACGTAATGTTATGCTTCTTAATGATTTTTCATAGGGAAATGAAGATCAGGTTCTTGCGCTTGCATACATAAGCAGTTTAAGCGCCATGACCCTATATTCGGATTCGTCCTTAGAACATGAAACAACATTTTGCTTCTTATTGAGAAAAACGTCGAGTAGATTCCATAGCCAAAAGCGTAAGGAAGTGGAACCGGGTTCCATATTGAGAAAAACCTAGTTGGGTTTAGGTTCAGGTATTGAGGAGAAAAAACCCTTGTGTGCACTTCTTACTATAAGGAAAATGAATTTTCTTATATATTTCTTATTAACACTTAGGGGCTGTTTGGTTGATTAAGTGCTGAATCATTAAGAGGTCTGAATGGTTAAGAGGTCTGAATGGTTAAGCACTGAATCAATAAGTTGGCCAGCTCTTAATGGTTAGTTTTCTTGTCCCACATTGGTAGGAGAGCCTCATTAAGGTTCAGCCCAGTTCAGTGCTTAATAATTCAGTGCTTAATGATTCAGCAACATCTCAAATCTTATTGATTCAGACTTAACCATTCCATTCAGAAGCTGAAACAAACGCGCTGAATGCTGAATCATTCAGCGCTGAATGGTTAAGAACCTCATTAAGAGGCTACCAAACAGCCCCTTAGAATACAAATAGCGCACATGGGTATTCTTGTGTGCACTAAAAAAGAAAACAGTTTTATGTACGCTTAAAATAGAAATAGTGCACATTGGACTGTTGTTTGCACTTAGATTGAAAAAGTGTACAAGTTACACATGTGTACACCTAAACAGACATAGGTCCAACACTTGTAGTTTAGTTGGTTGAGGGTCTAAAGTTTTTTATTAGAGGCTTGGGTTCAATTCTCACTAGCTACATTTGGAGGACATTGGTGGAGGGGAAATGAGGGATGACCCGGCCATTGGCTTGGGTTTGAGTCCTGATCCCGACCGGTTTTACCGATTATTTCACTGTCGTGCCTTCAGGCGGGTGAGTGGTCGGGTTTTCCTTGGAATTGGTGGCAATTGGTGGCCCGGGTACTCTCGAGTACCTTATTCGCCAAATGGGTGCCCGAGAGTACTCGGAAATTGATTCGTTGGCCGTTCAAAAAAAAAAAAACAGACATAGTTTGTATGCACTTAAAACAGAAAGCACTTTTATGTGCACTTAAAATAGAAATAGTGCACGGTAGACTCTTATATGCACTTAGATTGAAAAAGTGTACAAGCAACTCCTTTGTGCATTTGAAATAGAAATATTGCACTGCAAAATCGTATAAGAATCTATATTTATACTCACTTACTGAATTATTGTCGGTAACCTTCACAACGGTTATTAAGCCATCGTATTCTATCGCTTCATTTTATCACCTATTACAATACTGACACCAACTATTAACTTGTTACATATATGGCCCTAACTTTAATAACCGGGCCACAACTACGTGTTTAACCAAACTTAACGAACTTAAAAAGATCCGGATTATTTCCAATAATTCATATGTGCATTTTAGTGAACTAGTGCACAAAGACTTCCACGTGTACACTTTGGTGAAATGATTCATAATCAGTGGCGGAACTATGAATTTTTTTCACTGGGTTCCTTTTTTAGGTGTTTCAATTTCATATGACCAAAAAAAAATTTTCGGGTCGGTTTGTCGGTTCGGGTCAGGTCGGTTTGACGGTTCGGGTCGGGTAATACGGTACAATAATGTAAAACACAACGGCATTAGAAATTTGATTTGACGGTTCGGGTCGGGTAATAGAAACAATTTTTAGATTGCAAGTTAGTGGTAGATAAATAGTTTCAATTGTTTGATTTGTGAAATGCAAGTTAACAAAGTCATCTATGTAAACGAAAGTAAACATTCAAGATAACTTACACAATAGTTGTAATTTACAAAGTTCAAAAATCATAGTTACATCTTTTCTGTGTGATTCACACCATTTCGTAGCAAGGTTCGGTATAATTTGGTGTTTATTTATGTGTGAATACAACGGAATTCGGTGTGATACAGTAGAAATCTGAAAGACCAAAATATATCAATTGATGTTACCTATAATCAACATTTCGTCGCAACGCGCGAGTTGACGTTAACTCGTTTATAAACAAATAAGAACATACCCGCTTAAAAAAACTCATTTCTTGAAAATCCAAATAGTTCAATTCCTAAAGTAATAACAATTTGAACTTAGGAGATTCTTCCAGACAATAAAGTGGCATTAAAGGGATTCAACAAAGAAAAGTTAAGAACACTTCAAAAACATAAGATTAAATAATATTACTTCAGTTCATCTATACTATATTATAAAGCATGAGAGGAGGATACCGGACAAATTTAAGTAATTACAAGTGTGATTGCTTAAAGTACAAATAGTTGATGCATTTGATGGAGGGTAAATTGGACTTTTAGTCATAAATAAGGAGATTAAAGAGTGTTAAATTGGAGAATATGAAGAGAGGTAATTGTCATAAATAGGGAGGTTAGAGATTGTTAAATTGGAGAATATGAAGAGGAGTAAAAACCGCTTAGTATACACAAAGTCTTGCAATTTATTTCAATTGAATTATGTATTCAATTCAAACTTGAAGTAATCTTGAGGCTCTTCATATGGCATGGTTGTGTATATATTCAAGACTATGTTTTTTGTTGAAGATACATAGAATTCGTACATGTTTCAATCACCTGCCTTTCTAATAACCTACATGTGTTTATTATGCACCGATCCTCTGGCTTTCATTATATATCGAATGGTTAAAAATCTCTTCCATTAAAACACCCAATTGAAGCCTACGTCAAATGCAAATCCCTTCCAACCCAGTATGAAGAATAGACCAGATTATGCTATTAGTTCACAAAAGGTAAACATTATTTAGCATAATGTATCTAATTTGAGTCTCTAATCATATGAGTATGCGTCTCCCTTTGATTAAGGGTTGAGACGTTGAAGCAAGTTAAACAGATGCATTCCAAAACAAAATAAATTGTATCTAATCATATGAGTATCCGTTTCTCTTACTTTTCTTTAATCTGGCTTTGAAAAATGGTTTAGTCCATATGTTAATAAACCTCTACAATATGAATATAATATTCAAAGCATAAATAGGTTTTATTGACTTCCTGATATAAGTAGTCACTATTACTTAGCATATACATATTGACGTTTGCATGTATGTTCTTTTTTTTTTTGCATATTGTGTATGATCTTTTTAGTTATTGCTACATAAATGTGTATATATTTTATTTGTTGTTGTGTTATCAGTTGGAATTATGCATATGTTATTTGAGTGTCATTAAATAGTATTTCTAAGATTTAGTTAGCCGATTAATATGCATCAAAAGAACATAACTTAACCGTCTTTTTAGATGTTCTCTTATATGATGTAATACTAATGATTTGATTGGGAAGTTCTACATCTATAAACATGTCATAAAAGCATCATGCAATTTAGTGACGCCCTTTGAATTATGATGGTGTGGCATGGGAAGATATGATGGTGGAGATGGTGGTTCAACTTCCGGTTTATTATTTTTATCAAATTAGAATATGAATGCATAATGTCATGTACCATCTCTTATATTATTGTTTCTATGTCAATTCTTTTGTTTAAGTTCAATTGCTCTTTGCGAATTGATATATTATTTGTATTGGCAAGTAACATGTACACTTTAAAACCACTTCATTAAACATAAAGGATAAGTTACAAAAAGATAGTAAGTAGGCGGGCAACAAGCTGCGCCGCCACCTCTTCCTTGATGGAAAATCCTAATCTGCTAAAAAACAAAACCCTGCCCATGAGGGGTGGAAAATCCTAATTGGCAAATTAGTTTTAAAAATGAATTACGTGAAATCCGTCACGCAACATGTATCAAAAGAATATAGCTACCCGCGGCAACGCGCGGGCATTCCGACTAGTAACATAATAATAAGCCGAAATCTAAGTGTAGAACATTCTCCCAAATTAATTGTCACCATTTTCCCTATTTAACAACCCGTGTGATTAGTAAACTGCAATAATTAGCATCAGACGGCAATTAGCAAAACTAAGCACATTATAAAGAAGTTATAGGGGTGGGCTGTAGTGTTTTTGTGTTTGTTTGGAGCAGATGTGTTTGGAGAGGAGGTTGCAATGTAGTGCTTGTTTGGGTTAGGTTTTGAATAAAAAAATAGAAACAAAACATAGAAAACTGCACTAAACAAGTATTGAACCGGGACTCTGTTGGGTGTTAAGGAGGGTGTCAACCACTAGAGCACTCTCAATTTTTAGTAATGTGTTCCTTTATTTTTTTTCTTATGGGTTTCTTTCCAGTTTTTTATATACAATAACACTATAATTTACAAACCGACTGGGTTCCTGGAACCCGGCGAACAAGACTGAATCCGCCCCTGTTCATAATAGACTTTGAAGCATGCACTCTAGTGAATAGCGCACTAAGACTTTTATGTGTGCACTTTAATGAAATAGTGCACATAAAACTTCATAGTGTGCACTCTTATGGAATAGAGGAAAAGAGACTTCATATTGTGCACTATGGTGAAATACTACACTAAGACTTTCGTGTGTCACTTTATTAAAATTAGCACATGGAACTTCCATGTGTGTACTTTAATAAAGTAGTGCATACAGAATTCGAAGTCTCTATCTAATAGTGCCCCAACACTTTTATTAGGTATTGATAGAAATAATGAGTTTAAAATGTATTTAGTATAAGTGAGTTTTCTTATTGAAAAAACTATCAAGTAGATTCCTTAGCCAAATGGGTATGGGACCAGTTTCCGTTATGATCGGGTATTGAGAAAAAAACCGGTAGGGTTCAGTTACGGGTGTTTAGTAGAAAAAACCTTTGTGTGCATACGACACTCTTGTGTGCACTTGAAATAGAAATATTGCATTGATAACTCTTGTGTGCACTTAGATTTAAAAAGTGTACAAGCAACTTACCAGTGCATTTTAATAATAAGAATCTAATCTTTGGAATCCTATGTATGCAGTCTAGTGAAATAGTGCACTGATACTTCCATGTTCACTTAAAATAGAAATATTGCACTAAAAATTCTTGTACGCACTTAGGTTTAAAATGTCTACATGCCACTTAAGTGTGCACTCTAGTGAAATAGTGTACTGATACTTCTATGTGTGCACTCTAGTGAAACTGTACAAATGAGGCATCTAACTATTTGGTCAACATATACCAAAATGTCAAAGTCAAACAAAAGCAACATCGAAGTCGAATATATGCATTCAGTCAAAGGGGCGTTTGGCAATAGACTATCTTGGAGATTATCTGTGGGGCTCCTCGATGATGATGAAGCACTTTTTGATGCCCAATTTACTTAATGTATTTTATCTTTCGGTTGTTTTAGCGAGTGTCGATATACTTCACAAATACGATAATGATTTGAAGTCATAGCATTTGTATTCCCGCCACAATGCGTGAGGAATTCAACTAGTTTACGAATATTGATGGGTGTCTAGTTGTCTATATCTTATCCAAATGTGTATAATTTATATATTGTTTTAAGTTTTTACTTTATTTTCTGTATTCATTGCCATTCTAAGGACTCAAATGATGTCACTTTGATAAGAGAGAATGGCTTTGAGGCTAAAATTAATGGCCAAGATTGTAAGAAGATTGGTCTCAATGCTTGATTGATTGATTTCCATTGAACATAGGGTTACAATATATAAAGATAATTCGGGCCCGTGGGCTCAATATAAAAACCCTAAATACTATATTCCAATACTCCCCCGCAGTCGGAGCGAGAGAGAATCAGATGCTCAGACTGGAAAACAATAAGATAAATAGAGAAAACAATAACAATAAAACTAGTCTCGATCTCAAATCTTGATTTGTAGGTCCAAATTTCTACCAAAATCCCACAAGCGGCTTGATTTTACCAATAAAAGTCACCCATATTCTTTAGAGAGAATTACACAGATTGTCCTTTAGTTATACATCAAATTGCATCCTATATCCTTTATGGAAAATTTTCACTCCTTATGTCCTTTGTTTTATACACTTGTTACACCCTATGTCCTTTAGGCCAAACCAAGTTAAAAAAACTCGGTTAAATGGGTCACATGCCCCTCACGTGAGGGGCAAATCTGTCTTTTCACCCCTTATGTCTTCTCCCCTTATGTATCTGAATTGACTGATAAGTTAACCAGGTCAACTCCTCCTCTTAATCTTCAAGCCATGACCACCACCCCCAAAAACCTTTTGTGAAGCATATGCTGATGTGAGTATCAGGATATCCAACATATGTGTCAAATCATATTCGATATGGAGATCATATAAACACTTTGTTGAAGTTACTATACAAGGATTCATGGTTGTAAAAGGTAGTTAAATCTGACAAATATCTTCCTCTTTGGTATCCAGTAGGAGTTTTTCTTTACTAAAAAAATACTCCAAGTAGGTAGAGATCACCTTTACAATGCTTGTCTATAATATGACGGCGATTACCAAATACTTCAAAGTTCAAATTAATTAAGATGATTATAATATACTTATAAACTTATCTATAATCATAAATCATTAATGATAGGCACCTTATAACGCACTAAAGTTGACAAATTATTTGAAAAATATTTTAAATCATTTTTCGTCATTACTGATGAAGGTCAAAAAAATATATTGGAAGGCTTCTTGTTGGGTCAACTTAACTTACATAGTGCAACAAAAATGAGAATGTTAAGAAAGATACAAAAAACACAATTAATTATAATATATGACACAATGAGCCACAATATATAAACAATGCCGAAAATTATAACACAATGCTGAAGAAAAAAAGACACAATGAATCGTAAAAATGACACAATGATGAAAATAAGGCAAAGTTACAATCTATAACTTATAATAAAAGAATTGAATATTGATAAGATGACATTCAATGGAGGCCTAAGAAAGCCATTTTAATGACATGACATTCAAGGAGACATTCTCCACATTGAGTGTGCTATGTGTCATGCCATGTGGCAAATTAAAAATAAATAAATAATAATATAAAACATAATCTACTAAATTTAAATTGAGTTATTTTAGGAAAAAAAGAATTTAAAAACAAATTTAAAATTTTCTCTCTTATTTTCCTCCCATAATTTTTAAACGTTAATATCTTTTATATACGATATTTTTTAAATAAAAAAGTTACACCAAATTAACGAGCGTTTTATTATCTTTCCAACGAGTACCATAGTTCTATATAAAAACGGAGAAAAAAACAACTATTTTTTGTGGGGTTTCGTTCATACAAGAAAAAAAACACAAAGTGTTCAGGTTATTCATTAATAATACTTTTTCTTTTAAACCAGATTCTTATCTACGATGTTGAAATTCAGTTCAATCACCATGCTTTTATTGGAATTTTACTTTTTTAAAGATGTATATGTATACTTCATCAAGAGAAGCTAGGAGAAAGAATCGCGCAACACTGCAACACATGGTGTCACCTTATAGCAAGGTTATTTTTTTATTTATTTAATTACAAGGGTAATAATTATTACTATTAGTATTAGTATTATTAGAATTGTTATATTTTTCAACCCGGGACGCTCCCGGGATAAAAGCTAGTGCTACATAAAAGACACAATGATATAACATAAATTCTAAAAACTATAAGCTAAAAAAAAATTAAAACCTAAAATCTAAGATCATAGGGTTCGATGAGACGGTTCCAATGTCACTTAAATGAATTCAATCGGAGTCCGTTTGATACCTTTTCTGCGACTTCCTATTTTTCTTTTCTGCGACTTCCAATCATCAAGGACAAATTTGGCCATTTACTCTTTGTATTTTGTTCGTTTGATCAACCTGTAGATCTTCTAAGTTCTAAGTTCTAATCAAGTGGTTCGGTCCGACCCGGTTTCGTGATCTTCGTTTAAGCTTTAAGTTGTTTGAGTCATTTCGTTGGGATGTTTGAGAGTTACAGGGATTGAATACAACAAAATTTGGTTGTACCAAAAGTGTACACAACAATACTTTCAACAAATACTACTATTTAACAAAGGATTAAACTACTGTTGTTGAGAGATCAGTAAATCTACCATTCATTACCTCATCATATATAAAAAGTAAATTAAAAAAGTAAAAAATTTAAAAATAAATAATCTTTTTACCTCTTGCTTCACTACTTCACTAGGAACCTCTACAGGAACAAAACCCATCCTTAAAATGATGAAATCTATTACAATCTCTCAACACAATCTGCCTCCCAACATTCTTGGAAATAAATTTCGCCGTCTCATGACAATCGCCGCATACCTTAACATTCTTGGTCACCCGTATAGTCCGACCAGGCGGCAACTTCAGTAACCCGAAACCTATAGCTAACATCTCACTATGCCCACAAGCAGCAGCTTCTTTCTCCATGTCATCTTTATCACCCAACGCGTATTTTAATTTACGCGATAACCCATCTTTCTTCATTTCCATCCTCAAATTTTCCAACAAAGATTCAATCTTTTTCGCCTCTGGATTATCTTTACTTCCTGCAACAAATATGTTAACTTTACCCTTAATCTCTATCCAACTACACCCTCTATTAGTTCTTATTCCATCTCTTAATGTCTTTACTTCTTCCCATTTTTCTGCTTCTGAATATATATTAGCCAAAACTACATAATATTCCATGTTTTCGGGTTCTAATTCAAATATTCTTTCTGCAACCTTTTCAGCTAGCTTCACATCATGGTGAAATCTACAACCACAAAGTAACGCGCTCCAAATAGTGACATCTGGTTTAATAGTCATTTTGTTGATAAATTTATACGCTTCTGATAGTTTTCCGCCTCTACAAAGAAGATCTACCATGCAACCATAATGTTCCAACTTCGGTACAATCTTGCAGTCATTTACCATTATGTTGTAGAATTTCCAGCCTTCTTGAACCAACCCCGAATGGCTACATGCATACAGTATGGAAGTAAACGAAGCTTCGTTAAGTTTGATACCTTGCTCACGCATCTTTTTATAGGTTGAGACAGCTTCATCTCCGAATCCATGCATGCAGTATCCGGAAATCATGACCGTCCACGTGACTACATTCTTTGCAAGCGTAAGGTCAAACAGTGTTTTTGCTAGAAACAACCGGCCACATTTAACATACATATCAATAAGTGTGTTGACCAAGTATTGATCAGAAGTCAACCCTTTTCTCAGAACGTGTCCGTGAATCTCTCGGCCTTTGTTCAAAGCTGCCAGGCTGGCGCAGGCGGGAAGTAAACATGTCATTGTTACACTATCAGGTGCAACTTCTTGTTGCATTGTTATAAATAGATCGAGTGCTTCGTTTGGAAGACGGTTCTTTGAGTAACCTCCGATCATGGTATTCCATGAGACAATATCTTTAAACGACATATCTGAGAAAACAGAATACGCATCCTCCATACTTCCACATTTAGCATACATGTCCATAAGCGCATTAGAAACCGCTAAAGATTGCATTTGGTTTTCTTCAATGTAATCATGCACTTCCTTCCCTTTCTCTAACGACCCGTTTGAAGCACATGCGTGCAAGATGCTCGTGACGGTAAACATATCCGGTTTAACACCATCTTTTTTCATCTCAAGAAACAAACTAATCGCCTCATAAGATCTCCCGTCTCTCGCATATCCAACAATCATCGACGTCCACGAAACAACGCTTCTCTCATCCATATTTTTAAACACTATCCACGCAGAATCCACATCACCACATTTCGAATACATATCAATCAACGTATTCCTAAACTTCGTTTCCATATCCAAACCACCTTTCACTGCATAACCATGAACCATTCGGCCCAAACCAACCACGCCCATATCCGCACACGCTGCAACAACAATAACCATAGTACTCAAATCAACACTTAATCCCAACCCAATCATCTCTTTAAAAACCTCAAACCCATTCTCAACCATCCCATTACCCACATACCCACTTATCACCGTATTCCAACTAACCACATCTCGTTCAAACATTTCATCAAACACCTTGCGTGCATCCTCAACCCGTCCGCATTTAAAATAAAACGCAATAATCGAATTCCCCACACTAATATCACCCCCAAACCCCAACTTCAAAACAAACCCATGTACCATCTCCCCTAGCTCATCATCCCCAATCATTCCCACACACTTAAACACACACGAAAACGTATACGAATCCGGTCCAATACCCATCCCCACCATTCTCTCAAACAACTCTACACTCTCTTTAAAATCCCCAATCTTTGCATACCCATTCATCATAATATTCCAAACAAACACATTAACAACCTTCATAATGGTATCAAAAACCTGTCTTGCTTGTTTCAAATCCC
Source organism: Ambrosia x helenae (assembly GCA_030844895.1). NCBI lineage: Eukaryota > Viridiplantae > Streptophyta > Magnoliopsida > Asterales > Asteraceae > Ambrosia > Ambrosia x helenae. The sequence continues at coordinate 20,675,107 of CM061223.1, read as the reverse complement.
CACATGTTACATACATAAACACAAGCTTTGAACCTAAAACAGAATCAAGTTCTAGACCCAATAATAATATCAAGTTATGAACTTTTTTACCATGGTGCAGAGCTTTCGACTCTGCACAGAGCTGGAGTATGTCACAGTATGTTTTGCTATCAAGAATTGGTTTTTTGGAGTTAAGAAGCAAATCCATGGCTTTTTGAAGATTACCCAGATCACAGAATTTGATAATATTAACATTGTGGTGTGTGATTTGGTGATTAGAGGGTGATGTTAATGATAAAGATTTTGGAAGTGAATTGAGTTTAAGTTTGTGAGTTTGATGGGGATTAATATGTTTTGGAGTTTTGAGTTGGGGATTTGAGTGGTGTTGTGAGAAGATGGTTGTGGTTTTGGTTAATAAAAGCATGGTGAGTGTTGTATGTACAGTTTAGGATGAAGTTGCAAGGGGTGTTAGGAGCATAGTTGTCAAAGCGCCTAGGCGCACTTAAGGCGCACAGGCCGAGCCCAGAGCCTAGGCACAAGGCGCATAAAAACCGAGGGCTTTTTATAATTAGACGCATAGTATAAAATACATTTTTTAGGGATTTTAGAGATGTTTTAAGCTTGTTTAGGGCCACTTTAGGATGTTTTATGGTTGTTTATGACTTGTTCATGACTCCTTTAGGATGTTTTATAGGTTTATGCAACTTTTAGCCTGAATTTGACCGGAAATCAGCCTAAAAACAGCCCTGATAGTGTGCCTCAGTGCCTAGGCGCACGCCTCATAGGGCGAAGCGCACTTGGTGTGCCTCGAGCCTAGGCGCGCCTAGGCGCACTCCTAGGCGCGCTTTTGACAACTATGGTTAGGAGTGTTTGAGCCTAAGTTTGTTTTGTGCAACTGCAATTTGATACAAGGATGACAACCGGTTGGATTTGGCTAACACCACATCTATATACCATGTGTAGTGGGGGCTTTATTTATAAAGTCTCCCTTCCTGATTGGTCCATGTAGCTGTTGAGTCAGCATGAAGAGAGAAACTGAAAAAGAGGTGTAGTGGTAGGGGCTTTATTTATAAAGCCCATGTTTTTTATTGGTTATTTTTTTATTATTTTTTTTAATCTTTTAACTCAAAATAATTAAAATAAAAGACAAATAAATATAAATAAATTACAAATAATATTAAAAACACACAACTAATATTAAAAAAAATTACAACTAATATTAAAAAAAAAAGTTACACACTTCCTAAATTACTTATTTAAACATTACATATTCATAAATTACTTAATTAAACACTAGATAATTCCTAAATTACTTATTTAAACATTACATATTCCTAAATAACTTATTAACACTAGATAATTCCTAAATTACTTATTTAATCATAATTTTCTCCACTATGGAGAGTAGTTGTCCCAGTCCTCGAGTGTGTAGTACTCGGAGGACACGGAACGTGAGCTATCCCGTCCATCGGATCTCGCATCCGAGGGGAACCAGCAGTACTCACGAGGAGGGGTAGGTCGGCTCCAGAGGCGTTCCTCCTCCACAATTTCCCTAAGGGCTTCCAAGTCCTCCTCAGTTGGGGTAGTCTGGTGGTAGGGGGTGGGGATGGGGGTAGTCTGGTGGTAGGGGTAGTCTGGTGGTAGGGGGTGGGGGGTGGGGGTAGTCTGGTGGTGGGGGGTGGGGGTAGTCTGGTGGTGGGGGGGTGGGGATAGCAGCAGTCCGGGGGTGGGGATAGCAGCAGTCTGGGGGGTGGGGGCCGACACATTAGTCGGTTAATTTCACTAACAGCCATGACATAATCCATGGCCCAGACCATTTCCTTATCCGGAAGTAATCATCGGCTTCAGGAGAAGGAAAGGTTGGTTGTGCAGCAGCAGCAGGAGGAGGGGGATATAACCAATGTTGTGAAGGAGGAGGAAGAGGAGGTTGTGCAGCAGTAGGAGGAGGAGAGGAGGTGAATGGTAGTCTCCGGGGGCGGCCCCGTCCCCGGACCCAGCGAGAGTACTGCCGGACATTAGACGGTCCGGCAGCTCTTTGTTAAAAACCGGCCATATTATTCATTGTTTTGAGGATGAGGAATTGGAGGTGTGACTGAAAAATCAGTTTTGGTGTTGTATTTATAGGGTTAGAAATATGAATGTTTGGGGGGAAAATGTTTGAAATTCAAAATTTGAAATTTAAACGTTTGGGGGGGGGGGGTGGGAATTTTGAATTTCAAACGGTTTGGAACAGTAACCGTTTAAAATTCAAATGTTTGAATATAATTTTTTTATTATTTTTTTAATAAATATTATTTTTTAATATTAATTATTTTTTTATTATTATTTTATTTAATCTAATAAATTTTATGTTTAAATTATTATTATTATTATTATTATTATTATTATTATTAAAAATAAAATTATGAAGTTTGAATGTTTGACCTTGCCACATGGCAAGGTTTGATTGGGTGAGCTCCACAACATATGGCGTTATATATATAAAGCCCCAGCCGGTTTTTACAAAATAGCGCCCCCCAGTTTCGGTATTTGGGGCGCTATTTTTCACTTTTTTGCCCCAATAGCGCTCCACTACGGTGGGTCTTACTAGTAGGGTATTTGTTGGTATTACCTGGCAGGTATAGAGCATACCTACAGGTATCAAGTATACCCTTTGGGATTTGCATTGATATATATTTTTACTTTATTTTATGGTTTTGTTTATAAATTTACAATATATTAAATTGTAATAAATAACATATGTACCACTATCACCATAATAATTTTTGAAATGTTTAAAATGTAAATATATATGTATCTCATAAAATATTTTTATAGTTCATAACATATAAATATAAATAATAATGTCATTAAAATATAAATTTCAAAAGAAAAGTTTAATTTTCATATAATGAATCTATTAAAGCGAAACATTACTAAAAATAGTTAAGAAAACATATATAAAACTTAAAAATTTGTGGGTATATGCTTTGGGTTGACGGGTATTTAGTTTCGAGTAATCGGGTCTGGTACCACCTATTACCATACTCGTCCCATACCCACAACATATTTTTTTTCCAATCCTATAAATGTCAGGTATCGGGTATACCCATCCCAAATACTTCGGGTTTCGGGTATACCCGTGGGGCTCGTTTTTTTTTTTTTTTTTTGTCATTCCTAGTTTGATAATGAGAATTGAGAAGGTGTTTGGGATTGATTTGAAAAACAACTTATTGATTTTTCTTTAAAAAGCTAGGAAACTTAATAAGGAAAACATTTTCTATTTTGGCTTCTTGATATGGTTGAAAAGCTATATTCATAAATTCTGTTTCTTTTTTTGTTTTGACTTTTATCTTTTCGAATACAAATTAAAAATTCATTACCCATACAACAAATCTTCATAATAAACTAAGACAAACACTTTTTTTTTTTTAAAAAATAACTTATTGACTTGTTGACTTTTTCCCATCACAAAAGCTATTTCCAAACATTTTTTTAATTCATAAGTCAATAAATACTTTTAGAGTTGAATAAACAATCACACACACCCTCTAATATTCATGATGTTTGAGTTTGAGCGTAACAAAGTGGTAAGTATTTTAATATATTCTCAAATACTAATCATTTTTGAAAAATATATATTATTATACTCAAAAAGTTAATATAATTTTTTAACACTAATGCATAAAATACAACATTAAAATGAGGGTAAACTAAATTTTCAAACACTAATTGCACATTATATCACTCATCTTAATTACACTTTTGTTGGCTTATTCAAATTTTGGATAATTAGTTAGTAATCACACTTTATCCCCTTAGACTATGTGTTGTAGCTCGCGGGCGATCAGCCGCGAGCCACATTTTGATCCACGTGCATCGATCACACCACAACACCCTCACTCAAACTGTCACGTGAGCCCGCCGGAGCTACCACACTCGTGTGTGGTAGCGGATGAAATTTGACCGTTGGAGAGTCAAACATGACCGTTGGCTATATTTGGTATTTTTGGCAAGTTTAGTAAAAAAAAAAAAAATAATAATAAAAAAAAATTCAAATCTCACATAAACAATCAAAAAATTTTCTCTTCACTCTCTACAAAATGGTTTTGGCATGGAACGATTTTTCTTCGTTTGACTCATCCGAAGAAGACGAATTGTTTATGGAAGTGGAAAGGATAACGTTGAATACCTGATGGCCCGGTCTCGAAGACGACGAACTCCGGCACTAACCAGACAACCAGCGCTTGACCGTGATTGAGAGGGAGCAAACGAACCTTTGATACGGCGCTACTTCAGCCGGATCTCGTGTATACTGAAGAACATTTTAGGCGACACTTTCGAATGAGCAGACAATTATTCATGCGCCTATCAAATGATTTGTTGGGGCGTTATACTTTTTTTTTTCAACAAAGAGAAGACGCAAGGGGCCGACTAGGGTTCACCTCCGTACAAAAATGTACGGCCGCTCTTCGGCAACTAGCCTACAGGCTTTCGTTGAACGCAATGGATGAGTATATTGCCATGTCCAAAAAAGTTGCGCGCGACTCTCTTCATTTTTTTGTCAAGGTACACATCTATATATCTATATATAGTTTACCTTACACATATTGTTTACACTTTTATTATCAAATGTCGTTTAATATATATATTATATATATATATATATATGGTAGAGTTACTGTACAAAGGGTATTTTTCGTACAAAGTGTGAGAAGTCTATATAGCCATTTTGTTTTAAATTTTAGGCATGAAGTTTCATAATCTTTTAGCATAGTATTATATAGGAAAACACAAAACATAACAATTTAAAGCACTAATTAATGTATTCTAGAGATGCAATCTAAAACACCACACGAAGAAAGTAATCGGTGTGTTTTAACTTTGATGTCTAGAATACATTTAATTATGTTTTAAATTGTTACATTTGCGGTTTTTCTATATAATACAATGCAAAAGGAATCGAAAACATCATAGCCAAAATTTAAAACACAATGACTACATAGACTTCTCACACTTTATACGAAAAATGTTCTTTGTATGGGACCCTAGACCTATATATATCTCTACTCTATATAATGTATGTCTACCTTGAGTCTTAAATTTAAGACACCAAATCTCCACCAAACCGAAACCCAAATAAAACAAAAATCCAACACAAGACAAATACCCTGCCCTCTCTCCTCACTGTCAAACCCAAACCCAAATTCCTGTATTTCAACTCCGTGCCATCTACCAGAGAAGAAAGATCCAACCCTCATTTCTTCTTTTCTGGACAGACCATACACCAAAGAAGGCGTGTGATACCTTTTCAGTGGCTGAAACACCTTTAATTCTCGAACACCCCATTTTTTTGAATTCCTGCCCATAATGCGCAACCCTTATCCCTAGGTCACTGATTCCATTCCACTCTGCATTTCCTTTCTACGTTTTCCCTAACCGTGCCTTTTTCTCTTTGTCTCTATGTGACACCTATCACCCTTATTTTTTTTTTCAAATTGTCCAACCTAGTCCTTGTACTTTCCATCTTTTTAAATTTATAAAAAGTTTTTTTGTTTTGTTTGTTTATTTTTTTTATCATTACAAAGTTTTTTTTGTATACATTTTAAATACGTATTATGGTCGTAATGATGATGCTTCATTTATAAGAATTGTTCATTTTAAAGTTTAATTAAATCTTGAATACCTAAAGTTTAAAGTTTATATAAGTTTGTTTAGTTACATAAGTCATAAAGATAATATTGCTAAAAAAAAGTTTTTGACTTAAAATTTAAAGGTTTAGTAAATTGAAGGACCATAATGGCCAATATCCCAAACTTCTAGTCAAACATTTTCTTCTTTGTCAACTTATCTTGTTTTTTTTCTTTTTGCTCGAAGAAGAACCTGCACATCATTATTACTATTTTTTTTTCTTTTTCAATTTGCTTTAATGCAAATGAGGATGGTCCATGTTTAATAGCCATTATGATCAGTTATGTGACATACGTTATGATTGTTGGTTACTCGACAATTATGAACTAAATTCATAACCATCGACCATTAAAGTATCCAAGAATCAAACGTTTCAAAAATCGATTATATATCTTTAATATACAATCCCCGACCTATGAGCATTCTAAACCCACGAAAAAAAATCACATAAAACGTGTATACAACTCCATGAATCGGTCCTTACATGTCGGGTCTTTGAAGCTCCATGTTCGATCCTTAAACGACATTGTAAGACCCTTTTCTTTGTGTCGTTTTATTTCCGCATATGGTCCGATCAAAAGCCCTCTATTACAGAGCGTTATCGTGTTCTGAATCGGGTTATTAGATCTAGGGTAGGGTTAGGGTTCTTGACTTGTTCATTTGGGGAAGAAGATGAAAGAGGTTTATTATATAAATAATTTCAACTTTAAAATATTAACAATAACAAATAGTTGGTGTGTTGGTTAGTATGGTGTTGTGTGAGTGAGGGAACTCAAGTTCGATCCCTACACCCACCGTTTCTTATGTTTTTTTTTTCATTTTATTTCTTTTAAATCTTCAAATATTCATAATAAATCCATCTTTTGCCCAAAAATTATAAAAATTTAGGTGTAGCATCTAGACACCCTAAAGAAAATTATCCTATTTTTATTTTCTGGAAAATACATTATTTTCCTATTTTCTTGAATTAAATTGTTTTAAGCATAATTAATTGATTAAAAATTCATTTTAAATGACTTTAACCTCAAATTTTATGGATATTTATTTTTATGTATAATAAACTGAAATAAAATGTAATTTCTCTGAAAATGATTATTTTTGTTATTTTTACTATTTTTATCATTAAAACACTATTTAAACTCATTAAATATGTTTAAATACAAATAAATTGAAAGAAGTTATGGAAACATTATCTTCAGTATTTCACATCAGAAAAATAATTATTTTGCATAAAAATATTATTTTTGGATCATATCTTGTGTTATTTATTCTATTTATATTTAAATTAGATATAATAGATTGTTTAATTAAATATAAATCATAAAATCTATTTCGTGGATATTTTTCTATAAAATAGAAAATGTTTTTAAGTGTGGGAGACAAAAGTGTATCAGTCACATATTTAATTATAAATCGTGATATATTTATTTCTAAAACTATTGCTCAAATTACTATTAAAAACATCTCTTCCCTACACAAGTCTAGTAAACCCTAATGCCTTAGACCCTAGATATTTTAGATTCTTAGACTTTTTCTTATTAGTATTCTATTACGTTATAGGTTGGATTCTTCGGAATTCCCATTACTTAGCTCACGATCGCTTAAGTTGGATCTTGATTGCTTTCGCAAACAGTGAGTATATCTTTCCCCTTTTTCATGTTTTACTCTTTTGGGGTTGTTCATGTACACTATGACTAAATGTTATTCTTTCACTAAATGCAATTCTCATGTGTGTTTGCGTTGTGTTAATTTGTGTGTCTATGACTTGTCAAAATCATTAACCTTTGAGGGCATGGCATTTCAATGAATAGTACAATTTTATATACCCTTGTGACTCTGTTGAGAGTCCTCGTCATTGCTATGTATTACATTACTACTAGCGCATACTATATATATATGCTTTTCTTTACATATGGTTGATTTTGAACGGATATTACTTATTACATAATTGCAAATGGTACCGCACATGAAATGCTAAACACTTTTCCTACTATATTTATTCAAACAGGGTATGCTCACCAATACATTTTGTATTGACCAAATCATTTTCGTACATGTTTCAGGTTCTTATGAGATTACTTCCAAGCGTTTGGAACATAGACTTAGATTGAGATTACTGTATCTTAGTTTAAATTGCTAGTCGTAATTGTTGTATTTCTTTTAATGTAATAAATTATTAAATTCAATGTATTCAAATTTACATTTCTAGTCCATGAGCTATTGAACAATCGTCACTACGTGATACCTCGATGTTTCCGCCATCGGTTGGGGTGTTACACTCTACATCTGCAGATCTTCACTCAGTTGCTTCTCTCCATGGTCCTTCTATCTTCCTCCTTCAACCAACCCATCTTTGATGCTTTTCACCAGGTTTGCTTCACGGTTATTTCTTTTTACAATTTTCGTTTTGATTTTATCGGGCTGTGTTAACATCTGATGCACTTGTTTATGGGTTTGCTTGTTCTTATTCCTTGATTTATATTATGCTACTTGTTGTCCCAAAATCAGTTACGGATTTAGATATTTGTTTATATGGGTCTAATTTGATTTAACATAATTTAATTCAGTTTTTGATCTATATGCTAATCGTTTATAAGTTTCAAATTCAAGTTAAGACAGTACGACAAACACACGTGAGCCATTTCCGGTTTGTTCTTTCTTGAAATTAATTCAAAAAATTGGGGTGTTCGAGAATTAAAGGTGTTTCAGCCACTGAAAAGGTATCACACACCTTCTTTGGTGTATGGTCTGTCCAGAAAAGAAGAAATGAGGGTTGGATCTTTATTCTCTAGTAGATGGCACGGAGTTGAAATACAGGAATTTGGGTTTGGGTTCGACAGTGAGGAGAGAGGGCAGGGTATTTGTCTTGTGTTGGATTTTTGTTTTATTTGGGTTTCGGTTTGGTGGAGATTGGGTATCTTAAATTTAAGACTCAAGGTAGACATACATTATATAGAGTATATATATATATATATATATATATATATATATATAGCCGTTAAAGAAACTTTGAAAACCTATTTAGTGGCCAACAATCATCCATGTCTCTTATTATTGTTTTGGCTCCGAGGGTAGTTTTGGTAGATTAGTTTTGTTATCTCTCTCCACTCACATGACAACCACACTTATATATGATTTATTTTACCCCATCTCCTCTTTTTTTTTAATGAATTTGTCTTTCTTTATCACCAAGCACAAACACGCAACTCCTTCTTCTGTATCTCTAAAGTTTTGGAGATAACATCCAAGATAATCAACCATCATTGTTCTTTTTCACCAAACACCAACACCCAACTCTTTCTTTTGTAATATCCAACTCATCTCCCTTTCTAAACGTGACAAAACTCATAGACAAGGGACATTTTTTTTTAACTTTCAAAATGATTAAACAAAAGAACAATCCAGAAAAGCCCTAAACCCTTCCACTCCTTCAACTTCCCTCATTTTATGCTCCGATCTCACTCACTTTCTGAATTTTGGTAAACAAAGACCAGTTTCGGCAGCCCGACTCAGATCTGTAACAAAGACCAGAAAAGCCCTAACGATTGGACAAGGGACGGTACCTTGCAACCCGACTCGGATCTGTAACAAAGACCAGTTCTTGATGATGGTGGGTACGACGGTGGTTTAGAGTCGGAGAGTACGATGATGGTTTATCTGATCGTTTCCAGATTTGTAACAAAGACTATGTCACACCCTCAAATTTCCACTGCGGGGTTTATACCGCGAGGCGTATGACAAACCAGGATCCCATAGCCAAAAGTCTCATGAACGACTCTAAATGCCCAAACCATTTAGTTCGTTATTGTAAAACCAAGTTTAAAAGTTTTAACCAAACCAATTAAGTATAGCGGAAGCGAAATAACAAAATAGTTAAGTAAAAGTCTGCGCAAAACACAGCGCCCAAAACCATAAGTAAATAGTTAAATATTTAAAAGTAGTTTAAGTGATCATAATCCAATGACACTACATGATGCATGCCCTACTCGTGCTCCATACCTAGTTACCTGCAAAAGCATGCTAACGTGTATCAACATAAAGTCGGTGAGTTCACAAAGTAAAGAAAGTGAGTAAGTAAATGTGCTGGTTTCCAAAACCACGTAACCAAGTAAAAGCGTAGGTCTCCCAGACCCAAATGTTCAAGTGTTATCAGTTTAATCATGTCAGGTGTAGCTAACCCACTCATTGCAACTAAACAAGAGATTATTGGGACACCTTCAATAATGTGTTTAACATACGTTAAACTGCCTTAGGAACTAGTGTCTATCAACACTAGCATAACAGATGTGGTCAGAAGTTCATGTCCATGCTCCCAAATAAGTTTTAAACTGATCAAAGCGCAATCCACCCGAGGATTCGTAACGGACTCTCCTAAAGAGTCAATGTTCAAGTAGTCCCAAACCGGACTAGAAAACGTTTATCAAAGTTGTCTCACCCTGAGACGCATGCTTTTGAGAAAAAGTAGTGAAACTCACCTTAGTATGCAAGCAAATAAATCCAAACTCCAAAGTAGGGTGTGCTACCGACTCCCTAGTACATGTGTCACTAAGTGAGTATATGTGTAATACCATTACACCATATAACCCGTTTGTCCAAGACGTTTAAATGTTCAAAATCGTGTAAGTGACGCTTAGTGATTCTACATGCATAAGTAAACCCTACGGACCCGTTGGTGAATAGGTTGGTTATCATTAGTTTTACACTTCATATGCATCTCATATAAGTGTCCATTCAAGTTCATGTCAATTACATACCACCTAAGACTCTAAATAGTCACGTAAACACTTATTACACAATCTGCGTTTTTAGGATAGATTATGCGCCATGAAAACTAATTTATTTAAAATACTTATCCAGTGAGTTAGACTCCCAAAATTTTACTAAATATTCTAGGGGGTCTACTGGGAAAATAGAAAATTTTATTTTGTGATAAAAGCTTGTACAAAAATTATGAAAATTCACGGAACACAACTACGTTCAGAAAATACACACAACAGATCAGTTTAGTAGAAAAATTCCCAAAAATCGTGTATTCATCCAAACGGGATGAATCCACTTGGAAAAGCCGAGTTATTTTAATGTTAACCTACTTTTTAGATTTCATAACTTAATTCTAGTAAAACTCTAGTTATGATTGTTTAAAGATGACTCAGTTTGTTAATACCAAAATCTGATATGACCTTTATTCAAAGAAAATTCCAAAACTATTCAAACGACGTCCAAATCAGACGATTTTGCCCATTATAAAAAGCTAATACCATGAATAATAGAACCATGCAAAGAAATCATCAAAACCATCATGTTTAAGTCACGTAACAGACCTACAAGTTGACCCAAACATTCTGTCCAGATTTTAATCATGTATAAACTCTTATTTAAACGACTCACGTGTGCGTATAATCGATCAACAACAATCAAAAATCATCATAAAACATTCATAAGAACCTAACCTGATCAGAACCTATCATAACACATGCAAAATCATAAACCCTAAGGATTAAAACATCACAAACATGCGCAACATGCAACCTATCAATTTCTAATCGCATAGGATTATGTTTAACCCATTCAATCTTTATAAACTTCAAGTTTTAATCTTTATGAAAAGGTTTCAGACCTGGAAAACCTTTGTTATAAGGTTTTATAACATATTAAAGAAGATTAAAACACAAGAGATTGAAGATTATACCGCAAGCTCTTCAAAACAATCAACCGAATGCTCTTGAAGCTTCCCGATTGATGTTCGTGCGCCTTAGCAGGTGCTTAGGGGTTAATATTTCGTAAATAGGGCAGTAGGGGTGATTAGGCTTTGAGTTTAGGAGATACAAGAGGCTTAAGGTTTCTTAAATACAAGTTTAAAGCGGTTTGGTGAAGTCTAGTGCCCGCGCGCGGGCCGCTCGAAGGTTGTGAGCGGCCGCTCACAGCTCTTCGGCCCGCGCCAGGTTACCTGCTTCGTCGTACAACGTGTTTTCATCGATGTTTTCGCTATTTTGGACCATAATACGTGTAACCCCATGTGTTAAGACCCCAACCATCTTACCGGTCCACCTATTACGATTTTTATTAACGTATTCGGTTTAAGTTCACGTAATCACATATACAGTTTGCACATAGTTTCACAGAGTATCATAGAAGCACGTAATTGCAATCAATCTTAATCAATCAACTCACAATTATTTAACTTCATTGTTCACCAACGTCCGAGGTTCACTAATCATGTATACAGTCTGCTAATTCCCCGAATTACCACTTTATGCAGTTATTAACTTATAACTGTGCAACATGTGTCCTATCTAGCTAACCCTAGTTAAGTAGAATGCAAGGAATGTAACTAGAGTTTAGTTAAAGTGAGAACCTGAAATTGCGGGGTATCACAGACTAGTTCTTGATCATGGAGCATCTTCATCTGTCAAAGTAGAGGTTTTTTATGTTGTTTGTTATTTTTTGATTTTTTTGTATGTTTTTTGATAAATTTGGGACAAAAACAGTATAAAGATTCATATTTTACTGTAAAGAATTATCAATTTGGTATTTTATAACCGTTTGTTATTTTTTTTATTTTTTTGTATGGTTTTTTTTTATTCTAGTCAAGATCTTGACTGTTTGTGACAAGAATGGTTTTTGACTTTTGTATTCTAAATGTTGTAACACTAAAATACAAGTTGTAATACCGTATCAAAAGTTGTAAAATACAAGTTGTAAAATGCCATTATTACAATGTAACCTATTTTATTTACCATGTTTTGATATGTAACACTGTAACCTGTCTTGTTACAACGTTAAAATTATTAATTTTGCTCTTTACAATGTAACATATTTTATTTATCATGTTTTGTAATGTGTTTCATTTTGTAGCTCGTCTTTTATTTATCTTTGTGGTTTTCATATGTAACATTGTTACATGTCTTGTTTACAATGTTAAAATTATTAATATTGCTCTTTACAACGTAACATATTTTATTTATCATGTTTTATAATGTGTTTCATTTTGTAACTCGTCTTTTATTTATCTTTGTTACAATGTTAAAATTTGTAACCTGCTTTATTTATACGTTTTTTATGAAAGATTGTGTTATTTACAATGAAACTTATCTTTGTTACAACCTAATAAAATCTTGCTGGAAAAGTTAGAAATAGACAGAAAGTTGGAAAAGTGTGAGAAAAAATGAAGGAAGAAAGAAAGAAAGAAAGAAAGAAAGAAAGAAAGAGAAAGTGTGTAAGAGAGAGAAGAGAGGAAAGAGAGTTAGATGTGTCAGGGGAGAGAGAGTGAGATTTGTCTAGAGAGTGTTTTACATTTTTTACCTTTTTTGTACTTTTTATACATTATTTAAATCTTTAATAAAGGTGAAAAAGTTAGATTGATTATGGACCTTTGATCATGTAACATGGATGGATGAGATGAAGTTTTCGGAGTTTCTTTAACTGGAGAGGTGTGACATCCGTCACCTTCATCTTTAATCAAGTTGTCAAATTTAGTCCCTATATTTTTCTTTGCTTTTGAATTTAAAAATAAAATAAAAAATTAGTTACAATTAATCGTAAACTTAAACGTTTATAGAATGTGTGAAATGTCAATTTTTTGTTAAAACTTATGAAATACAAACTTAATTAGTTATTAGAACTTAACAAATAAAACATTTAAGTTCTAAAAAATTTTTGGTTTTGATTAAAGTTAAGGTGTAATTAACAATGACTAGTTTTTAATGTTTTGTTTGGTTTTCTCTACCATAAATAGTCTGTTTCAATGATAAATACCCGATTTAATTACATTTTTATTGAAACTTTAAGACTAGTTGTTGTAACAGTCATGTTTAAGAACTTTAATGATCGAATAAGTTACAATTCCATGTAGGAGTATAAAATGGGAGCCACAACTATAATCAGATCCCTTTGTAGATCAAAACCCCTCAAAACTAATTCATCTCATGTGCATTCCAAGGCCTCTAATTTGGTGCTTCAATCCTTTTCGATCGACCCCTTCTTTTCTTCTATAAACGTTTTGTAAGTTTCTTGTTCTAAGTTCATCATGCTCGGTTTAGATAGGGGTATAAAAGCCCTATCATTGCTAGAGTTTTTCTGTTGTAATTGATTCGATTGAAAGCTTAGGGTTAGGGTTTATAAGAAATTTGGGAAGAAGATGAATCTTGTATTTTTAGACTTAATTATATTTAATTAGACATAATTAATTATAGGGGATGGATTAAATAAAAACCCACCTAAATTGAAGAAACCCACTAAACTCTCTTAGAACCATTGATCAAACTAGATCAATGGTCCACATTTTATTTATGATTATTGATTTAAATTTATTACATTTAATAGACTAGATGACAAAAAAAGGGCAAAAGGGTCAAATGCCATTTTCTGAAAAAGCATCTATGACAAGTTGAACTGACACATGTCACATCATCTCTCTCATACTTTTTTCACATTCTTATATAAGCTGTCAGACGCCCGTATTACATATGTAACATGTGTTGTGTTACATAGGTTTAAAACTGAGTTGCCAGTTTATATTATTTAAAAAAATGCCGATTTATTATTTTTTTATTAGACCATATTTTTTTTTTCGTTGAATTGTTGCATACGTAACGAGAGCTGATATGGTTATAGACATTTTTGTTACGTGTGTTATATACATACCAAGGTCCTTATGATTTTACTTTTTAAAATTCACTACTTTTTAATTACAAAAACAAAATGTATAAATTTATAAAAAAATCAATTACAAAAACAACATATAAACGTAACAAAAATGATCCATAAAACCGTCATTACAATCAACAAATCCTAAAAAAAAAAACTATCATAAATAAAAAAAAAAATTGTCTACACTTCATTCTTGATGATCATCTTCATCTTTAATGCAAAAAAATATGTTTACCTGCAAAAAGAAAACAAAATCATCAATTTACATGAAAGCCCCCCCCCCCCCCCCCCCCCGGTCTTAATGTATGTTAACTATCTGGATTACAAAAAAAAAAAAAAAAACATACGAAACTGATACAAACAAACATTGTTTTATCCATTTAGTTATCAAGATTATCAAACATACGAAACTGATACGCAACTTAGTTCTGCTGTTACATACGAAAACAGATGCAAACATAGATTTGATCCCATGGTTAATGACTTTTTGTTTTAATTAATATATGGTAAAAAAAAATTAGAAGCTAATTTATACCAATTTAGTTCTGCTGTTACATACAAAACAGATGCAGCATAGATTTCATCCAATGCGTAGCTCATCAAAGTCAAAAAATCAAACCTTTGTATTTGGTAAAAAAAAATCAGAAACTAATTTTATACCAACTTAGTACTGCTGTTACATACGAAACAGATGCTAACATAGATTTTCAAAACCATCACAAACAACTTCTTATTACCAAACACTAATTAGCTCAAATTCAAACTATAACCATTAAATGTTTTCTAACCCCTTTCAAAATCATATTAAAAATCAAAACTTGGTGATCACCATTTTACCAAACACCTACCAACCGTTAGTCCCAATTCAATTACAAATCATTAATAATAATAATAATAATAATAATAATAATTTTTTAATAACATAAACAGGGACTACATTCAAGATTTATAAATATTAGTTAAAAAAAAAAATTGAATGTGAGATAACAATCGTTCCTACTTCTAATTCAAATTAATCCAACAGAAGGACTATAAATAAAAAATGTCATTTAAAAGCATAATGATGTTGCAGACCATCATTCATCTCTTCCACTATATCACGCACACATTCACTATTCTAATAAAAAGGATTTCCAAATATAAAACGTAAATAAATGAAATCTGTTGCTAAATATACAACGTAAATAAACGAAGAATAAACAGAGATTTGAATACAAATATATAGATCGGAATCGATAATATACCTGTAAAAATCACAGAAATGAACGTAGTTATTTTAAGGGTTACCTGGTTGACTTAGGGCTTTTTCTTGATGAAGATGATGTAGAGTATTGGTGGTGGTGGATCTGGTTTGATCCATGGAGACGGTGATGGATGACGGTGGATGGAGGATGGAGACGGTGGTGGTGGTCAGGATTTGGTGGTGGTGGTGATAATCTTGATGCAGAAGGTGAAAGAGAAATGGAGAGAGAGAGAGAGAGTGTGTGAGTTGTTTTTATAGGAGGGGGAAGAGAAAGATTTAAACTAAAAAAGAGGGGGAAATGTAAAATCACTATAATACCCTTATTTATTAAAATAATAGAGGGTGGTGTCGATTAATATAGACCACAAGATGGGTTTTGTGGGGGTTTTTTTCATTTTAGGGGGTTTCTTGTGGATACTTAGCCTATATATTATATATTTATTTATACTACTTAATATCTATTTTATAAATACATTACTTAGACTGGTAGGTTGGGGGGAGGCATAGGCCATCTTCAGTTTGCCAGGCCTCGCTACACCGCCCCTAGGAGCGGTAGCGGCATGAGGGGCAGCAGGTTGCCGTTGAAGCCGGGCCTCTTTTTGTCTTGGGAAGCGTGCGATTTGAACGTTTGGGCAATTGAACGTTGGTTTTGACCGTTTAATAAAAAAAAAACTTTTTTAAAATCCTATTTAAAACCAAACAAATCTACCATTTTTCACCACATATCAAACACCACTTTTTATATCAAACCCCACTTTTTATATAAAAATACTTTATATATTTTCCAATGGATCCCTACCAAAACAACCCAAACCCGAATCAACCACCACAACATAATCAAAACAACCCGAATCCAAACCCGTTCACGATGACAATGGATCCATCTTGGGCTACTTTATCGGGTTTCCAACAAACTCCCACCCTTTCACCCAATATCCCCAAATGCACCAAAACCCCACTACTTTTAACCAATTCCATCATATGCAAATGCATCATAACCCTCAATCCTTTACCCAACTTTTGCAAACTCCGCCATTCCGTCCATCTCTACAACCACAACGACAACCCAATTTTGAACTCGAAGATGAAGAAGAAGATGAGGTGGAGGTTGTGCCCGAAACACAAGTCGAACGTTCGAAGGGGAAGGGGAAGGGGAAGGGGAAGGGGAAAAAAAAAGCAAGGTCAAGATAAAGAAGAAGGGTCGTCCAAAAAAACCCCATGACGAAATTGGAAGAAGAAGCGTTAGCGATGACGTATTTGGCTAGTTCGAAAGATCCCATAGTTGGTAAATTTTTTTTTATTTTTTTAGTAGTATACAATAAAAAAAATTATTTTTTTTATTCTCTAATATATGTTTTATTTAAAAATGTAGGGACTAATCAAACAGGAGATAGTTTATACGCCGAAGTACGAGATAAATTTCACCAATTGATGGAGCAATGAGTTTATCGCAAGCAGGAGGCTATAAGTTCTAAATGGAGGAAAATGACTACTACAATCGGGAAGTTCTTCGCCTTTTATAATCCGTTGTATGTGAAACCTCCAAGTGGGTTTAACGAGGAAATGATTTTCAAGGAGGCGATGCGTAAATATGAAGACAAGTATGCCCATGTTTTTCCTCATGTTCGAGCATGGACGGTGTTGAAGACATCTCGCAAATGGGCACCGGTTCCAAACGAGGTTGCAAGCGCCAAACGAACCAAAACTTCGGAGTCGGGCATTATAGCGTGGGAGGCGGGTCGACCGGTCATTGTCAAATAAATATAAACGATGACCCAGACCCAGAGTTTGAGGATACTCCCGTTCAAGAGGAGCCACGACCCATAGGGGGGGGACAGAGCAAAAAAACAAGCGGCTGCAAAAAACAAGCCGCGTCAGGGAGTGGGAGCGGGTCAATGCTGGACGTTTGGTCGCTGAATTGGCATCCTTCAAAAATACCTTTAGTGAAAGTCAAGCAGAGAAGAAGAAATTGAAGGAACGCGAAGTCAAAGAAATGTCACAACCCGACCCAGGTGGGCCCGTTCAGAATACAGATTGATACCAAACTTGCACAGCGGAAGTAACAATTATTATATTTAAAGGTTTTATACAATTTCTAATCCAAAATAATAATACAATCTAATACATAATTAAAATAGTTAACCATTGCAGGGATGAATCGTGGCATTCGTCGAAGCAGCTTCAGATGAAAGGTCCACTAGCGGTAGCGGTATCTACTGAACGTAACCCTTATTTCCAAGTAGTGCAGTCCTTGAACTAGGTATCCACTAAAGCATTTCTCTACCTTGTAGTTATATCCGTACACATCTCTAGTCCTCAAGCTTGCTTATGACCTCATACTTCACATCTATCCATAAGTAGTACCTGAACACATGCTTAAAAGAGTTTGGGTCAACAAATATGTTGGTGAGTCCGTGAGTGCGTTTAAATGGTTTTCAAAATAAGTTTATCATCTCAAAACAGTTTATAGCTCAAAAACAAGTTTAATAAGTTCATACGGTTCAGCTCATGGTTTAGCACTGGTGATGTACAAGTCACACCCCAATCCTAACACTGGATCCATTTGCTCCCATTATGGACTCCCTTGGCAAAATACATGACACATACCTCAGTGGAGGGTTTCTCGGGCTTCCGGGTCCACTGCGTGCGGGGGATTCCCCAAGTAGCGCTACCCACATATTAGGCGGCCCAATCTCCCATTGGGTTAATGAGTGTGACGGTTCGGTTATCAGGAGCACATCTTGTCACATCACTGGTTCATCACATTCTACTGGTTAGCCACTAGAAGCATGTATTCACCCCAAAACGTTAATAAAATAAAAAAGAGGGGAGGTTCACGAGACTCACCTGGAAGAAGTGCGCATGGATAGTTTATATAACAAGGCGTCTGACGTCCGGTATTGGTACTTTCCTGGTCAAATCCTAAGTCGACAAACATTATTAGTATTTGGTTTTATTCACAAGGTTATGCGTGGGGACGAGCTCGAGCGTGTGGTTTTTGTATTAATATATCCTCGTGTACGAAATCTCATGTGCCACATCTTATGGTCATACTTTATAACTTAGTTCATGTCTAGTCTATCAAGTGTCCACCTCCATATTCCGAAGTCGAGGTGAGGCTTATTACTATATCTAGTTATTACGCATAATACGTGTTAATTATACTTATGTTCGCACCTTACGTCTCAAATCCATATCGTTATCTATTCCTATGTATGTTTACGTCTTACCTTAAGTAAGTTGTATTATGCCGCGTCTTAGTTGTCGAGTTTATAACCTAAGTATCAAGTGTTCAAATTAATGTCTTAATGTCTAGAGCTCCAAGTTATCCAACGCCTCATGATTATGTATTGTGTTTCAAGTTATAATACTAGGATCCGTTCTAGTGTATGTGCTTCTCATTATTACAGCACATAGATGGGTCCGAATCTTAAGTGCCTAATATGTCCAAGTCTAAATTACCAAGTCCAAAGTCTCGTAATCCAACATCCATTGCTTATGATCCAATATTTCAATTATCCCAAGTTAATATTCTAAATGCCCATCTTCCATGTATCAAGTTATGGCGTGCGTGTTGTAACACCCCAACCGATGGCGGAAACATCGAGGTGTCACGTACTGACGATTGTTCAATAGCTCATGGACTAAAGTGTGAATTTTTGAATACATTGATTAAATAATTTATTACATTGAAATGAAATACAACGATTCTAACTACCAACTAAATTGAAATACAATGAATCAAAATCTAAATATAAATCCGAAAGCTTAAAGAATGCATCTCAAAACAACCTGAAACATGTACAAAATAATTTGGTCAATACAAAAAAATGTATTGGTGAGCATATCCTGTTTAAATAAATATAGTAGAAAAGTGTTTAGCAATTCATGTGCGGTACCATTTGCAATTATGTAATAAGTAATATCCGTTCAAAACCAAACCTGAGAATAATGACTAACACATGACTAACCAACTGAATAATGAATTAACAAGACAATGACCAAGATTCTCTTAACAGAGTCTCAAGGGGGTATACCATAGTACTATTCATTGAAATGCTAGGCCACCCAGCGGTTAATGATTAAGCATAATACACACCAAATCACATAAGGCAAACACACATGAGAATTGCATTAAGTATAAGAAATAAAACTTGATTTATAGGTACATGAATCATCCCGAAATAGTAAAACAGTAAGAAAAAGGGAAAGATATACTCACAGTCTGCGAAAGCGATCAAAATCCAACTTAAGCGGTCGTGAGCTAAGTAATGGGAATTCCGAGGAATTCAACCTGTAATATATATGAATACTAATAAGAAAATGTCTAAAAGTCTAAGGTAACTAGGGTCTAAGGCATTAGGGTTTGCTAAGTCGATTTGGGGAATTAGAGTTTTTAGGATAAATCGCGTAAATGTAAAAGTTGTATATCAAAAGTAATACGTCAAAGTTTGTAAATGTGGTTTAAGTAATATAATTATTACCAATTGAATATTTGGTTCAAAATATGTTTGAATAATCAAGACAATAATTTTAGTTAATTACTTTAACTAATTATTGTAAATAGATACAATCCTCATAAATACTGAAATAAATAGTTATGAGTTACTCAAAGATCCAACAATGATAATAAAGACGTTCAATCATAAGACACTTCTATTTTATAAGAAAAATATTTATAAAATAGATGTTTAAATAGTGTAAATAAATAAATGTTTAATTATGTCTAATTAAACATAAATAGGATTAAAAATACAAGACATGATCCAAAAATGTTATTTTTATAGAAAATGAAAACTTTCTGATGTAAAGTAATGAAAATAATTTTACCATAATTTTTATAAACTTATTTATATTTAAAACTGATTTAATGAGATTAAATCATGTTTAAATGATTAAAATTAGGAAAATCAATAAAAATAAGTGTTTTCTGGGCTAATAATTTTTATTTCAGTTCATAATGACTAGAAATAAATTTCCAAAAAGTTTGAGATTAAAATCATCAAAAAATGAATTTTTAGTCAATTAATTATGATTAAAAAACTTTAAATTTATAAAATCATGAAAATAGATATTTTTTAGAAAACTAAAAATATGATAATTTTCTATGTGTTATCAAGAAGCTACACCTAAATTTTCATATTTTTTTTAAGAAAAAAATGAATTTATTATGAATATTCTAAGTTTTAAACACATAATACAAATTTTAAAATAATTAAAACGAAAATAATAATAAAATAAAGAAAGAAGGGAATGAATAAAAAAACAAGAGTACAATGTTTGGCTGCTACCAAGGCTCGAACCCAGGTCCCATCCCCATACACACAAACATTCAACCACTACTCTACAAGTGTTTTTGATGATTAAAATCAGAAATCTAATTATATGAACAATATTACCAAAACATCATATTCCCCAAATACTAGCCAAGAATCCTAACCCTAGACTAAAATTCCAATAGCCCGATTCAGAAAGATTCAGACATAAAAAACATGGGGCTAATGATCGGCAATGCCTCTAGAATAACATGGCATAGAAAATAACAACTTACAAGGCTCAATTAAGGCGCAGAAAGGGGCGACGGTTTGCAGAGCCTTATCACCCAAATTAGAGGGTCTTGAACAGGTATGAGACCGATTAGAGTGAGGGTTAATGTTGGTTAAGGTTCAGACAATGAATGGAAATGAATAATTTATAAGTAAAATGACGTTTCAGGTATACTAGAACTTGATGGTCGACGGTTACACTTTCAATGGTGATAAAGCTTAATTAACAAGATTAAAAACGCAAAGTAATGGTTGTAACGGGTCAGTAATGATGGAAAATTTCAAACGCCACATTAAAGATCAAGTTTAAAAGTATCTAACTAAGTTTTAGGTGCGATTGGCTGAAAAACGAATTGTCGTCGGCGAGTACTACTGGAATGACGAGAGGGACTGTTGGGTCTGCTGACCTGGAGAAGAACAGATGATTGGAAAGCCAAAATATGCTAACACTTGATCCTCTCAATAAACAGTCCTTACAACATACTTCTCCCAAAAGACTGCTGACTCTAACAACTGTTCTATCCAAACAACTGCTGATACAAAGGACTGCTGAATAAACACTGATGAAGAACAACTGCTGACCAAAGGTCTGATGAAGAACAACTGCTGATCCAAGTACTGAAGACTAAAGCACTGCTGGAGCCAATAGCACTTAGGCTCCAGCAGAGGATACAAGACCATCAGAGTTTTCCTACAACAGTAGTTTATCTTCAGTGTTTTCAATGTAACAGTAGTTTGTAATAGGCAGATGTTTTATGTTTGTTATTCTGTTAGAGGTCACTGTCTTAGTGACGACAGCCTAGGTCATCAGTGGTTTAGGTTTGTCTATAAATAGAACAGTGCTTGTACTGTTCTATTGCATCACACACACAAACATTCTCTCTGACAAACAATCACTGTGTGATCAGGCTGAGGGGGAGTACTTGTATGATTGTAATCTTTTAGATAAATGAAAGCATTCGATCAGAAAACAATTACTCTCGTGTTTTGATTAATAGTTTATTATTCCGCTGCACTTTCCATTCTATATTCATTTCACTCTTATCATTTTAGTTAAATATAATCAAAACAATCAAACTCAGATCCTAACAATTGGTATCATAGCTTGGTCAATTAAATTCGATCTAACAAATCAATTTAATATAAACAGATCAGCTCACAATTATTGATATCGTGTGTCTGTTGGATTGAAA
This sequence comes from Ambrosia x helenae, assembly GCA_030844895.1. Classification (NCBI taxonomy): domain Eukaryota; kingdom Viridiplantae; phylum Streptophyta; class Magnoliopsida; order Asterales; family Asteraceae; genus Ambrosia; species Ambrosia x helenae. The sequence continues at coordinate 20,652,827 of CM061223.1, read as the reverse complement.
ACAGAGTAATAGTTTAATTTCGTTTCAACCGTTTTTAAACAGACTTTGTTTTTTGAAAAATCAGAGAATGGCTTCAATCAATCACGATCCACATAACACTGGCACGAACAACAAGCCACCGATGCTTGTCAGATCTGAATACAATATCTGGCAACGTCGGATGAGCCATGTTCTAGCTCAACAGAACACTGGGTGTTGGAAGTCGGTTATCTTCGGACCACATGTTCCGATGGTGCCGAGTACTGAAGATCCCAAGGTTCAAGAGCCAAAGAAACTTGAAAACTACTCCGACCAGGATTTTCAGAAAATTGAGTTAGACGCTAAGGCCTTCAGTATTGTGGCCATGGCTCTACCCAATGATATATATGCTGGGTTGTTACACTGTAACAGTGCAAAGGAGTTGTGGGATGCACTGAAAGAACAATTTGGTGGGACTGAGGAGGTTATTGAAAACAATCGTGAAATACTTAACCAACAATATGAAACATTCAGTCATGTCAAAGGAGAGTCATTAACTCAACAGTTTGAGAGGTTTAATTGTTTAATTAGTGAACTAAAATTGGTTGGTCTTACTTACCCTCATTAAACCCTGAACCATAGGTTTTTAAGATCACTACCAGACAAATGGGACACTATTTCTATTGTGATGAGAAACTCAATTGGATTCAAAGACTATCACTGACCCAGCTTCATGATAAGCTCTTGACCTATGAGAGAGAGCTTAACCAGAAAAAGAAGCTCCAGGACTCTGGAAAAGTGTCTGATGATTATGTATTTGGGAATACAGCACTTTTGGGTCATGATGAGGTGCCTGGAAATACTAAGGATTAGAGTTATGATCATTTCATTAACATAACTTCAGGTTTTAACTCAGGTTTTTAACTCTGATTCTTATTCACCAAACTATGCCTTCACAGCAAGTGGTGGTAATATCCAGGCATCTGACAATATATCCTTTGAGTATGATGACATGAAATACTTTGACCCTGATGATTTGGAAGAAATGGACATTATGCACCAATTGGCCCTTCTCAGTGTAAGAACTAACAATTTTTACAAGAAAACTGGGAGAAGGTTTCCAGGGTTAACTGGCAGATCAAAGGTTGGGTTGGATAAATCAAAGATAAAGTGTTACAAATGTCATAGACTTGGTCATTTTGCTAGGGAATGTAGGAGTCAACATGGTACACCTATAATCACCTATCCAAATCAAAGACCACAGACCAACATTTATCAGAATTCCTATAATACCCCTGGACCAAATGTGCAAAACACTGCTCATTTTGCACAGTCCTCAAACACTGTTCCTGTCCAGTATGTCCAAACCACTGTTCCTCAGATCCACTATGTGCAAACACCTGTTACTCAAGCACCTGTGCAAACGACTGTTGCTTCATCCTCTGCTCCTGCAGAGACCAGTCAACAGAGCTTCTTTACACAAGGCTTTGTTGATTGGAGCAGTCTACCTGATGAGTTAACAGATGAAAATTTTGCATTAGTTGCCAAAGATGAAAATGAACCAGAAAACTTTTGTTTCATGGCTATGGTTGATGAGGTTGAATCTGAGGAGGTGGTGACTGAATATGATGTTGTGACTAATGATGTTGTTGATGAAGTTGTTACAGGTGAAAAACCTGAAGAAGAGGTTGTGAATCTCTCAGATCCCTGGGGTGCATCTGATGATTGTGAGTGCAAGTGTGATTGTGCATTGATGGCTGCTGCTAAGGTATCTCCTCAAATTCTTAAAGAATTGTGTTCTGACAGATGTGTAATTGCATTTGCTAACATCAAAGAGGTGAATGAAAACCTTAGAAAGAAAATTTTAGATGATGAAGTTAAATTTGAGAAACTTTCAAAAGATTTAAAAACAAGTTTAACTGAAAAGGAGTCTGAAATAAGCAGCTTAAAACATGAAGCAACCATAACCAAAGACCAGCTCCAAACTATGATAGCAAAATATCAAAGTTGTAAAAGTGAGCTTGAGTCCACCCAAGTTGAATGTGAGAAATGGGTGGAATCATGTAGAGGTTTTGAGATGCTACTCAACAAACAAACCAAAAGTCATGTGAAGTTTGGTTTTGGTTTTGAAACCACTGCTCCAGCTTTTGAAAACACTGACAAAAAGAGTCAAAAGTCTGTTGAGATAGTTCCAACAAACCTGCAGGGTCAAGAGATTAAAATCACTAAACCAAATGGTAAGAAAATTGTTCTTGAAAAACCAGAAGGTTCCTCATCATTCACTGAACTTGAAAAGTATGAATTTAAACCTACCTGGTTTGATGAGTGTGATACTCTTGAGAATTTTAAACCTGTTGATTTTAAAACACCTGAAGGAAAGACAACTCCTCAGGCAAAAGTTATTCCCTTAAAAAACCTTCCAGCAGATGCTCAAACATCTGCTGAAAAGAAGGCTGATAAAGGGAAGAAGAAAGAAAAGACTGTCCACTTGTTCTGTGATTTCTGTGAGAAGAAGAATCATGTCACTAAAAACTGTTTTCTTCTAAAAGCATATGACATTAACAAAGGAACAAGTGAATGTGATTCCAAAGCCACATGCTCAATATGTGGGAAAAAGAATCACAAGACCAAAGAGTGCTTGTATCTAAAAAATTTTGATGTAAAAATACAAGAATACAAAGCTAAAACTCTTGCAAATCCTGTGGTTAGTACTTCAAAAGGAAAGCCCAAACAGACTTTCACCCCTGTCCAAACATCTGTTACTAAAAGACTTGAAACATCTGCTTCTAGGGATGTCCAAGTAACAGATGCTCCACCCACAAGCAAATACCCAAGAGGTTATGGACAACCACCATGTCATAGTCTGCCACATGTTTATGAGGAGCCAAAAAGACCCTCTAAACCAAGAGTGAACAGAAATCCATATGGGTATTATCATCTGTCTGGAAGTGATCAAACAACTGTTGCCCCAAGTGTTGACATTCAAGCACTGGCAAATGGTCAGCAACAGTTGTTGAACTTAATTCAAAAATTAGTCCACACCACTGATCACCTTCCAAAGCTTGAGTCTGAAAGGTCTGAGGACCCATCCAAAGCCAACTTGGCTTTGGACACTCACCAAAACTAATCCATTACTGATGTGCAGGGAGCTTCTGCTTGTTTAGATAGTCTTTGGTATGTAGATAGTGGAGGCTCCAGGCACATGACAGGATGTAGAGCCCTTCTTCTGGACTTCTTGGCTCATGGAGGGGGTGATATATCCTTTGGTAATGATTCAAAAGGTAAGGTGTTGGGGTCAGGGACTGTACAAACTGGAAAACTCAAGTTTGAAAATGTCAATCTTATTGATAATCTCAAGTTTAATCTTCTGAGTGTTTCACAAATGAGTGACAAAGGTTATGGCTCATTTTTCACAAAGAAAACTTGCAAGATTATTGGGCCAGAAGTGGTGAAAAAGATTGATACCATCATTGCTGAGAGCAAAGCACAACTTGTTGCTCATAGAAGTGGCAATGTGTATGTTGTTGATATGTTAAAGGACAATCCTATGGCAAATGTCTGTTTGTTTTCTGCTGCCTCCACAAAGGAGACAGAATTATGGCATAGGAGATTGGGTCACACCAACCTTAACACTATCAACACACTCTCCAAACAAAGCCTTGTCAGAGGTTTACCATCAAAAGAATTCAAATGTGATGAGCATTGTGTTTCTTGTTTAAAAGGGAAACAACATAAAAGCTCTTACAAATCCATTGATGAGTCCAAAACCAGTCAATGTTTACAATTGTTGCACATGGACTTGTTTGGCCCTGTTAAAATCATGATTCTAAGAAGAAAAAGATTTTGTCTTGTCATAGTTGATGATTTTTCTAGGTTTACATGGAGTTACTTTTTACATTCTAAGGATGAGACTGCAGGTATATTGAAGGACTTTGTCACCAAAGTTGAAAAACAATATGACTTGCCAGTAAAAGTCTTCAGGAGTGACAATGGAACAGAGTTTAAAAATAAGGAGTTGGATGATTTCTGTGTGTCAAAAGGGATTGTGAGGCAGTACAGCATCCCAAGAACACCAGAACAAAATGGGGTGGTTGAAAGGAAAAATAGAACTCTTATAGAAGCTGCAAGAACCATGCTAGCAGATTCTGGTTTTCCACTGTCCTTCGGGGCAGAAGCTGTAAACACTGCTTGCTATGTTCAAAACAGAGTTTTGATCAACCCCAGACATCAAAAAACTGCTTATGAAATTTTGTTCAAAATCAAACCACTAATTTCATTTTTCAAAATCTTTGGCTGCCCATGTTTCATTTTAAACCTCAAAGATTCCATTTCAAAATTTGCAGCCAAAGTAGATTGTGGTTATTTTCTAGGATATTCTTCTACTGCCAAGGCCTATAAAGTGTTTAACACAAAGACCAAGACAATAGAAGAAACTCTGAATGTAAAGTTCAATGAACTTTCATCTCTAAAAATCCCTGCAAATCCTGCTGAACTATTTGATTTAGATAAATTCAAATTTGAAGATATCACTGTTAAAACTAACAATGCAGGTATTCCACAGTCTCCACAACAAGATTACAGAACAGATGTTGTGATCCCCAGTCACTACAAAATCTATTCTGCCTCAGAGGAAGCAGCTGTTCAAAACAATTGTCAAAACTCTGCCACAGCTGTGTCAACCACTGTTGGCCAGTCTTATCCTCAAACCACTGTCTCACCTCTCACAACCACTGAACAATCATCTGTTGACAAAAGTCAATCATCTGTTGACAAAATTCAGTCCAGTTTCACACCACTTGGACCCATTCCTCCATTACCATTCCAAACATCTGATGGCACTACAGAAGTACCAACAGATGTTACACCAACAGAGTCACCAAACCTCTGTCCATCAACTCAAAATGCCATCATACCATATCAGGGAGATCTTATTTACTTAAGAGCTCATCCACCAGACCAGATCATTGGCAACATCAGAGAGGGTGTGCTCACAAGAAGCCAATCCTCCAATATCTGTCTTTTTGCAGGTTTCCTATCTCTCACACAACCTGTCAAGTACCAAGAGGCACTAAAAGACAACAGTTGGGTAGAAGCTATGCAAGAAGAACTCCTTGAATTTAAAAGACAACAAGTATGGGAGCTTGTACCACTGCCTATGGATGTTTGCCCCATAGGAACAAAGTGGGTCTTCAAAAACAAAACTGATGAAAGGGGTATTGTTGTCAAGAATAAAGCCAGGCTTGTGGTTCAAGGCTTCAGACAAGAAGAAGGAATAGATTATGATGAAACTTTTGCTCCTGTAGCAAGACTAGAAGCCATCAGACTATTTTTAGCCTTTGCTGTCAACCACAACATAAAGGTGTATCAGATGGACATCAAATGTGCTTTCCTTTATGGCAAAATTCAGGAGGAGGTCTATGTATGTCAGCCACCTGGTTTTGAAGACACATTCCATCCTGACTATGTCTACAAGCTCAACAAAGCTTTGTATGGCCTCAAACAAGCACCAAGGGCCTGGTATGAAACTCTTTCCACATTTCTCTTATCCATTGGTTTCACAAGAGGTAAAATAGACAAAACTTTATTTCTTAAATGGAAAGGGAAACACTTAATGATTGTTCAAATATATGTGGATGACATCATTTTTTGGATCCACATGTAACCAAATGTGTGAAGAGTTCAGAAAACTCATGACAGCAGAGTTTGAGATGAGTGCCATGGGTGAGCTTCAGTGTTTCCTTGGTCTTCAAGTGAAACAACTGCAAAATGGCACATTCATTCACCAAAACAAATATGTAAAGAATTTATTAACCAGATTTGAGATGAATGATTGTAAGCCATGTAGTACACCCATGAGTACAGTCAAGCTGCTCACTATTGATGACAAGGATGAACTGGTTGATCAAACACATTATAGATGCATGATTGGGTCTTTACTGTACTTAACTGCATCTAGGCCAGACATTATGTTTGCTACCTGTGTCTGTGCAAGATCCCAGGCTTCACCCAGAAAGTCAAACCTTATTGCTGTGAAAAGGATATTCAGATACCTCAAAGGTGCTCCCACACTTGGTATCTGGTATCCTGCTAATGGAAACATTGAGCTTTCAGGTTATTCAGATAGTGACTTTGCTGGCTGTCACACCACAAGAAAGTCCACATCAGGAGGGTGCCAATTTCTAGGGAATGCCTTAGTTTCCTGGCAAAGCAAAAAGCAGGCAGCTGTTTCAACCTCAACAGCTGAAGCTGAATACATTGCTGCTGCAAGCTGTACAGCCCAACTCATGTGGCTTCAAAATCAATTACTGGATTTTGGGATAACTGCAATACAGACTCCACTCATGTTGGACAGTCAAGCTGCTGAAAATATCATCAAGAATCCAGTCTCTCATTCCACTACCAAACACATTGACATCAGACATCATTTTGTCAGAGACAGCTATGAAAAAGGTTTGATTTCTCTGCACCATGTTCCAACAGAGGATCAGTTGGCAGATGTGTTAACAAAAGCTTTAGACACATCTACCTTTACAAATCTGATTTCCAGAATTGGTATGTTAAACATGGATTAAACAAATAAATTTTCTTTTAAAAAGGAATAATAATAAAATGTTTCAGAAAATCAAAATTTCTTCTAAATAGCTGTTTGGTTGAAAAATCTGCTTACAACATCTGATCAGATAAAACAACCACTGTTTCATTCATATCCACTGTTGGTTGAAAAATCTGTTTCAAAACATCTGATCAGATAAAACAACTGTTTCCCTATATATATATACTATATCTATAAAAAAATACAATAGTTGGTTCCATCAGCTATTTGTATCAGTTTTTTTGCCAAAACAGCTGTTCTCCACCAGATGTTTCATCCATCAGATGATTGCCACGTCTGCTCATACAAGCAGAGGTTTGGCCACATCAGCGGTTTCTTTTGAGCCTATAAAAACCCTGTTTTACCACAACAGATGTTACACTGTCTCATTGTATTCAAAATACTGAAACCGCCTTCTCCATTCTCAAACCCTCAATCTGATTTCATTCATCATCACTCTCGGAATCCATTAAAATGGATCTTCAAGCCAAAGCCACCCACAATTGTCTCCCATATCTGGTTAAAACAGATGACAACATCTCATTCCATTCCACCATCGACATTCTTCTAAACTCCAAATACCTACCCATCTTAACCGCTGACGCCCCATCTATATCGATACTCTCCAAGAGTTCTGGTTGAATGCTGAGTTTCTATTGCAAGACAAAAAGCCTACTTCTATTAATTGGAGAAACAAGTATCGTCATTACCCCTGAAATCATATCCACAACCTTCTCACTAAATGACCTGGCAGGTAAGGACTCCTTCACAAAAACAGAGCTTCACACTGAGTTCCAAGAAAGAGGGTATGATGGTCAGATGACTGGATCAACTCTTTTCAAAAAGTTTTTTCCACCAGTCATGAAATTTTTCTTCCATACCCTTCTTCTGTGTGTCTCCGCTAAGTCCACATCCTTCAATGAAATCCCATTAAGGATGCAATATCTGGGTTATGCCATGTTGTCAAACTCTGACTTCAATCTTTCCCAGGGATTGTTCATGGACTTAGTGTCAAATGTAAAAGCAATTAAGTCTGGGTCTAACAATGCTTTTCTAATTTACCCAAGAATTCTTAGTGTAATCCTACAAAAGGTCTTACCAGAAAAGGTTTTCAAAAAGGGTGAGGCAATGCAAATGAAAAGCTTAACTGATGAAACTTTCACTAGAATGCTGGGTGGAAGCACCCAAGAAAAAGTGTCAAAAGTGTCCAAAGTTTCTAAAGCACAAACAAAGAGGACAAAGACAACAACTGTTGTCAAAACCTCTGTTGTTGAGCCCACTGCTCCTGGTGATCATGGCAATACATCCAGTGCTGTGAAACCCACACTAGCCACTTCAAAAAAGAAACATCCATCCACAAAAACCACCACTCAACCACAAATGAGACTTCTGGATGATGAGGTACCAGAAGAAAACTCTGTTGCACCACCAAAGCAACCTGAAACCACTGTTGTTACTTCCTCACAACAGTTGGACATACCTCCACCTGACCAAACTCCTCATGAATCCTCCCAAAAGGATCATGTTGTAAGCCAAGGGGAAACACATCATGATACATTTGAGTCACTTGGCCAAATGTTCACAAGCCCCTCTCCCAGGGCTAATTCTCTTGTTACTCCTCCACCCTCACCATCACATCATGTTCCACAAACAATGCAACCTCTGTTTGAGGCAATTGAGAAATCTCAGGAAGATCCCAGTTCCTCTCTTCCACCTATCACTGAGAGCATACCCCCACAAGTGACTGGTCCTGAGAATATTCAATCTGCTATCCCACAAACAGTAGAGGAGGTTACACCACCTGAGTTCAATGCAACTCTAGGTGAGTTTTCAAGTGGAGCAGTCACTACTGATGTAGAGACCATTGTCTCACACCAGGACAGAGATTACATTGCTAAGACTCCCTTGAAGGAAACAACTGATGAGGCCACTATAGTGTCCCCAAAAACAGTTGGAAGTCCCCAGTACCAAGAAAAAGGGGCATCTGATTCACCTATTAGGACTGAATCAGGTAGAACTACCACTGGTAGGGACTCAGATGATCCTATTAACTTAGGAGATGGGTCAAAATACCAAGAATTGACGGACAGAGTTCATGCAATTGAAACCTCTGTAGCAGACATCAAATCTGATGTCAAGCTTATACTGGGTTCCATAGCAGACCTTTCCAAAAGTCAACCATCAACAGCTGATATAGCTAGTGAGCTATGGAAATCCGTTTCCCCCATCATCATAGCCCACAGAAAACTAGCTGATCAGACACATGAAACTTATATGGCTAAGATCAGAAACATGGTGGATGCAAGGTACAAAGATACACATGCAGACCACTGGCTCTGCCCCTACCACCATTCTCAGGGATGAAGATGATGATGTCTTCACGGCTGATGATGCCAAAAAGGGGGAGAGTGGCAGAGATAGGCTACCAAAGTTAGATCCCTTTGGCTGTCCTCCTTCTAAAAAGGGCAATGCTAAGTCTGCCAACAAACCAGAGGCTAGTCAAACAGCACCACAACAACAACAACAAACAACACAAACAGCACCACAACAACAACAACAAGCAACACCAACAGCACCACAACAAACCACTGACAAAAGCAAAGCAGTAGACAACTCTGCAAACATAGAAGCTGAAAAGGCTGCTCAGGCCAAACAAAAAAGGGCTGACACCTTGGAAGCTAAAGCAGAGTTGCTGGTGAACCTCAAAAGAGAACAACAGCAGGAGATTGAAGATGTGGGATCCTCAAAAAGGATGAAAAGGCCTGCTAGACATGTCAGAAAACCACCATCCAAGCTAAACACCTCTGTTGACAAAACCACTGCTGCTGAAACCACTGCCACCCAAAACACTGAAACCACACAAAACACTACTTCCCAAACCACTGTACCTAAACCTACAAGCACATCTGAACATACAACCACCAAACCTACATCACCAACAAAATCCCAAACATCTGCTGGACCTACTAAAAGGCCAACAGATGTTAATCCAACCACTGCTACCAAATCACCATCCCCCAAAATCTTGTACACAAGGAAGAGAAAATCAACCTTTGTTGTACATGATGAAAACATACACACATCACCAAACACCACATCAACTGCACAATCCACTCCTATCACAGCTATTCCAATTTCATCATTCTCACCACACACATCCAAATTCAGTTCCCATAGACCACCACCAACCATTACACCATTGGTTGTTCAGTATCCCCTTGAACTTGATCTACTTAAGGGGGAATTACAATCCTTCTACAATACTGAACAACCATATGACAGATCCTTCCCATCTCTCCCAAATTTCCCTGTTCCCCTAAACATTGATACATATCTTAAATACAAGGGTGAACAGGTAGATGCCATCATTAAGGAGAAATGCAAAGGGAAGGATGACAGGACTGCTCATGGCATCCATTCAGCAGAGCTTAGCAAACTCAGAAGGATTGAGGATTTTGCTAAGACCCTGAGCAACTCCATGTCCTCCATGCCTCTCAGTGTTGACTTGGAAAAGGAGGTTAGGGATTCCCTTCTGGAACAGATCTTGGCAACCAAGCCATATAAAGCAACCAAAAAGCAATTTAATGGTTGGACCACACATGCACTTAGAGAAGAACTTCTCAGAATAGAAGAATTGGCCAAAGACCCCAAGGCTAAAGTCTCTACTCCTAATTTTGGCAAAGGCAGAGACCCAGTCAGAGCCTTAAAGTTTAAAAGAATGAGACAAGAGATAGTAGCTGCTAACTATGGGGAAATGAGGTCTGTCTCTAGATGGTCTGAGCTGAGGCTGGTTGAGACGTACAAGAGTCTTGAAGAAAACAGAAAGAAGGATCCCAGCCTGCCTAGAAAACCTGTCTATACTGATGAGCCACTGATGAAGTGACCCCAACAGACTTTTACCTTGGACAGCCTACTTGAAACTTCTGATCTATCAACTGCTGCAAGAAGACAGTTCAAGAAACAGAAGGAAATGTCAGAAGAAGATTAGAAGAAGTTTGCTGATACATTTATCAAGGAAGGGCTCTTCAATCAGATACACTTTTTCTCTGATCCTACAACAGAGAAACTTAGGGAACTCATTGGAAGACCTCCATCACCTAACTCATCCCAAATAAAAGTTCATCTCAGCAAATCCACTGACTCAAAAATTCTAAAATGGAAAGTCAACAAAGACAACCATGAATTGACTCTGCTCAGGTCAGATGGAAGAGTTCAGAAGATCAACATGGAGGATGCATACAGCCTATGTGCAGATGATCTTCAAACATTGCTAAATCTAGAACTTGAAAGAGATGAAGAAGACTTATTTGCTCTGAACTTTGAACTACAATTCAAAGGTCAAATCAGAGAAAGTCTGATGAGGAATAAAGATCAGTAAATAAAGGCGAGTTTTGGCATCATCTGTTCTAGGGGGAGATTGTTGGGTCTGCTGACCTGGAGAAGAACAGATGATTGGAAAGCCAAAATATGCTAACAGTTGATCCTCTCAATAAACAGTCCTTACAACATACTTCTCCCAAAAGACTGCTGACTCTAATAACTGTTCTATCCAAACAACTGCTATGACAACTGCTGATACAAAGGACTGCTGAATAAACACTGATGAAGAACAACTGCTGACCAAAGGTCTGATGAAGAACAACTGCTGATCCAAGTACTGAAGACTAAAGCACTGCTGGAGCCAACAACACTTAGGCTCCAGCAGAGGATACAAGACGATCAGAGTTTTCCTACAACAGTAGTTTATCTTCAGTGTTTTCAATGTAACAGTAGTTTGTAATTGGCAGATGTTTTATGTTTGTTATTCTGTTAGAGGTCACTGTCTTAGGTGACGACAGCCTAGGTCATCAGTGGTTTAGGTTTGTCTATAAATAGAACAGTGCTTGTACTGTTCTATTGCATCACACACACAAACATTCTCTCAGACAAACAATCACTGTGTGATCAGGCTGAGGGGGAGTACTTGTATGATTGTAATCTTTTAGATAAATGAAAGCATTCGATCAGAAAACAATTACTCTCGTGTTTTGATTAATAGTTTATTATTCCGCTGCACTTTCCATTCTATATTCATTTCAGTCTTATCATTTTAGTTAAATATAATCAAAACAATCAAACTCAGATCCTAACAGGGACAAAAAAAAATGAGTGCTGTGTGAATTTTTTTTTGTTTATTATTATTGCATTTAAGTCCCTCTAGTTTCATAAGTTTATTATTTTGTCTTTAAACTTACATACCTCTTATACACTTATAAATTTTTGTAATTTTAATGTCTATAATAATACTACCAATAATAATAATAATAAGCGTTAAGGTAACTCCAAAATCTATTAAATTAGAACGGATAAACAAATATAAGGTCCGGTCTTCCCGAAGGACTAAAGTTGTACCAATGATGAAATAAAAGGGACGGTTGTCACTGTCTCCCCTACTTTAGAAAATTTCGTCTCAAAATTCTTTTCAAGTGAAGGTTTCTATTGAAACAAAGGCGTAGTAAAAGTCATGTAGGTTTGTAGAAAGAAAAAAAAATATTACATCATTCATGTTTTGATAAATTTTAAAGTAGTTGTCTAATATCCAAGGTAAAAAGTTTCAAATTTTTTGACAGTTGACCCAAAGTTAGAAAGTTGAGAGTTTAAATGAGAAAGACGTTGGGAATGTATAACTAGTGAGGAAAATGCACTGATGAAGGTAGTCTCCCCTACTTTAGAAAGGTTTCTGGCCGAACTTTATTAAAGACAGGCAACAGGATTTCGACTAACAGAGAGTGTAAGAGTATACAAAGTTTAAGGGTTTCTGAAGAGGTGGTCAACAAGAAAAGCTCCAACAAAACTAATTGAAACTTATGTAAAATGTTCTTATTGAAAATTCTAGCTATTAGTCAACGATCTAATGAAGAGGTAATTAGCAAGTAATGGGAAGGTTCTTGATCAGACTCTTAGTCCGCTCTTGCAGTATCGTTTATGCTTATATATAGGGTGTACCGCAGCTAACCCACCATACTCCCGATACTTTAGACTTGTACTGTTTGTCTACCAATAGCCTAAATAGAATTACACACCACCCCCATGTACCTGTAAACCCATGATTGCGTTCCGGACCGTAATCACCGATTTACTTTACACTAGGGTGTTATGCTTTTCCATAACACTAACATAAATAATACCAGAAAAAAAATGTGTGCAACCCATATGTAATAGCCACTGTAATGAAATAATGTTCAATCATGACATGGTTAGAGGTCCTTCCCTTACGGGTTTTCCCTTTAACCGTAATGTGAATAACATGTAAGTATAAGACATGGTTAGAGGTTCTCCCCTTTCGGGTTTATCATTAACCGGTAACTCTTGTTCACATCGTTAACTTTAGACACCCATATTGATAACCCTGAGATTTACACCGTTCCCCCCGGATTAAAGAAATACTCTAACCCGGGTCGTACGTGGGCACTGGCTTAGATCTCATACAAAATTATCAACTAGTATGTTCATGACCATGATGATGAACAAAATATTGTAAAGTATAACAGGGTTTTGCTCAAAACAGGAGGAAAATATACATACCAAATGGGGTTCATGTAAGTATATAAGTATAGCATAAAATTTCGATTGAAAGAATAGTATAATATAAATCGAGTAGATCGCACAATTGCACAAAATGAAAGTAAACGAGTTGAACCCTTGCAAATAAGCAGTGTGAAAATAATCACAAATAACGTATTAGAAATAACTATGAGTAAAGTGGTGCAAGAATGAAATAATAAAGTTTACGACAAATGAGAGTACGCAAAAAAAACAAACGTATAGTCTACTGACATAAGGGTTTGAGTTTAGTTAATTTTACATATATGCATTATATGATAAAAGACATTTAGCAACATTTCAATAAGGATATGTTCAATGTTTAGACCAAAAGTTTTGCGACTGAAAGAGTGTAAGTGTAAAAGATAAATTATTGTTTATAAAACAAAATGTAGTTTTACTCGAACTTTGTGATATATTTGAAAGTATAGTAGTGATGTATGAGAATAGCTTTTTAGATTCAAAACAGTTTCACATGAAAAGACTTCGTAAGTACATACTTTCATGTGTTTACAAGAAGTTGAGTTGAAAATTATCATAATGCATATTATCAGTCGCAAGTTTCTTTTCTCGAAAACCATATAAATCAAATGTGTTTTCAAAAGACCAAGATTTAGAAATGACGTGAATGATAAAAGTCAATGCGACAATAGTGTAAAAGTCACAAAGCATAAATGAAAATAATGTAAGTTTTAATGCGATAATATAGCGGATAAAAGTTTTAATAATGATGATGAAAAAAAAAATCCAAAAGCGAATAATCAATGAGTATATAAAACATCAAGAGATGGAACTTAAAATCCAAATGTTAAACAAAACTTAAGAGTCACTAATGGAAAACGGAAAAAAATGCACAAATAGCAATAGCTATTAATAGAGAAAACTCAAAAGACATAATAACTTCATTATAGAAAATTTATGATAAGAGTTTCAAACAACAAATGAAAAATATATCAAAAATGTGATACTGAAAATATTTCTAATGAAACTGGTGACTAGCCAAAGAGATTGAAATATTATTAGTGACTTGTGGGGAGCGTACTTGGACCTATGAGTAAATGGTCATTTTTCCCGATTGCACATACCCCGTCACTGATAAATTTCAAAACCTTCAGCGAGACTTTAAAACGAGATGTAGAAACAGATCCCTGAGATGTGAATTTCACTCCTAACTCAAAGATGTATTTCAAAATTGAAAACAATTGAGGAATGAAACCAATCACTAAGTTAAGGATATCACCCCCAGCTTAGTGGTTAAGTTTCTTTTCGAAGGAAATACTCTTTGAGGTGTGGATGTCACTCCTATCTCAAAGATATATTCCTAAGATAAATATCATATAAAGGAGTGAAATTAATCACCAAGGTATGGATACCACTCCTAACTTGATGCTATCGTTTCGTTTGTGAAATACGAGTGTCTTATTCGCCAAAAAAAATATCGAAAGAATAACGAGAAATAGTCATAACGAAAATATCTTAAAAGAAAATATAAGAAATAAGAGAAATATAAACGAGAGGACTCGTGAAAGTAAGCTTAGTTATAGACTAGGCTAAAAGGCATTCTAATAACCTAATTCCCTATAACCATGGCTCTGATACCAATCTGTAACACCCCAACCGATGGCGGAAACATCGAGGTGTCACGTAGTGACGATTGTTCAATAGCTCATGGACTAAAGTGTAAATTTTTGAATACATTGATTAAATAATTTATTACATTGAAATGAAATACAACGATTCTAACTGCCAACTAAATTGAAATACAATGAATCAAAATCTAAATATAAATCCGAAAGCTTAAAGAACGCATCTCAAAACAACCTGAAACATGTACAAAATAATTTGGTCAATACAGAAAAATGCATTGGTGAGCATACCCTGTTTAAATAAATATAGTAGAAAAGTGTTTAGCAATTCATGTGCGGTACCATTTGCAATTATGTAATAAGTAATATCCGTTCAAAACCAAACCTGAGAATAATGACTAACACATGACTAACAAACTGAATAATGAATTAACAAGACAATGACCAAGATTCTCTTAACAGAGTCTCAAGGGGGTATACCATAGTACTATTCATTGAAATGCTAGGCCGCCCAGCGGTTAATGATTAAGCATAATACACACCAAATCACATAAGGCAAACACACATGAGAATTGCATTAAGTATAAGAAATAAAACTTGATTTATAGGTACATGAATCATCCCGAAATAGTAAAACAGTAAGAAAAAGGGAAAGATATACTCACAGTCTGCGAAAGCGATCAAAATCCAACTTAAGCGGTCGTGAGCTAAGTAATGGGAATTCCGAGGAATTCAACCTGTAATATATATGAATACTAATAAGAAAATGTCTAAAAGTCTAAGGTAACTAGGGTCTAAGGCATTAGGGTTTGCTAAGTCGATTTGGGGAATTAGAGTTTTTAGGATAAATCGCGTAAATGTAAAAGTTGTATATCAAAAGTAATACGTCAAAGTTTGTAAATGTGGTTTAAGTAATATAATTATTACCAATTGAATATTTGGTTCAAAATATGTTTGAATAATCAAGACAAAATAATTTTAGTTAATTACGTTAACTAATTATTGTAAATAGATACAATCATCATAAATACTGAAATAAATAGTTATGAGTTACTAAAAGATCCAACAATGATAATAAAGACTTTCAATCATAAGACACTTCTATTTTATAAGAAAAATATTTATAAAATAGATGTTTAAATAGTGTAAATAAATAAATGTTTAATTATGTCTAATTAAACATAAATAGGATTAAAAATACAAGACATGATCCAAAAATGTTATTTTTATAGAAAATGAATACTTTCTGATGTAAAGTAATGAAAATAATTTTACCATAATTTTTATAAACTTATTTATATTTAAAACTGATTTAATGAGATTAAATCATGTTTAAATGATTAAAATTAGGGAAATCAATAAAAATAAGTGTTTTCTGGGCTAATAATTTTTATTTCAGTTCATAATGACTAGAAATAAATTTCCAAAAAGTTTGAGATTAAAATCATCAAAAATGAATTTTTAGTCAATTAATTATGATTAAAAAAACTTTAAATTTATAAAATCATGAAAATAGATATTTTTTAGAAAACTAAAAATATGATAATTTTCTATGTGTTATCAAGAAGCTATACCTAAATTTTCATAATTTTTTAAGAAAAAATGAATTTATTATGAATATTCTAAGTTTTAAACACATAATACAAATCTTAAAATAATAAACGAAAATAATAATAAAATAAAGAAAGAAGGGAATGAATAAAAAAAAACAAGAGTACAATGTTTGGCTGCTACTAAGGCTCGAACCCAGGTCCCATCCCATACACACAAACATTCAACCACTACTCTACAAGTGTTTTTGATGATTAAAATCAGAAATCTAATTATATGAACAATATTACCAAAACATCATCTTCCCCAAATACTAGCCAAGAACCCTAACCCTATACTAAAATTCCAATAGCCCGATTCAGAAAGATTCAGACATAAAAAACATGGGGCTAATGATCGGCAATGCCTCTAGAATAACATGGCATAGAAAATAACAACTTACAAGGCTCGATTAAGGCGCAGAAAGGGGCGACGGTTTGCAGAGCCTTATCACCCAAATTAGAGGGTCTTGAACAGGTATGAGACCGATTAGAGTGAGGGTTAATGTTGGTTAAGGTTCAGACAATGAATGGAAATGAATAATTTATAAGTAAAATGACGTTTCAGGTATACTAGAACTTGATGGTCGACGGTTACACTTTCAATGGTGATAAAGCTTAATTAACAAGATTAAAAACGCAAACTAATGGTTGTAACGGGTCAGTAATGATGGAAAATTTCAAACGCCACATTAAAGATCAAGTTTAAAAGTATCTAACTAAGTTTTAGGTGCGATTGGCCGGAAAACGAATTGTCGTCGGCGAGTACTACTGTAATGACGAGAGGGACAAAAAAAATGAGTGCTGTGTGAATTTTTTTTTTGTTTATTATTATTGCATTTAAGTCCCTCTAGTTTCATAAGTTTATTATTTTGTCTTTAAACTTACATACCTCTTATACACTTATAAATTTTTGTAATTTTATTGTCTATACTAATACTGCCAATAATAATAATAAGCGTTAAGGTAACTCCAAAATCTATTAAATTAGAACAGATAAACAAATATAAGGTCCGGTCTTCCCGAAGGACTAAAGTTGTACCAATGATGAAATAAAAGGGACGGCTGTCACACGTGTCGTTTTCCATATTTAAATGTCGATGTGTCCAAATGTCTTAAGTCATAATATCTTATCGACTAGTGTTCCATTGTCCAAGTTAAGGTTTATACCAATATCTGATCTAACTCATAGTTCGGCTTTAGTCCATACGAGCTCGTCAAGTCCCACACATCACGTTATAAGTAAAAGGTTTATAATAATATAATTATTAGATTAATGGACTTGGATATACCTTACTCTAGGACCGTGACCCGAGTTGACCAGGGCTGACCTGGTTGACTACAGTTGACCAGGTTGACTTGGTTGACTTTTGTTGACTTGACCCTTGACTCGTTTCCTTGACCCTTCTCCTGATTAACCAACTATCACTCAAACCTATACATCATCTCCCCTTGATAATCATAACCACTTTAATCACCGTAGCCACCATAACATCCACCACCGTCACCATCGGCTCCAGCAAACAAACCCGACTAAACCTTCCTCTTAATCATAACTCCTCAACATCATGACCATTCTCTTTCAAAGACAAACTGTAAGGGGATTATACCTGGGAATCCATTTGATCCGGTTTGAGGTGGAAAGGGGTTGTCGTCGCCGCTGCTGTCAACGCGAACCACCATCCTCCGCCGCCGCCGTCGTCTTCCTCTCTCTTCCTCCTTCTCTCTCTTTCTCTTCTGCGTCCCTCTCTTCCTCTCCGTTCTTGAATAACAAGCTGGGGTGGGTGGTAGATGTGGTTGTTTGGTTGTAGGCGGCCGGAGCTCCGACGTGGCCGGCGGTTGCAGGAGGTCCTCCGACCTCTAACTCTCGGGTCTCTCTCTCTCTATCTCTCTCTCTCTCTCTTAAAAGATAGCAAGGTGTGTGTGTGTGTCGTTTGGGGAACGGCTCCGCCGCTGGCGGCGGTCGGAAGCCTACCGGCTCCTCCTGTCTGCTTCCAACTTCTCAGCTCTCTCTCTCTCTATGTATTATTAAGTGTGTGTGTGTGTGTGTTATGACAAGTATATGGGTGGGTTTGGGTTTATATAAGGGGTTGGGTTTGGTGGTTTATAAAACCATCAAATGGTTTTCTTATGTTGTGGCAACATGTGGGGAGGACAAGTGTCCTCCCCTTGTGACTAAGCAAGGGGCTCGGGTGTGGGTTCGGGTTCGTAACGTTAATTCGGCCCGGTCTCACATTAAGTATTCTAACAATAATATTTATATACAACGGTTCGGTTTTTAATTTCGTGCATAATCGTATCGCTTATTGTTTTTAGTTAGCGTAGTCGCAAAAAATTTTGGGGTCCACTCTGGGTTGTTACATTCTTCCCCCCTTACAAGAATTTCGTCTGCGAAATTACGGTCGGGGTTATATCTCGCATTTCAATTACCATTCACATAATTTTTGTTAAGGTTATCCGGTTCTATAGGGTCACTTATGAATGTAAACTCGTGTTTTATCACTAGGTAGAGCGATTGTACTGTTGAAAATTAAAGAAATAAATTTATAACACATCACACAGTTACAAGGGTTTACGTATACTAGGGTTTTGTGTGTGTCGCAATGGGTCTTTATCAATAATTTTGCGGCTTGTAAGATACAAAATGGTACTAGACTTAGTCAATCCGACTTACAGGGCGACGATATGGAAGATAATTTCCTGATCTCATTTTCGACGTATCGTAGGTGTTTATATATAGGGTGTACCGCAGCCAACCCACCACACCTTTGATAACCTCAAAAATGTACTGGAAATTTTCAAAGATTCATAATTGTTTTTGGTTGGATTTTTAGTCTTGTTTCTGTTGCATCATTGGTGTTTATATATAGGGTGTACCGCAGCTAACCCACCACACCAATGACGCCACGTAAACGTGCTGAAAATCTCCCCAAAAACTTGATAGAAAACTAACTAGAAAAGTCCTATGTGTGTCCCGAGAGTTACTAATCCTTAATAACCTTATTTTTAGTGAGTCAAATACTTAAAATATGGTGTCGTGATCTTAAAACATGTCACTCTTATCCGCCTTTATTCCTAATACTTTGGCTAACCTTACCTATACCGTCTGAACAATGGTTGTACTCTTAAGCCTTTAAAGTTTTCTATGGTTCATGATGTAGAATATGGTGACCAGTTGTTGAAAAACGCCTAAAGGTTAGATGTCTAAACACCATATGTTGTTCATAATCAAAATAAAGGTGTACAACCTTCCATTAGTATCTTAAACCTTAGCTGCTTACCTGGTTGAATTTCCATCAATGAATATTTTCCCTACTAAACTTCGACTATATTATCTTATTCTTGTCAACTTCTTCTCATAACAATTATCGTGATCGTATACGCTCCCCCCGTTAGGGCCTATCTATACAATTCTTAATATGTTTCATACAGATGACTCGTCAATATGCTAAAAAGGTTACGAAACTAACCCGAAGATTTTGCCATTAATCTAGAGACAACATTGAGTATTAAGGTAACAAGACATGTATCAAATCTTAAAAATACCTCATGTAGCGTTTAATCCTAGTCTCTTTGAGTTGCCGGTTAGGATACTCATGGTGATCGTTACATTCTTAAGTCTAGATGACCGCCTTTCCGGTTGACATTCCTGAATCATCTCTAACACCTGTTAAGCGATCACGAATCCTACATAATATATTTACCTTAATTCTGCGAAGTTCGACATTGATCAAGTTCGAATAAAATGATCTAGTAACCAATGGTTTAAATTTCTAACTTTGGTCTAGTTGGTAAGAAGATACTAACGCAAGGTTCGACACATATAGGCGCACAAATCTTATACTAAGTGATATCAATCTAATAGGAAACAAAACTTATCAGATTAGGGGTATCCATTTGCTATGTTGATCAAATTTTACCTTGGTATTTCGGGTTCCTTGAAGTTGCAGCACCAAGTTTTGGGCGAGGTACCTGGTTCTCACGGTTAGTTCGCACCAGGTCATGAAAAGTTGATCACGTATAATATTGTATGCTAAAGGTCAATATACGTGTATATATATAATTAAAGGAAATAAATACTACTATAGTCACGAATGTATATATATATCATCAAATACGTCAGGTTCACACGAGTATAATAAATTCAAAGCCTTACTATGGTCTCACAAGTGTATTCCATGTTCGTTTGTGACTATAAGGCAATCCATTTTATCATAAAAGTTTATGGTCACCACGGCTGACACTTAAAATTTTGGCGACTCCTCGGAATTCTTAGAACTTTTTCGTGCCTGTAAATTCACAATTACATGACGTCAAGTGTAATTGTCAATTTACCTCACAAAACTATTCTAGTAATCTCCGTTGTAGTCATAAATTTTTGGTGTCAAATTGTGCTCATATACTAGTTAAACTGGGTCTTGGTCGATTTAAGCATTCCGGTGTGTTCAGGTACTCAGGTTTTGGCTTACCGTGCGGCTACTCTGACTGGTCTTATACGTGTCCAAGGTATTTCCTAACTAAGTAGTTCCCAAATCT
This sequence comes from Ambrosia x helenae, assembly GCA_030844895.1. Classification (NCBI taxonomy): domain Eukaryota; kingdom Viridiplantae; phylum Streptophyta; class Magnoliopsida; order Asterales; family Asteraceae; genus Ambrosia; species Ambrosia x helenae. The sequence continues at coordinate 20,631,984 of CM061223.1, read as the reverse complement.
TAAACTAAGATCTCTAGGTTGTAGCCTAGGAATTTTCCGTAAAGGAAGTCCTAGTGTGCTACAACCGCTGCTCTAATACCAACTGTCACAACCCGACCCAGGTGGGCCCGGTCAGATACAGATTGATACCAAACTTGCACAGCGGAAGTAACAATTATTATATTTAAAGGTTTTATACAATTTCTAATCCAAAATAATAATACAATCTAATACATAATTAAAATAGTTAACCATTGCAGGGACGAATCGTGGCATTCGTCGAAGCAGCTTCAGATGAAAGGTCCACTAGCGGTAGCGGTATCTACTGAACGTATCCCTTATTTCCAAGTAGTGCAGTCCTTGAACTAGGTATCCACTAAAGCATTTCTCTACCTTGTAGTTATATCCGTACACATCTCTAGTCCTCAAGCTTGCTTATGACCTCATACTTCACATCTATCCATAAGTAGTACCTGAACACATGCTTAAAAGAGTTTGGGTCAACAAATATGTTGGTGAGTCCGTGAGTGCGTTTAAATGGTTTTCAAAATAAGTTTATCATCTCAAAACAGTTTATAGCTCAAAAACAAGTTTAATAAGTTCATACGGTTCAGCTCATGGTTTAGCACTGGTGATGTACAAGTCACACCCCAATCCTAACACTGGATCCATTTGCTCCCATTATGGACTCCCTTGGCAAAATACATGACACATACCTCAGTGGAGGGTTTCCCGGGCTTCCGGGTCCACTGCGTGCGGGGGATTCCCCAAGTAGCGTTACCCACATATTAGGCGGCCCAATCTCCCATTGGGTTAATGAGTGTGACGGTTCAGTTATCGGGAGCACATCTTGTCACATCACTGGTTCATCACATTCTACTGGTTAGCCACTGGAAGCATGTATTCACCCCAAAACGTTTATAAAATCAAAAAGAGGGGAGGTTCACGAGACTCACCTAGAAGAAGTGCGCATTGATAGTTTAAATATCAAGGCGTCTGACGTCCGGTATTGGTACTTTCCTGGTCAAATCCTAAGTCGACAAACATTATTAGTATTTGGTTTTATTCACAAGGGTTATGCGTGGGGACGAGCTCGAGCGTGTGGTTTTTGTATTAATATATCCTCGTGTACGAATTCTCATGTGCCACATCTTATGGTCATACTTTATAACTTAGTTCATGTCTAGTCTATCAAGTGTCCACCTCCATATTCCGAAGTCGAGGTGAGGCTTATTACTATATCTAGTTATTACGCATAATACGTGTTAATTATACTTATGTCCGCACCTTACGTCTCAAATCCATATCGTTATCTATTCCTATGTATGTTTACGTCTTACCTTAAGTAAGTTGTATTATCCCCGCGTCTTAGTCGTTGAGTTTATAACCTAAGTATCAAGTGTTCAAATTAATGTCTTAATGTCTAGAGCTCCAAGTTATCCAACGCCTCATGATTATGTATTGTGTTTCAAGTTATAATACTAGGATCCGTTTTAGTGTATGTGCTTCTCATTATTACTGCACATAGATGGGGTCCGAATCTTAAGTTCCTAATATGTCCAAGTCTAAATTACCAAGTCCAAAGTCTCGTAATCCAACATCCATTGCTTATGATCCAATATTTCAATTATCCCAAGTTAATATTCTAAATGCCCATCTTCCATGTATCAAGTTATGGCGTGCGTGTCGTTTTCCATATTTAAATGTCGATGTGTCCAAATGTCTTAAGTCATAATATCTTATCGACTAGTGTTCCATTGTCCAAGTTAAGGTTTATACCAATATCCGATCAAACTCATAGTTCGGCTTTAGTCCATACGAGCTCGTCAAGTCCCACACATCACGTTATAAGTAAAAGGTTTATAATAATATAATTATTAGATTAATGGACTTGGATATACCTTACTCTCGGACCGTGACCCGAGTTGACCAGGGCTGACCTGGTTGACTACAGTTGACCAGGTTGACTTGGTTGACTTTTGTTGACCTGACCCTTGACTCGTTTCCTTGACCCAAACTTGACCCTTCTCCTGATTAACCAACTATCACTCGAACCTATACATCATCTCCCCTTGATAATCATAACCACTTTAATCACCGTAGCCACCATAACATCCACCACCATCACCATCGGCTCCAGCAAACAAACCCGACTAAACCTTCCTCTTAATCATAACTCCTCAACATCATGACCATTCTCTTTCAATGACAAACTGTAAGGGGATTATACCTGGGAATCCATTTGATCCGGTTTGAGGTGGAAAGGGGTTGTCGTCGCCGCTGCTGTCAACGCGAACCACCATCCTCCGCCGCCGTCGTCGTCTTCCTCTCTCTTCCTCCTTCTCTCTCTTTCTCTTCTGTGTCCCTCTCTTCCTCTCCGTTCTTGAATAACAAGCTGGGGTGGGTGGTAGATGTGGTTGTTTGGTTGTAGGCGGCCGGAGCTCCGCTGTGGCCGGTGGTTGCAGGAGGTCCTCCGACCTCTAACTCTCGGGTCTCTCTCTCTCTCTCTCTCCCTCTCTCTCTCTCTCTCTTAAAAGATAGCAAGGTGTGTGTGTGTGTCGTTTGGGGAACGATTCAGCTGGGGCTCCGCCGCTGGCTGCGGTCGGAAGCCTACCGGCTCCTCCTGTCTGCTTCCAACTTCTCAGCTCTCTCTCTCTCTCTCTATATATATATTATTAAGTGTGTGTGTGTTATGACAAGTATATGGGTGGGTTTGGGTTTATATAAGGGGTTGGGTTTGGTGGTTTATAAAACCATCAAATGGTTTTCTTATGTTGTGGCAACATGTGGGGAGGACAAGTGTCCTCCCCTTGTGACTAAGCAAGGGGCTCGGGTGTGGGTTTGGGTTCGTAACGTTAATTCGGCCCGGTCTCACATTAAGTATTCTAACAATAATATTTATATACAACGGTTCGGTTTTTAATTTCGTGCATAATCGTATCGCTTATTGTTTTTAGTTAGCGTAGTCGCGAAAAATTTTGGGGTCCACTTTGGGTTGTTACAAGAAAAGCTTCGCTTAAAGCAAAAGAGGGTGGAGGAAAACATTCGCCAAAAGAATGAAGATAGGCAAATAGAAGAATGGCGAATAATGACAGCAAACATCAACGACTACCCCGAAGAAGACCGTCCCGTGTTGCTCAAGATGAAGGAGAGCATCGCAAAAAAATATAATCCGTAGTTTGTGTTTTTTTTAATTAAAAATTGTACGTTTTTTTTATTTAAATGTTTGTTTTTTTTATTTTTATTGTACGTTTTTTTTATTTATTTAAGTGTTTGTTTTTTTATTTAAATACATCTTTACTTTTTATATTAATATGATAATATTATTTAATAAAAAAACAAAAAAAAAAAAAAAAGAAATAGCATTAAATGATGATGGTCCTCTCCACACCCCTAGGCAATGTTTTAAAAACCGGTTTTTAAATCATACCGGATTTGGCTTTAAAATGGTTCAACCGGTTGAACCGGGTTGTATTGGGTGGTTCAACCGGATTGGCTTGTTAACTCTACGAATCTATCAATTACAACATGAACACAAAATATAATCCAAAAGTGAATGATTACATATTAAAAGATAATCCATAAGTTATTCCATATAAAAAATCCAAAAGTATTTAATTTTTTAACAAAATTCTTTTAAATGAAAGTGTACGCTATGTCTAAGCCATTGGACTATTGAATACATCAAGTTCACAATTCTTTAAAGATGAAATTCACTGCCAAGGCCTTCCTCAAAAACTAGAGCATAACTATTTTCATGTCCTATATTATTACATAAGAAGTTTTAGTAGAAATAACAAACATAATATACTTAAATTACGAAAGATAAGTAACATATATAACAAGTAACAGCGTGTTTGAGGAACCGATTCGTACATATCTTCACCAAACATGTTATCTATATCATTATTATGGAGTTCTCTTTGTTGCTTTTCTTGAATCACAAAAAAATCAATAGTTCAAAACTCAAAATTTACCTTGTGCCGGTACCGGTATAAAGGTTTAAACCGGTATACCGTATTTTACCGGCGGTATGAACTTGATACCGTTTCACCTTTATACCGGGGTGTTTCGTATCGGGCTCACCTCCAAAAAAACGGTATTACCGGTATAACCGGCCGGTACGTACCGGTTCTTAAAACATTGCCCCTAGGACCATCATCTCATGGATGCTCCTACCCCACGCCGACGTGGCAGCTGAGGTGGAGGCAAGGCATGGAAGATAGGCCTCCTCCACACCTAGTAGTCTTATAAAATAGAAATATTCTTATGATTGAAAGTCTTTATTATCATTGTTGGATCCTTGTGTAACTCATAATTATTTATTTCAATATTTATGATTATTGTATTTATTTACAATAATTAGTTAAACTAATTAACTAAATTAGTTTGTCTTAATTATTCAAACATATTTTGAACTAAATATTCAATTGGTAATAATTATACTACCTAAACCACATTCAAAAACTTTGGCATAATATTATTTGGATATACAACTTTTATATTAAAAACTCTAATTCCCCAAATCGACTTAGCAACCCTAATGCCTTAGACCCTAGTTACCTTAGACTTTTAGACATTTCCTTATTAGTATTCTTACACATTATAGGTTGAATTCTTCGGAATTCCCATTACTTAGCTCACGACCGCTTAAGTTGAATTTTGATCGCTTTCGCAAACTGTGAGTATATCTTTCCCCTTTTTATTGTTTTACTATTTTGGGATGACTCATGAACCTATTATCAAGTTTATATTTCCTTTTACTAAAATAGCAATTCTTATGTGTGTTTGCTTGTGTCATTTCGTGTATCTATGACTTGTCAAATCATTAACTGTTGCGGCCTGGCATTTCAATGAATAGTACTATGGTATATACCCTTGTGACTCTGTTGAGAGTCCTCGTCATTGCTATGTATTACATTACTACTAGCGCATACTATATATATCTGCTTTCTTTTCATAGGGTTGATTTGACCCGGATACTACTTATTACATCTTGCAAAATAACACATGAATTACTAAATTTTCTTTACTATATGTATCAAACGGGTATGCTCACCAATACATTTTTGTATTGACCAAATTATTTTCGTATATGTTTCAGGTTCTTATGAAATCACTTCTAAGCTTTTGGAATTTAGACTTAGATTGAGAATTGCTATATTATAGTTTTAGATTGCTAGTTTTAATTGTTGTATTCCTTTCAATGTAATAAATTATTCAATTCAATGTATCAAAATTTACATTTCTAGTTCATGAGCTATTGAACAATCGTCACTACGTGACACCTCGATGTTTCCGCCATCGGTTGGGTGTTACAAGAGGGTTTTCAATTTACCCCATATATATAGGGTCAAGATCATGTACAAAGTGTTTTTTTTGTTAGAAGTGTGAGAAGGATTAAAAATTGATACTTAAGCATCATTTTTTGAACTTAGTCGTGATGTTTTGGATTGTTTTGCCTATAAAAACACCAAACATAACAATTAAAAACCGAAAACAATGTATTTTAGGCTTAAAACTTAAAACACCATGCTAAGAACATTAGCAGTGTGTTTTAAGCGTTAAGTAGTGTGTTTTAGCTGTTTTTTAGATTTAATGACTATAATACATTGTATTGTGTTTTAGATTGTTGTGTTTGGTGTTTTTCAAGTTAAAACAACCTAAAACATCATTCCTAAATCCAAAACATGATGTCTACATGTCAATTCTTAGTCCTTCTCACACTTCTCACGAAATATGTCCTTTGTGCAGGATCCTAAACCTATACATATATATATATATATATTTGCTTAGGGATCATATGTATTTACTCACGAAGATATTTGCGTAAACCAACAATGTATGATATCCAACGCATATACGAGGTTCATGGTAAAAAACATGGGTTTCCCCGGAATGCTTTGTAGTCTCGATGTACGCATGTTGGTTGGGCTATGTGTCCTACGGCTTGGCGAGGTCAGTTTCATCGAGGTGATCATTCTGGACCGAGTATTATACTTGAAGAAGTGTCTCGCAAGATCTTTGGTTTTGGCATGCTTTTTTTTATTTGCTGGGTCAAATAACAACCTAAATGTTATCGACCAATCACCTATATTCGATGACCTTTTCGACGGGGTTGAGCCGACCCAATCGTTTTACGCTAATAACGTAAATTTCAAGTACGGCTACTACTTGGTCGATTGTATTTACAATGAATGGGCGACACTTGTTCAATCTTACTCGTCTGAACTTAAAGAAAAACGCAAGTACTTTACAAAGAAACAAGAGTCGGCAAGAAAAGATATTGAAAGAGCGTTCGGCGTTCTTAAAAAAAGATTTTCATTGATTGCCAGCCCAATAAGGTTTTGGACACGAGAGAGGATTATTGATGCCGTCTATACTTATATTACTCTACATAACATGATATTGGAGTACCAAGACATGGCGATATGTCAAAATTACCAAGGTGATATCCATCATGCCCAATCGACAATCCCTGATATCCAAAGACTCGACAACATAAACAATTTCAAGAACTGTGAGATACACGAAAACCTCCGTCATGAATTCGTCGAGCATTTGTGAGCTAGATGTCCCGATGATCTTGTATTAGATTAGTTTTTAGTTTTTTATAGTTTGTATTATTGTAAACATTAATCTAATTTTTAGTTAAGCTTATTTTTGTATTAATATTATAAATTTGACAAATTTAGAAAGTATCAAAAAAATAAAAAATAAAAAAACCCGGATAAAGCTGCTCACCTCTAGCCACAACAGGATCAGGTGAGCGACCAACAGCTTTATCAAGCTGCTAACTAGGCGCTGACATGATGCAATATTAGAGGATAAAGCCATGGCTCACCTCTAGCCACAACGCATAGTCTTATAATAAACTAACTACTTCATGATTTTTAAACGAACATTATTTTCTCGTACGTTACAATTTTCTTAAAAAAAAAAAAATACACCATAAAAGCGTGCATTTTATTCTCTTTAGTTTGACTACAGTATTTCTATAGTTTTGCATGCGTGATTAACAGTGTATAAATGTGAGGAATAATTACATCGTTAATCGAAACCAAAACAAAAAAGGAATCAACCAAAAACTAAATTAATCAAAAATTAGTTATCGATTTTTTGTGCTATTGTTTAACCAAAACTAACCATACCGATGACTTTGTTTCGTCTTTGAATGAAGATAATAACCGAACCACACACACTCTAGTAGCATCTACGTTTCCCACAGCATCGCGCGAGCATTTTGATAGTATTTAATAAATCACAAACTCAATTCATTTTGAGCTCTATATCTAGAACCTAACCGATTCACTGCTTGAGCTCGCAATGTTCCACCCAACCGGGAGTGGGGGGTTGGTTATAAATTGGGCCCACAATCACACACCCCTTACCCAATTAAAAGGGGTGTGTAATTGTGGGCTCAATTTCAACGATAACAAGCCGTTTAAATGGTTTTTTTTACCAGTTTTACATATAAATGCATATATATAAATATAACTTCATATGTTTACCCCACATCGGTTAAACTTTTCAACTTTGTGTCTTTCATCTTCAATATATTTTAAAAGTTAAAAAAAAAATACGAGTTATAGGTTTTCAATTTATCCGACTAACACCAACGGTCAAAGCTCACTCGTACCGAACACCCCGAACAACCCATAAAGTTATAACCCACACAACCTTTCTCTCCACAACTTGTAGCGGGTTTATATCACCCTACTCTTGATTCTGAAACACTGTATATGTTTATTCAAAGTCAAAGCTCGCAATGTTCCACCCAACCATACGCAGCCGAAACTCAACCCGAAATGCTACAACCATCGGACCCGTAAAAACCAAAGAGGGACATAAAAAAAGGGTGCCATAGGCCGAGTCTATAGTGCTTATGCGTGGGTCAACGTACTCGATCGAGGACCCGACTATCCATAAAAATATTTATATTTTTTTCTGTTTATAAAAATAATGTTTATTTATTTAAACATCTATTAATGTTTATAATTTTTTAAATGTTTGTTTTTAACTTTTGTAAAAATGTTATTGTATTTTATAATATTTATTTTTTAAAATACGAAACGCACACAAGGCATCGAATTTTGGAAAACGTGTTTGTACATCGTTTCACCAATTAATGGGACCTGAAGGATACTAGAATTGAGATACCAATTTCCAGTTAATGGAAAGAAATGCGTCGAAAATTCACCACCTTTAGCGACATCTATAACAACCTATCAAACAATCGTAATAGGACAAGCGTGTCTAGCGATATGGACAATATGTTGGCTCATTTTCACTACAAATAGGATAAGCTTCCCATGTTCACACCCGAGCAACCTTGGCAAATCCTTTAGGGAATCACCAAGTGGCATCTCGTTCAAATTTTGCTCATAAGTTGTCGCAATTCTCATAATTGCGACAAATTTCACACTAAAAATTATTATTTTGTTTATTAATATGTTATCTTACTAACATTAACAAATAAAATTAAGTTTTGACCTAAGTTTGTCGCAAACTTCATAATGTTTTCGACAAAATTCCCACAAACACTTGTTACGTTGCTAATTTTTCAGAAACGTGTGGGAGATTTAGGGGTTTTCTATGTTGTCGGAAAGTTGTGGGAAACTTGTCGCAAATTTTGAGTTGTGGGAAAAATGTCGATATTTTTTTTTTTTTAGAAAAAATCATATTTTATAGTAGTGAAATTTCTTATAGTAACAATAATGATTTGTGCATTGGATTTTTTAGTAGCGTACACTTGGGTATAAACTGATTGTATTTCATATAGATTTCTTTTGAAAAGAAATGGATTTCTTTGAGGATATGTTTGTTAGATTATATATATAAAAATCGTAAAGCTAATTATCCAAATAATCACATGAACAAGTTTTAGATTTATCTTTCAAACGTACGTAGTTTGAGATATTGATAGAGATATATATTTTGAGATATTGATATAGATATATATTTTTAGATTTTAATCATATCAGTAGTATATTCTTGTGTGCCAAGTTTGTTAGGGATATATTAGTAAGCCAATTAATCACAGGAAGTAGTTTGGTTTTCATATCTATTCAATATGCTTTGGAAGACAACAGAAAGGAAGAAAGGAAGACAATGGTATCGGATTTTTTAGTCACTTACCTTTGGGCTTTGGGTATAAACTGATTGACTTATTTATTTGAAATAGATTTTCCTTTGAAAAAAATGGATTTCTTTTGGGATAATTAAGTTTGTTAGATTAAATATATATTTGAAAAGAAAATTAATAAGCCTACTTATCTGTTTTCAAACGTAGGTAGTTTGAGATATTGATAAAGATATATATTAATTTATAGATTTTACGTACTCATAGTACTAGTAGTATAGTAGTATGACTCTAATCAAAATACGTTTCTTGGGAGCTAAGTTTGTTAGGGTTATATATTAGTACTCACAGGAACTAGTTTGGTTTTCATATCTAATATTCAAAGCTTTGGAAGACAACAGAAAGAAAGAAAGAAAGGAAGAGTACGTATGGTAAAGGTTATAATAAGAAAAGAAGACGTTCAAAAGCATTCATGCACCAGAACAAACCACACTCTCCGCTGCAGCAAGAAGTCTCTGGTCTACGCTGATCCATCCACCAACAAAGCGATTTACTCCTGCAAATACCATCCCCACCTCATCGAAGTCGTCTCAGTACATCGTGTCGCTTCTCTGTCTATGAAGACCATATCATTCATCAGAAGACTCCCTTGTGACGACCAGACCACCTCCCTACCACCGTTGGTTTGTTCGAGTAAGAAAACGGTGGTTCTCGACATGGACAAAACCCTAATTCATTCAGTTCGTGCATCAGGAGTAGTTGATCCAGAAAAGTATGACTTCGTAGTGAAGACATTGCCAAATGGCGAAGGAGATATTGCGCGCTATGTTTTAAAACGTCCATTTGTCGATGAATTTCTTCGCTTTTTAAGCGAAAGTGGTTTTGAAATTGTTGTGTTTACTGCTGGAAGCGAGGGGTATGCGTCTCAGGTGTTGGATTCATTGGATAGAGACAGGTTAATTTCGCGCAGATTGTATCGGGATTCATGCACGAAAATGGAGGGGGGGCATGTTAAGAATTTGGCGATTTTAGGGAGGGATATGAAGAAAGTGGTGATTGTTGACGATAATCCGATTTCTTACAGTTTGCAGCCCGAGAATGGGATTCCGATCAGTCCGTTTGTTGATGATCTTGGAGATGAGGAATTGAAGAAACTGATGAGTGGATTTTTTGCAAAGTGTGATGAATATGAAGATATGAGGGATGCTGTGAAACATTATCTTGGATATTGATAAGTTGAAGATTCAAAGTGCATTGACAAATTGATTGTATGCTATTCAAAGTGAATTTGAAGTTCATGACTGATTAAATTTTCCTTTTTTTATTAAATTTGAATTTTTGTGATGTTCTAGGTTGAAGAAATTGATCGAATGCTGTTCATTAACTTGTTTACTACTATGGAATTTTAAAGTTTTTGTGTGTTCTTAGGTGAGGAATTTGCTGAATACGTACTATGCATTAGTTACTTGTTTAATCTTTACTGAAACAACTAGACCTTGTGAACTTAGTTTCACCTTTGGCACCAATGAAGCGATTGTTGTTTGTGGATTGGAGATTGTGTAGTGTGAATTATACGTGGATTGGTAAGTCATGCAGACTGTCATATAGTTTGAACTTCATCTGATGAAAATAAACATTAGTTATTTAAGTATCCATATATGTTTTATGTTTTAAACTCCGAAACCTATATAATGCTACATGGAATGGTCTCCGATAGACCGCCCGTTATGACCGTCATCATCGCAAACACCGCCCGTGATCACCGCGATGGTCAAATTATTCATGGTGACTGTAATGTGCATCACGCCCGCGACAGTAGCGCTAGCTGTTAGAATATATATATATAGAAAAAAAATAATTACCCTTGTATAAATACATACTCTTCTCTAATTTTTACTCCATTCACAAATTCCACCATTTCAACTCTTCATCCCCTACTATTTTCAATATATTTTGAACTCTCAATGATTTTAATGCATATTAATTTGATTCTTGTTTAGAGTGACAATGACACATATTGATCCCATGTCCAGACGAGAAGTTCTCTTTGGATCGGTCCCTTGTTTCTCACGTCGAATATCGGTACCATTCGACCACTTTCAAACCACACGATCCCCTCCCATTACTCTTTCTCATGATCCATTAAGCAGGTGACTTATCACACCATCAAGTATCTATGACATAGTTCACACTTTAATCTTGAACTCACTACGGGCCGGAAAAATGAGTATCGACGGTGACTAATCATCTAGGGATTAATGGCGGGTCATACTAAAAGCAAAGAACAAAAAATGGAAAATTTAATTTTTATAATCTATGGGTACTCATCAACAGTTGAGCAATGACTTCTTAAACCAAGAATTTAACATCATCATTGACGGGTTATTGACGACCACCGACATTGGTAGTAGATGTGAGGTCGGTCCAGAGGCGGATTACGTAGGGCTATTCTATTAGTGATACATAGGATTAAATATGAGATAGGATATTCTACCTATGGTTTTGACACTGCTAGAAAAATTGTCACTTTGCTACAAAGTTTCCATATGGAAAAAGGCGTCATAAATTTTGACAAAATTGTGTAGGAAATGCAGCGCAAATTCCCCACACCATATTTTTGAAGGAAATACATAGAAATTGCGTAGTAAATGTGTAGTAAACGGTTTCCGTTGAGGTTTTTTCCAACATCAAGGTTCCTTTACAAATGCATAGCAAATTTGAATTTGCGACACGTTTGCAACAAAACCTTAATGTTGGAAAAACCCTCATTAGAAACCATTTACTACGCAATATTCAACGTATTTCCTACGAAAATATGGTGTGGGAAATTTGCGATGCATTTCCTACACAATTTCCTAAGTGTTTCTTGCTATTATGTAACAAACTGGTCTAAATAAACAAGATTTTCTTTGTCGCCACATATGAGTAGTAATTTTGTCAAAATTTGTGACTCGTTATTTTCCATAGGAAAACTTTCATGCAAAATGGTCACTTTTCTGGTAGTGTGAGTTCGTTGTTCGTAAGACCAAGTTCTGATATGCATGTTCGCCGTTAACCTTTCTGTAGATTTCATATAGGATTATCACCCATGCCTTTCAAATGTTTATTCAGTATAAACAGGTTGCGCATGATAGACTTATTTGTTGATTGCATGCCCTATACAGCAACGAGTTCTTACTATTTGTAATCGACTATCCATTAGTCCAAATAAAAAATGATAATGTAGGATCGTGTTCGGACAAGAAACGAGTATCACCCTGTTAGGAGCTGAGTTTGTTTGTTTTGATTGTATTTAACTAAGAATGATAAGAGTGATGTGAATATAGATGAAAGTGCAGCGGAATGATAAACTATTAATCAAAACATGAGAGTAATTGTTTTCTGATCGAATGCTTTCATTTATCTAAAAGATTACAATCATACAAGTACTCCCCCTCAGCCTGATCACACAGTGATTGTTTGTCTGAGAGAATGTTTGTGTGTGATGTAATAGAACAGTACAAGCACTGTTCTATTTATAGACAAACCTAAACCACTGATGACCTAGGCTGACGTCACCTAAGACAGTGACCTCTAACAGAATAACAAACATAAAACATCTGCCTATTACAAACTACTGTAACATTGAAAACACTGAAGGTAAACTACTGTTGTAAGAAAACTCTGATGGTCTTGTATCCTCTACTGGAGCCTAACTGCTGTTGGCTCCAGCAGTGCTTTAGTCTTCAATACTTGGATCAGCAGTTGTTCTTCATCAGACCTTTGGTCAGCAGTTGTTCTTCATCAGTGTTTATTCAGCAGTCCTTTGTATCAGCAGTTGTCATAGCAGTTGTTTGGATAGAACAGTTGTTAGAGTCAGCAGTCTTTTGGGGAGAAGTATGTTGTAAGGACTGTTTATTGTGTGGATCAACTGTTAGCATGTTTTGGCTCTTCAATCATCTGTTCTTCTCCAGGTCAGCAGACCCAACAATCTCCCCCTAGAACAGATGATGCCAAAACTCAGCTTTATTTACTGATCTTTATTCCTCATCAGACTTTCTCTGATTTAACCTTTGAATTGTAGTTCAAAGTTCAGAGCAAATAAGTCTTCTTCATCTCTTTCAAGCTCTAGATTTAGCAATGTTTGAAGATCATTGCACATAGGCTATATGCATCATCCATGCTAATCTTCTGAACTCTTCCATCTGACCTGAGCAGAGTCAATTCATGGTTGTCTTTGTTGACTTTCCATTTTAGAATTTTTGAGTCAGTGGATTTGCTGAGATGAACTTTTATTTGGGATGAGTTAGGTGATGGAGGTCTTCCAATGAGTTCCCTGAGTTTCTCTGTTGTGGGATCAGAGAAAAAATGTATCTGATTGAAGAGCCCTTCTTTGATAAATGTATCAGCAAACTTCTTCTGATCTTCTTCTGACATTTCCTTCTTTTTCTTGAACTGTCTTCTTGCAGCAGCTGATAGATCAGAAGTTTCAAGTAGGCTGTCTAAGGTAAAAGTCTGCTGGGGTCTCTTCATCAGTGGCTCATCAGAATAGACAGGTTTTCTAGGCAGGCTGGGATCCTTCTTTCTGTTTTCTTCAAGACTCTTGTATGTCTCAACCAGCCTCAGCTCAGACCATCTAGAGACAGACCTCATTTCCCCATAGTTAGCAGCTACTATCTCTTGTCTCATTCTTTTAAACTTTAAGTCTCTGACTGGGTCTCTGCCTTTGCCAAAATTAGGAGTTGAGACTTTAGCTTTGGGGTCTTTGGCCAATTCTTCTATTCTGAGAAGTTCTTCTCTTAGTGCATGAGTGGTCCAACCATTAAACTGCTTTTTGGTTGCTTTATATGGCTTGGTTGCCAAGATCTGTTCCAGAAGAGAATCCCTAACCTCCTTTTCCAAGTCAACACTGAGAGGCATGGAGGACATGGAGTTGCTCAGGGTCTTAGCAAAGTCCTCAATCCTTCTGAGTTTGCTAAGCTCTGCTGAATGGATGCCCTGAGTAGTCCTGTCATCCTTCCCTTTGCATCTCTCCTTAATGATGGCATCTACCTGTTCACCCTTGAATTTAAGGTATGTATCAATGTTTAGGGGAACAGGGAAATTTGGGAGAGAAGGGAAAGATCTGTCAGATGGTTGTTCAGTATTGTAGAAGGATTGTAATTCCCCCTTGAGTAGATCAAGTTCAAGGGGATACTGAACAACCAATGGTGTAATGGTTGGTGGTGGTCTATGGGAACTGAATTTGGATGTGTGTGGTGAGAATGATGAAATTGGAATAGCTGTAATAAGAGTGGATTGTGTAGTTGAGGTGGTGTTTGGTGATGTGTGTATGTTTTCATCATGTACAACAAAGGTTGATTTTCTCTTCCTTGTGTACAAGATTTTAGGGGATGGTGATTTGGAAGCAATGGTTGGATTAACATCTGTTGGCCTTTTAGTAGGTCCAGCAGATGTTTGGGATTTGGTTGGTCATGTAGGTTTGGGTGTAGGTTTGGTGGTTGTATGTTCAGATGTGTTTGTAGGTTTAGGTGCAGTGGTTTGGGAAGTAGTGTTTTGGGTAGTTTCAGTGTTTTGGGTGGCAGTGGTTTCAGCAGCAGTGGTTTTGTCAACAGAGGTTTTTAGCTTGGATGGTGGTTTTCTGACATGTCTAGCAGGCATTTTCATCCTTTTTGAGGATCCCACATCTTCAATCTCCTGCTGTTGTTCTTTCTTGAGGTTCACCAGCAACTCTGCTTTAGCTTCCAAGGTGTCAGCCCTTTTTTGTTTGGCCTGAGCAGCCTTTTCAACTTCTATGTTTGCAGAGTTGTCTACTGCTTTGCTTTTGTCAGTGGTTTGTTGTGATGCTGTTGGTGTTGCTTGTTGTTGTTGTTGTGGTGCTGTTTGACTAGCCTCTGGTTTGTTGGCAGACTTGGCTTTGCCCTATTTAGAAGGTGGACAACCAAAGGGATCTAGCTTTGGTAGCCTATCTCTGCCACTCTCCCCCTTTTTGGCATCATCAGCTGTGAAGACATCATCATCTTCATCCCTGAGAATGGTGGTAGGGGCAGAGCAAGTGGTCTTCAGCAGGTGATCTTTGATGGCTTTAATGTCTGCATGTGTATCTTTGTACCTTGCATCCACCATGTTTCTGATCTCAGCCATATATGTTTCATGGGTCTGATCAGCTAGTTTTCTGTGAGCTATGATGATGGGGGAAATGGATTTCCATAGCTCACTAGCTATATCAGCTGTTGATGGTTGACTTTTGGAAAGGTCTGCTATGGAACCCAGTATAAGCTTGACATCAGATTTGATGTCTGCTACAGAGGTTTCAATTGCTTGAACTCTGTCCGTCAATTCTTGGTATTTTGACCCATCTCCTAAGTTAATAGGATCATCTGAGTCCCTACCAGTGGTAGTTCTACCTGATTCAGTCCTAATAGGTGAATCAGATGCCCTTTTTTCTTGGTACTGGGGACTTCCAACTGAGACAATGGTCTCTACATAAGTAGTGACTGCTCCACTTGAAAACTCACCTAGAGTTGCATTGAACTCAGGTGGTGTAACCTCCTCTACTGTTTGTTGGATGGCAGATTGAATGTTCTCAGGACCAGTCACTTGTGGGGGTATGCTCTCAGTGATAGGTGGAAGAGAGGAACTGGGATTTTCCTGAGATTTCTCAATTGCCTCAAACAGAGGTTGCATGGTTTGTGGAACATGATGTGATGGTGAGGGTGGAGGAGTAACAAGAGAATTAGCCCTGGGAGAGTGGCTTGTGAACATTTGGCCAAGTGACTCAAATGTATCATGATGTGTTTCCCCTTGGCTTACAACATGATCCTTTTGGGAGGAATCATGAGGAGTTTGGTCAGGTTGAGGTATGTCCAACTGTTGTGAGGAAGTAACAACAGTGGTTTCAGATTGCTTTGGTGGTACAACAGAGTTTTCTTCTGGTACCTCATCATCCAGAAGTCTCATTTGTGGTTGAGTGGTGGTTTTTGTGGATGGATGTTTTCTTTTGGAAGTGGCTGGTGTGGGTTTCACAGCACTGGATGTAGTGCCATGATCACCAGGAGCAGTGGGCTCAACAACAGAGGTTTTGACAACAGTTGTTGTCTTTGTCCTCTTTGTTTGTGTTTTAGAAACTTTGGACACTTTTGACACTTTTTCTTAGGTGCTTCCACCCAGCATTCTAGTGAAAGTTTCATCAGTTAAGCTTTTCATTTGCATTGCCTCACCCTTTTTGAAAACCTTTTCTGGTAAGACCTTTTGTAGGATTACACTAAGAATTCTTGGGTAAATTAGAAAAGCATTGTTTGACCCAGACTTAATTGCTTTCACATTTGACACTAAGTCCATGAACAATCCCTGGGAAAGATTGAAGTCAGAGTTTGACAACATGGCATAACCCAGATATTGCATCCTTAATGGGATTTCATTGAAGGATGTGGACTTAGCGGAGACACACAGAAGAAGGGTATGGAAGAAAAATTTCATGACTGGTGGGAAAAACTTTTTGAAAAGAGTTGATCCAGTCATCTGACCATCATACCCTCTTTCTTGAAACTCAGTGTGAAGCTCTGTTTTTGTGAAGGAGTCCTTACCTGCCAGGTCATATAGTGTGAAGGTTGTGGATATGATTTCAGGGGTAATGACGATACTTGTTTCTCCAATTTTGGAAATAATGGAAGTAGGCTTTTTGTCTTGCAATAGAAACTTAGCATTCAACCAGAACTCTTGGAGAGTATCAATGTAGATAGGGGCGTCAGCGGTTAAGATGGGTAGGTATTTGGAATTTAGAAGAATGTCAATGGTGGAATGGAATGATATGTTATCATCTGTTTTAACCAGATATGGGAGACAATTGTGGGTGGCTTTGGCTTGAAGATCCATTTTAATGGATTCCGAAGTGAAGATGAAATCTGATTGAGGGTTTGAGAGTGGAGAAGGCGGTTTCAGTATTTTGAATACAATGAGACAGTGTAACATCTGTTGTGGTAAAACAGGGTTTTTATAGGCTCAAAAGAAACCGCTGATGTGGCCAAACCTCTGCTTGTATGAGCAGACGTGGCAATCATCTGATGGATGAAACATCTGGTGGAGAACAGCTGTTTTGGCAAACAACTGATACAAACAGCTGATGGAACTAACTGTTGTGATATTTTTATATTATAGTATATATAGTATAGGTATATAGCGAAACAGTTGTTTTATCTGATCAGATGTTTTGAAACAGATTTTTCAACCAACAGTGGATATGAATGAAACAGTGGTTGTTTTATCGGATCAGATGTTGGAAACAGATTTTTCAACCAAACATCTATTTTTAAGAATTTTTGATTTTCCGAAACATTATATTTTTTTTTTATTTTTAAAAAATTTATTTGTTTAATCCATGTTTAACATACCAATTCTGGAAATCAGATTTGTAAAGGTAGATGTGTCTAAAGCTTTTGTTAACACATCTGCCAACTGATCCTCTGTTGGAACATGGTGCAGAGAAATCAAACCTTTTTCATAGCTGTCTCTGACAAAATGATGTCTGATGTCAATGTGTTTGGTAGTGGAATGAGAGACTGGATTCTTGATGATATTTTCAGCAGCTTGACTATCCAACATGAGTGGAGTCTGTAGTGCAGTTATCCCAAAATTCAGTAATTGATTTTGAAGCCACATGAGTTGGGCTGTACAGCTTGCAGCAGCAATGTATTCAGCTTCAGCTGTTGAGGTTGAAACAGCTGCCTGCTTTTTGCTTTGCCAGGAAACTAAGGCATTCCCTAGAAATTGGCACCCTCCTGATGTGGACTTTCTTGTGGTGTGACAGCCAGCAAAGTCACTATCTGAATAACCTGAAAGCTCAATGTTTCCATTAGCAGGATACCAAATACCAAGTGTGGGAGCACCTTTGAGGTATCTGAATATCCTTTTCACAGCAATAAGGTTTGACTTTCTGGGTGAAGCCTGGGATCTTGCACAGACACAGGTAGCAAACATAATGTCTGGCCTAGATGCAGTTAAGTACAGTAAAGACCCAATCATGCATCTATAATGTGTTTGATCAACCAGTTCATCCTTGTCATCAATAGTGAGCAGCTTGACTGTATTCATGGGTGTACTACATGGCTTACAATCATTCATCTCAAATCTGGTTAATAAATTCTTTACATATTTGTTTTGGTGAATGAATGTGCCATTTTGCAGTTGTTTCACTTGAAGGCCAAGGAAACACTGAAGTTCACCCATGGCACTCATCTCAAACTCTGCTGTCATGAGTTTTCTGAACTCTTCACACATTTGGTTACATGTGGATCCAAAAATGATGTCATCCACATATATTTGAACAATCATTAAGTTTTTCCCTTTCCATTTTAAAAATAAAGTTTTGTCTATTTTACATCTTGTGAAGCCAATGGATAAGAGAAATGTGGAAAGAGTTTCATACCAGGCCCTTGGTGCTTGTTTGAGACCATACAGAGCTTTGTTGAGCTTGTAGACATAGTCAGGATAGAATGTGTCTTCAAAACCAAGTGGTTGACATACATAGACTTCCTCCTGAATTTTGCCATAAAGGAAAGCACATTTGATGTCCATCTGATACACCTTTATGTTGTGGTTGACAGCAAAGGCTAAAAATAGTCTGATGGCTTCTAGTCTTGCTACAGGAGCAAAAGTTTCATCATAATCTATTCCTTCTTCTTGTCTGAAGCCTTGAACCACAAGCCTGGCTTTATTCTTGACAACAATACCCCTTTCATCAGTTTTGTTTTTGAAGACCCACTTTGTTCCTATAGGACAAACATCCTTAGGTAATGGTACAAGCTCCCATACTTGTTGTCTTTTAAATTGAAGGAGTTCTTCTTGCATAGCTTCTACCCAACTGTTGTCTTTTAGTGCCTCTTGGTACTTGACAGGTTGTGTGAGAGATAGGAAACCTGCAAAAAAGACAGATATTGGAGGATTGGTTTCTTGTGAGCACACCCTCTCTGATGTTGCCAATGATCTGGTCTGGTGGGTGAGCTCTTAAGTAAATAAGATCTCCCTGATATGGTATGATGGCATTTTGAGGTGATGGACAGAGGTTTGGTGACTCTGTTGGTGTAACATCTGTTTGTACTTCTGTAATGCCATCAGATGTTTGGAATGGTAATGGAGGAATGGGTCCAAGTGGTGTAAAACTGGACTGACTTTTGTCAACAGATGATTGACTTTTGTCAACAGATGATTGTTCAGTGGTTATGATAGGTGAAACAGTGGTTTGAGGATAAGACTGGCCAACAGTGATTGACACAGCTGTGGCAGAGTTTTGACAATTGTTTTGAACAGCTGCTTCCTCTGAAGCAGAATAGATTTTGTAGTGACTGGGGATCACAACATCTGTTCTGTAATCTTGTTGTGGAGACTGTGGAGTACCTGCATTGTTAGTTTTAACAGTGATATCTTCAAATTTGAATTTATCTAAATCAAATAGTTCAGCAGGATTTGCAGGGATTTTTAGAGATGAAAGTTCATTGAACTTTACATTCAGAGTTTCTTCTATTGTCTTGGTCTTTGTGTTAAACACTTTATAAGCCTTGGAAGTGGAAGAATATCCCAGAAAGTAACCACAATCTACTTTGGCTGCAAATTTTGAAATAGAATCTTTGAGGTTTAAGATGAAACATGGGCAGCCAAAGATTTTGAAAAATGAAATTAATGGTTTGATTTTGAACAAAATTTCATAAGCAGTTTTTTGATGCCTGGGGTTGATCAAAACTCTGTTTTGAACATAGCAAGCAGTGTTTACAGCTTCTGCCCAGAAGGACAATGGCAAACCAGAATCTGCTAGCATGGTTCTTGCAGCTTCTATAAGAGTTCTATTTTTCCTTTCAACCACCCCATTTTGATCTGGTGTTCTTGGGATGCTGTACTGCCTCACAATCCCTTTTGACACACATAAATCATCCAACTCCTTATTTTTAAACTATGTTCCATTGTCACTCCTGAAGACTTTTACTGGCAAGTCATATTGTTTTTCAACTTTGGTGACAAAGTCCTTCAATATTCCTGCAGTCTCATCCTTAGAATGTAAAAAGTAAGTCCATGTAAACCTAGAAAAATCATCAACTATGACAAGACAAAATCTTTTTCTTCTTAGACTCATGATTTTAACAGGGCCAAACAAGTCCATGTGCAACAATTGTAGACATTGACTGGTTTTGGACTCATCAATGGATTTGTAAGAGCTTTTATGTTGTTTCCCTTTTAAACAAGAAACACAATGCTCATCACATTTGAATTCTTTTGATGGTAAACCTCGGACAAGGCTTTGTTTGGAGAGTGTGTTGATAGTGTTAAGGTTGGTGTGACCCAATCTCCTGTGCCACAATTCTGTCTCCTTTATGGAGGCAGCAGAAAACAAACAGACATTTGCCATAGGATTGTCCTTTAACATATCAACAACATACACATTGCCACTTCTATGAGCAACAAGTTGTGCTTTGCTCTCAGCAATGATGGTATCAATCTTTTTCACCACTTCTGGCCCAATAATCTTGCAAGTTTTCTTTGTGAAGAATGAGCCATAACCTTTGTCACTCATTTGTGAAACACTCAGAAGATTAAACTTGAGATTATCAATAAGATTGCCATTTTCAAACTTGAGTTTCCCAGCTTGTACAGTCCCTGACCCCAACACCTTACCTTTTGAATCATTACCAAAGGATATATCACCCCCTCCATGAGCCAAGAAGTCCAGAAGAAGGGCTCTACATCCTGTCATGTGCCTGGAGCCTCCACTATCTATATACCAAAGACTATCTAAACAAGCAGAAGCTCCCTGCACATCAGTAATGGATTAGTTTTGGTGAGTGTCCAAAGCCAAGTTGGCTTTGGATGGGTCCTCAGACTTTTCAGACTCAAGCTTTGGAAGATGATCAGTGGTTTGAACTAATTTTTGAATTAAGTTCAACAACTGCTGCTAACCATTTGCCAGTGCTTGAATGTCAACACTGGGGCAACAGTTGTTTGATCACTTCCAGACAAATGATAATACCCATATGGATTTCTGTTCACTCTTGGTTTAGAGGGTCTTTTTGGCTCCTCATAAACATGTGGCAGACTATGACATGGTGGTTGTCCATAACCTCTTAGGTATTTGCTTGTGGGTGGAGCATCTGTTACTTGGACATCCCTAGAAGCAGATGTTTCAAGTCTTTTAGTAACAGATATTTGGACAGGGGTGAAAGTCTGTTTGGGCTTTCCTTTTGAAGTACTAACCACAGGATTTGCAAGAGTTTTAGCTTTGTATTCTTGTATTTTTATGTCAAAATTTTTTAGATACAAGCACTCTTTGGTCTTGTGATTCTTTTTCCCACATATTGAACATGTTGCTTTGGAATCACATACACTTGTTCCTTTGTTAATGTCATATGCTTTTAGAAGAAAACAGTTTTTAGTGACATGATTCTTCTTCTCACAGAAATCACAGAACAAGTGGACAGTCTTTTCTTTCTTCTTCCCTTTTTCAGCCTTCTTTTCAGCAGATGTTTGAGCATCTGCTGGACGGTTTTTCAAGGGAATGACTTTTGCCTGAGGAGCTGTCTTTCCTTCAGGTGTTTTAAAATCAACCGGTTTAAAATTCTCAAGAGTATCACACTCATCAGACCAGGTAGGTTTAAATTCATACTTTTCAAGTTCAGTGAATGATGAGGAACCTTCTGGTTTTTCAAGAACAATTTTCTTACCATTTGGTTCAGTGATTTTAATCTCTTGACCCTGCAGGTTTGTTGGAACTATCTCAACAGACTTTTGACTCCTTTTGTCCGTGTTTTCAAAAGCTGGAGCAGTGGTTTCAAAACCAAAACCAAACTTCACATGACTTTTGGTTTGTTTGTTGAGTAGCATCTCAAAACCTCTACATGATTCCACCCATTTCTCACATTCAACTTGGGTGGACTCAAGCTCACTTTTATAACTCTGATATTTTGCTATCATAGTTTGGAGCTGGTCTTTGGTTATGGTTGCTTCATGTTTTAAGCTGCTTATTTCAGATTCTTTTTCAGTTAAACTTGTTTTTAAATCTTTTGAAAGTTTCTCAAATTTAACTTCATCATCTAAAATTTTCTTTCTAAGATTTTCATTCACCTCTTTGATGTTAGCAAATGCAATTACACATCTGTCAGAACACAAATCTTTAAGAATTTGAGGGGATACCTTAGCAGCAACCATCAATGCACAATCACACTTGCACTCACAATCATCAGATGCACCCCAGGGACCTGAGAGAGTCACAACCTCTTCTTCAGGTTTATCACCTGTAACAACTTCATCAACAACATCATTAGTCACAACATCAGATTCAGTCACCACTTCCTCAGATTCAACCTCATCAACCATAGCCATGAAACAAAAATTTTCTGGTTCATTTTCAGCTTTGGCTACTAATGCAAAATTCTCATCTGTTAACTCATCTGGTAGACTGCTCCAATCAACAAAGCCTTGTGTAAAGAAGCTCTGTTGACTGGTCTCTGCAGGAGCAGAGGATGAAGCAACAGTCGTTTGCACAGGTGCTTGAGCAACAGGTGTTTGCACATAGTGGATCTGAGGAACAGTGGTTTGGACATACTGGACAGGAACAGTGTTTGAGGACTGTGCAAAATGAGCAGTGTTTTGCACATTTGGTCCAGGGGTATTATAGGAATTCTGATAAGTGTTGGTCTGAGGTCATTGATTTGGATAGGTGATTATAGGTGTACCATGTTGACTCCTACATTCCCTAGCAAAATGACCAAGTCTATGACATTTGTAACACTTTATCTTTGATTTATCCAACCCAACCTTTGATCTGCCAGTTAACCCTGGAAACCTTCTCCCAGTTTTCTTGTAAAAATTGTTAGTTCTTACACTGAGAAGGGCCAATTGGTGCATAATGTCCATTTCTTCCAAATCATCAGGGTCAAAGTATTTCAGGTCATCATACTCAAAGGATATATTATCAGATGCCTGGATATCACCACCACTTGATGTGAAAGCATAGTTTGGTGAATAAGAATCAGAGTTAAAACCTGAGTTAAAACCTGAAGTTATGTCAATGAAGTGATCATAACTCTGATCCTTAGTATTTCCAGGCACCTCATCATGACCCAAAAGTGCTGTATTCCCAAATACATAATCATCAGACACTTTTCCAGAGTCCTGGAGCTTCTTTTTCTGGTTAAGCTCTCTCTCATAGGTCAAGAGCTTACCATGAAGCTGGGTCAGTGATAGGTCCTTAAATCCAATCGAGTTTCTCATCACAATAGCAATAGTTTCCCATTTGTCTGGTAATGATCTTAAAAACCTATGGTTCAGGGTTGAATGAGGGTAAGTAAGACCAACCAGTTTTAGTTCACTAATTAAACAATTAAACCTCTCAAACTGTTGAGTTAATGACTCTCCTTTGACATGACTGAATGTTTCATATTGTTGGTTAAGTATTTCACGATTGTTTTCAATAACCTCCTCAGTCCCACCAAATTGTTCTTTCAGTGCATCCCACAACTCCTTTGCACTGTTACAGTGTAACAGCCCAGCATATATATCATTGGGTAGAGCCATGGCCATAATACTGAAGGCCTTAGCATCTAACTCAATTTTCTGGAAATCCTGGTCGGAGTAGTTTTCAAGTTTCTTTGGCTCTTGAACCTTGGGATCTTCAGTACTCGGCACCATCGGAACATGTGGTCCGAAGATAACCGACTTCCAACACCCAGTGTTCTGTTGAGCTAGAACATGGCTCATCCGACGTTGCCAAATATTGTATTCAGATCTGACAAGCATCGGTGGCTTGTTGTTCGTGCCAGTGTTATGTGGATCGTGATTGATTGAAGCCATTCTCTGATTTTTCAAAAAACAAAGTCTGTTTAAAAACGGTTGAAACGAAATTAAACTATTACTCTGTTTTCAATCCAACAGACAAACGATATCAATAATTGTGAGCTGATCTGTTTATATTAAATTGATTTGTTAGATCGAATTTAATTGACCATGCTCTGATACCAATTGTTAGGATCTGAGTTTGTTTGTTTTGATTGTATTTAACTAAGAATGATAAGAGTGATGTGAATATAGATGAAAGTGCAGCGGAATGATAAACTATTAATCAAAACATGAGAGTAATTGTTTTCTGATCGAATGCTTTCATTTATCTAAAATATTACAATCATACAAGTACTCCCCCTCAGCCTAATCACACAGTGATTGTTTGTCTGAGAGAATGTTTGTGTGTGATGTAATAGAACAGTACAAGCACTATTCTATTTATAGACAAACCTAAACCACTGATGACCTAGGCTGACGTCACCTAAGACAGTGACCTCTAACAGAATAACAAACATAAAACATCTGCCTATTACAAACTACTGTTACATTGAAAACACTGAAGGTAAACTACTGTTGTAAGAAAACTCTGATGGTCTTGTATCCTCTGCTGGAGCCTAAGTGCTGTTGGCTCCAGCAGTGCTTTAGTCTTCAATACTTGGATCAGCAGTTGTTCTTAATCAGACCTTTGGTCAGCAGTTGTTCTTCATCAGTGTTTATTCAGCAGTCCTTTGTATCAGCAGTTGTCATAGCAGTTGTTTGGATAGAACAGGTGTTAGAGTCAGCAGTCTTTTGGGGAGAAGTATGTTGTAAGGACTGTTTATTGTGTGGATCAACTGTTAGCATGTTTTGGCTCTTCAATCATCTGTTCTTCTCCAGGTCAGCAGACCCAACACACCCTACAAGAATTGTGAGCAATAAAGGCGACTTGCAAATAGTCGCCTCTATTGTCAGGCTTTAACGAGGATAGTTAGATAATAATATGATCTAACAGATTGTAAAAACATATTAAGAAAGACCAATAGTGGCGACATGAAGTTTTCACTATTGTACATATTTATCCCATGTTGAGACGAGAATTTCTCCTTTGATCGGTCCCTTGTTTCTCACGTCGAATACCCATTCAACCACTTTCCAACCACACGATCCCCACCCATTACTCTTTCTCATGATCCATTAAGCAGGTGACTTAGCACACCAACCAGTCTCTGTGACATTCTTCACGCTTTAATCTTGAACTCACTACGGGTCGGAAAAATGAGTATCAAAGGCGAATAATCATCTCGGGATTAATGGCCGGTCATACTAAAAGCAAAGAATAAAAAAATGGAAAATTTAATTTTTATAATCTCTGGGTACTCAGCAACGGTTGATCAATGACTTCGCAAACCAAGCATTTAACATCATCACTAACGGGTTATTGACGACCATTGACATTGGTTGTAGACATGAGGTAGGTCCAGAGGCAAATTACGTAGGACTATTCCATTAGTGATACACGGGATTAAATCTGAGATAGAATTCCGCCTAAGATTTTGACACTACTAGAAAAGTTGTCATTTTGCTACAAAGTTTTCCTACGGAAAAGAATGTGTCACAAATTTTGACAAAATTGCGTAGGGAATGCATCGCAAATAGTAGAAATTGCGTAGTGAATATGTAATAATTTTTTCCATTGAGGTTTTCTCCAACATTAAGGTTTCGATACAAATGCATAGCAAAATTGATTTTGCGACACATTTGCGTCAAAACGTTGATGTTGGACTCATCAGAAACCATTTACTACGCAATATTCAATGTATTTCCTACGAAAATATGGTGTGGGAAATTTAGGATGCATTTCTTACACAATTTCCTAAGTATTTCTCGCTATTGTGTAACAACTTGGTCTAAACAAATAGGATTTTCTTTCTCCCCACATATGAGTAGAAATTTGTCAAAATTTGTGACTCCTTTTTTTTTTTAGAGGAAAACTTTGTAGCAAAATGACCACGTTTCTAGTAGGGTGAGTTCGTTGTTTGTAAGAACAATTTGTGACATGCATATTCGTCATTAACCTGTCTATATATTTCATATAGGAATATCACCCATGCCTTTCAAATGTTTTTCAGTATAAACAGGTTGCATATGATAGACGTATTTGTTGATTATATGCCCTATGTAGCAATGAGTTCTTACTATTTGAAATCGATTATCCATTAGTCAAAATAAAAAATGGTATCAAAAAGTGATTTTCCATGGTATATCGTACAATATTCTTAGAGCAACAACAATGCGCCAGATTATTGGTCTATAATTTGGACGAGGGGGAAGTAGACGGGGTTGTTGTGGAGGAGTTGTCCGGATGATGCTTGGTCCACTAGAGTAGACCGGTCATGTTTGGGTGAGGTGGGGGCCACACACATTAATTCTTTTGTAATATATTCTTTATATATATATATATATATATATAAGTAGAGTGTGATGTGGGGGTTTGAAGTAGCTGAGTGTTGAAGGAGAAAAGTTGTTTTGAAGTAGTTGTGTCTTGAAATGATGTGGCATGTTGATGTAGCAAGTCTGGACTTTGGATGAAGTACAGCTTTGTAGATGCTAATTTATCTTCACCTTTTTATTAACATTATGGAAAAATATTACAAAATTTCAAATTTGATTGTTAAAGTAGAATAAACTTAGTTACCTTCATGGGTAAAATTCATCGCTTAGCCTTAGGTACGTACTTTGTCGCATAGTTCATATTGAACCCTTGTAAAAAAATTACTTAAATTATAGCCCAAACTATCATGTTAACATTTTAAAGTATTAAAAATCAAAAATTAAATATATTATGTTGTTTGTGTATATATGTTTTAAGACATTAATTTAGGAGTAGATTTAACAACTTATTAGGCTTGATTACTAGATTTTATGTTGTGTGTTATAGTTAGAAAATGTGCAACCCTGGGTGACCGAATATAGGAGACGCGCCTTTTGTGTAGATTGAACAAAATGGACAGTTATGTCCTTAGCAGTTAATACCAGTTGTTCCCTTCAAAATATTACCCGCCATTTAACCGTCACCCAACTGCATTTGTATTATGTATATATAGTTTAGATCGTTGTATTTTTAAAGGTATCAAGACAGTAAAATCAATATTTTTTGTCGATATTTGTGTTTATGTTTATTCGAGAGTTTTGTGTGTGTTTTCAAGATCCATTTGAATGCTAGAGTGTGTGCGTGTGATCATCCAAATCTAATCGTGTCTAGGCCAACATATGGTATCAGAGCCACCGTTGAATCAACAGAATACAAGTAGTAGCGTTGTGAAAAGATCAAAAACAAAGTTAGGAGAATGCATCGATAAAACATCAAAAGAGAGATTATGAAGATCCAAGGGTGTGTTACTACTGCCGCACCCAAGAACATCAAATCGTGACATGGACAACTTCATAAAAGAGTATATTGTTTCTGGAACTGATATTGGAGAATGGGGAGACATCTGACATATAAATCTTACTCTACAAAATCATTTCTCGGGTTCTCTAAAATAATTTTCAAAAATTAAAAAATCATTTGGGATATAGCCCTGAAGAATAATCTTCTTTTTGTTAGAGGAGTTGGTATAGTTGATCTAAAATTGGCTGAAAACATTTCAATTCCGAGTGTATACTACACTCCTGACTGATAATTAACATAATCATGTCTATGTGGTTTTTCCAAACTGATAATTAGGTTATTGAACTAATATTTTAAGTTGAAATACATAGTGGGATGCTCTTTTCTCATATATTGTTGTCAAATCTAATTTATGTTTTGTTTAGTTATTTTATAAAATCAATCAAATAAACATTCAGTTTTAATTTAATTTTGGTATTTTCAGTTTAAATATTCAAACGAACGTGTAGTACTAACAACATGCTTCGCGTGGATTCAATACCTCACTTATCCTATATACCTAGGTTATTTAGGTTTTACATGACCCCAAAGATAGGTCATCAGGGCCCAAAACTATTATTTAATTATAAAATCCACCCCCACCCTCACTCCCACTCCACCGTCACCACCAACTTTGTGACACCCACAATTTCTGAGGTCAAATCCGTACACTTAACTAGACGAGCCTTTATTTTATTATGCGCATTAGACATTATTTTTTATTATTATGTCATCCGAAGTCTAGCAAAGCCCAAACTATTTTAAAAGCCTGTGTAGACAACTTATATTTATTATCAGTCTAGGTGTACAAACATCCAATTAACTTGAATATTGGTGACAAACCCCTAAATTAATAATAGTGTCATTAAAGAACGATAAGCTCATAATAATATATACGTGCGAGGAAACTACGGGTATAACTTCCCTGAGACGGTGGGTATGTTAGGTAATTTAGTACACGTGTTTTCTCAGGATATTATCCTTCACTCACGTGTGTGTGTTGAAAGTAAGAAAATACAAAGATGTAAGTGGTTCGGTCTAGATTGACCTACGTCCACTGTTAAAGAGATATATTTATTAGTCGAGAATTACAAGTGTGCAAAGATTATATCTATGCTATTTTCTGCAGGTAATGTTCGACCCCTTACAATGGAGAAGTGATCTCCTATTTATAAGGAAGGCATGGGCCGGCTGACGCGGCCATGGTGGAGGTGGATTTTATCTTCGGCCCATGAGCTGGTACGTACCTTGTGGTAATTAATGCTGATGTGAGAGAAAGCATGTTCTGCCCTGCTGATGGTATACGTGGCGTGACGTGATTGGGCGCAGGCGGTGCTTCCCTCTAACACGGCATGGTTGGCCATCTAGTGGTGTCTGACGTGACGAATGGCAGCATGGTGGAAGCATGGAAGTGGTCATATCACTGGTCACTGTCAGGGGTTGTTGGATCACTCCTGACACGTGTTGTCCTTTGGTTGGCGCAGAGAATGTTCAGCGCCCGACCAGATCTCCTTAATTCTTGATCTTCCATAGAATCTCATACTAAAGATTGATGCTGTGAGCATATTCAACACGTGGGCTCATGCGCAAAGATTCCTTTGAGCTGATGACGTCACCAGGATGATGTGATCCTGCGCCTGAGCTTGTTGGCATTCGCAAGTTCTGTTCCGCGGACATCAGGGAGATGACGCCCCTGCTGATTTGGAGTTCCTTTCCGTGGATTGGGGCCCCGTGGGGCAGTTTAGTGAGTAGAGGGATTTCTGGAAAGTATATAGACCTAATTAGGGATACGTATGTTAGGATTGAGACTAGCGTTTGGGCGCCTGTAAGAGATACTGAATCTTTCCCTGTAGAAGTTGGGCTCCATCAAGGGTCTGCCTTGAGCCCTTTCTTGTTTGCGGTTGTCCTAGACGAGTTATCAAAGTCAATCCAGGAGTCGGTCCCGTGGTGCTTGCTTTTTGCAGATGATATTATGTTAGTCTTTGAGAGTAAAAAGGGCTTGAATGTGAGGCTAGAAGAGTGGCGTGTAGCTCTAGAAAGTAAAGGTTTAAGGATTAGTCAATCTAGGACGGAGTACTTGTACTGTGACTTTAGGGGCGTGGGCAATGATGGGGACACTCATATTACCATTGAGGGACAACTGGTTCCGCAGGTAACTAAGTTTAAGTATTTAGGATAGTTTGTACAAAGGGATGGAGAGATAGATAGTGATGTAGCCCACCGCATCCAGATTGGATAGGGTAAGTGGAGAGCAACTACTGGGGTTTTGTGCGAGAGAAGGTTTTCGATTAAAATTGAAGGGGAAGTTTTATTGGGTATCAATTAGACCAGCTATTTATATGGCTCTGACTGCTGGGCAATTAAGAAAACGCAAGCATGGAAGATGGAGGTAGCTGATATGAGGATGTTGAGGTGGATGTGTGGACACACATGGTTAGACACGAAAATAAATGAGGTTTTCAATGATTGATCGGAGGTAGCTAGTATCTCAGATAAGATAAAAGAAGGGAAGTTGAGATGGTTTGGGCATGTGAAGAGGAGACAGCAACTAAGCCAGTTAGAGTGGTAGAAGGTCTCACTGTGGAAGGGAGGAGGAGTAGAGGCGGGCCAAAATTGACTTCGGACGAGAGGGTTAGACAAGATTTACTGGGGTTGCACCTCTCTGAGGACATTGTCCATGATAAAGGTTTATGGAGGCATAGGATTAAGGTTAAGGACTATTAGGATATGAGAAAAATGCATTTTAGGTGTATCGTAGGGTCTTACTTTTGCTTTCACGTTATGTGTAGTTTACATATGTTTGTCTTCATATATGTTTGTTTATAGTTGTTTATGGTGGTATAGCTGTATATTCTTTCAATGCACTGTTTTCAACGTCTATGATGATTTACTTTGTTTATAGGTTATTTATTAATATGTTATCTTACTAACGTTCCTACGTTAGCAAATAAAATTAAGTTTTGACGGAAGTTTGTCACAAAATTTATAATGTTTTCGACAAAATTCCCTCAAAAACTTGTTACGTGGCTATTTTTCAAGAAACGTTTTTATGTTGTTGGAAATTCGTCGGAAACTTGCCCCAAATATTGAGTTGTGGGAAAATAGTCGAAATCTTTTTTAGAAAAAATCCCATTTCACACATATACATATACATATACATAAGTTCACACAAACATTATAAAAATTCTACACATACAAATTTAAAATAACAATATAAAAATAACTAAATAAGCAAATATACCTTCAAATTAAAAAAAAAAAACCCCTTCAATGACGAGATGTCATCAGGATAGCTTCGTCTCAAAACCTTCAATTTCTTCTTAATCATACACACATAGATAAGTCATAATAAATATAAAAAGATACACAATCGATCATAATAAATATAGGGGAAAGATCCGGTATAAAGTGTTTTTTCGATAAGAACTGTGAGAATCAAAGGAGGGTATTTTTTTTTATTTTTTTCGAATTTTTTTTTCCCATATTGTTAAACATGTATTATAGTATTGAAAACTAAAAAAAAAAATTGGTGTAGAGTAATTACGTGTAGAGTAATTATGTATTACTCTAGTGTAAACTAGTGTATTTACTTTAATGACGTAATTACACTAAATTTTTATTTTTTATTTTTTTTGTATTATTCATCTAGAAAGTATGTTTAAGCATATGGGAAAAAAAATTCTAAAAAAAAAAATAAAATTTTTTTTACCTCCTTTGATTCTCACAGTTCTTACCGAAAAACAGTTTGTATTTGATCTTTACTCAATAAATATAATAGTGGTACATAATAAAAATCAAATTTTGGGGGAATGTGGTGGTACACAAAAATGCGAGTGGAGTAGGGGACGGTTGGGTATGAGGTCTCTGTACGGTGGAAGAAGAGAGTGGAAAGTTGGGGATGGTAGTGTGGGTGTCAGTCTACGACGGTGGGTATGAGCACCGTAGGAAGCTACGGTGGAGTTGTTGGGGATGAATGCTGTCGTGCGAGAGAGAAGAAACCATAAGCAGCAGGCGGCTGCTGAAAATGCTGAGTAGTTGGTTTTTTTTTTGTTTGTTTTTGAGCAGATGGTCTCTCTAGAAGTAGTCTCTTTATCTCTAGGGGTAGAGGTAAGTTTGCCTACATCCCACCCTCCCCAGACCCTACAAATAACTTTGCTATTTGTAGGATTTATTAGACTTGGTGGTTATTGTTGTATATGAAGTTTGTGAGAGAAAAAAAAGTGGATGTACAGGTCTTGGTTTGTTGTTGAAAGAAGGTTGGACAAGAAGAAGGAGAACATTCATTCCAATTGAAATTATTGTGTATATCTACTTTAAATATCATCCAATAAAGTCTAGTTGTATTCCATAATAAAAATTATCCTATACGTTAATAATCAAACATTCATGAACATTTCTTTTACCAATGGGTTGTCGTCAATTACACCTTTACCTGTCTTCTGCTCCTCAACCTATGGGTCTTCCACCGCCCATGTTCCTAGTTGCATACGTTCTTCCACCTTCTGCTCACACCTAGAGAGAGAGAGAGAGAGAGAGAGAGAGAGAGAGAGAGAGAGCTTTTAAGGAGGCTAAAGCCGTTACTCACCCCGTCTTCAACGCATCATCTTCCTCTATCATCTATTCCACCGATCGTTTAGCCTGTTTATGCTCTAAGGTTGAAAGGCAAGTAGATAAGCATATTCCTACCTGTATTTTTATTTTATGTATTCGTCTACTTCTACTACTGATAATGGTAACGATTTTGAAGTTGACTTCTTTGCCTTCTTGAAGGTGGTTTGGGCATTAACCAACACAACATTGAAACCTAATCCAGCTTTCAGACATGTTTAACCATCAGTTGGATGGTGTGGTTCTTACCGCCTTTGTTGGATTGTCGATGGGTTGTTGATGGTGTTGGCGCTGACACCTGGTAGCACCGCCGCTTGCAAATCTGAAACCTTAACCCTGTGCCTCCTCTCTCCGTATGTCTCTAAATATTGGGTTGGTAGTGGTGGAATTTTTGTTAATAATTAATATTCATTTAGTTAGAGTTGAAGTTAATCCTAAAAATGGTTACAAAGTTTTAACTTTATTTTATTCTTATTTATGTATATAGTTATATATTAACTATATTTAGTAATTCAAATATTTAAATTAAAAGTAAAAAGTAGGTGATGATGTGGAAAAAGTAAGGATATGTAAGGATGTTGGTAGGGTTGGAGTTAAAAGTGAGGGTTATAAGGGTGGGCGGGGTGGTCCGTGATGGCCGTGATGGTCACGAACACTGGCTGCCCAGTGAATCATGCTCGCGATGCAATAAGAATGTGATGGTCATCACATCCAGTGGAACGTTTGGCAACGATCATCAGACCGTTAGCTAGCCGTTATAAAAAAAGCTTTTTTAATAATTAAACCCTCTATATAACCTCATTTTTCAACAAAAACTAATACCACAACAATCAAACAATATATCCAACAATTAAACAAACCTCAATCAAAAGAAATTCAATCTCAAAAATAAAAATAAAAAATGGAAGGATCGAGCAAGAAACAATCGGCTACGAAGCGAAAGTTTAAATCAAAGGTTCGGTCTAATTTAGGCGAACGAGCTAGGGTGTTTTCATCGATGTCTTCGCTATTTTGGACCATAATACGTGTAACCCCATGTGTTAAGACCCCAACCATCTTACCGGTCCACATATTACGATTTTTATTAACGTATTCGGTTTAAGTTCACGCAATCACATACAGTTTGCACATAGTTTCACAGAGTATCACAGAAGCACGTAATTGCAATCAATCTTAATCAATTAATTCACAATTATTTAACTTCATTGTTCACCAACGTCCGAGGTTCACTAATCATGTATACAGTCTGGTAATTCCCTGAATTACCACTTCATGCAGTTATTAACCTATAAGTGTGCAACATGTGTCCTATCTAGCTAACCCTAGTTAAGTAGAATGCAAGGAATGTAACTAGAGTTTAGTTAAAGTGAGAACCTGAAATTGCGGGGTATCACAGACTAGTTCTTGATCATGGAGCATCTTCATCTGTTAAAGCAGAGGTTTTTTATGTTGTTTGTTATTTTTTGATTTTTTTGTATGTTTTTGATAAATTTGGGACAAAAACAGTATAAAGATTCATATTTTACTGTAAAGAATTATCAATTTGATATTTTATAACTGTTTGTTATTTTTTGATTTTTTTTTGTATGGTTTTTTTTTTATTCTAGTCAAGATCTTGACTTTTTGTGACAAGAATGGTTTTTGACTTTTGTATTCTAAAATCTGTAACACTAAAATACAAGTTGTAATAACGTATCAAAAGTTGTAAAATACAAGTTGTAAAATGCCATTGTTACAATGTAACCTATTTTATTTACCATGTTTTGATATGTAACAATGTAAACCTATCTTGTTACAATGCTAAAATTATTAATTTTGCTCTTTACAATGTAACATATTTTATTTATCAAGTTTTGTAATGTGTTTCATTTTGTAGCTCGTCTTTTATTTATCTTTGTGGTTTTCATATGTAACACTGTTACATGTCTTGTTACAATGTTAAAATTATTAATATTGCTCTTTACAACGTAACATATTTTATTTATCATGTTTTGTAATGTGTTTCATTTTGTAACTCGTCTTTTATTTATCTTTGTTACAATGTTAAAATTTGTAACCTGCTTTATTTATACGTTTTTATGAAAGATTGTGTTATTTACAATGAAACTTATCTTTGTTACAGCCTAATAAAATCTTGCTGGAAAATTTAGAAATAGAAAGAAAGTTGGAAAAGTGTGAGAAAAAATGAAAGAAAGAAAGAAAGAAAGAAAGAAAGAAAGAGAAAGTGTGTAAGAGAGAGAAGAGAGGAAAGAGAGTTAGATGTGTCAGGGGAGAGAGAGGGGAGAGAGAGTGAGATTTGTCTAGAGAGTGTTTTACATTTTTACCCTTTTTGTACTTTTTATACATTATTTAAATCTTTAATAAAGGTGAAAAAGTTAGATTGATTATGGACCTTTGATCATGTAACATGGATGGATGAGATGAAGTTTTCGGAGTTTCTTTAACTGGAGAGGTGTGACATCCGTCACCTTCATCTTTAATCAAGTTGTCAAATTTAGTCCCTATATTTTTCTACGCTTTTGAATTTAAAAATAAAATAAAAAATGAGTTACATTTAATCGTAAACTTAAACGTTTATAGAAAGTGTGAAATGTCAAATTTTTGTTAAAACTTATGAAATACAAACTTAATTAGTTATTAGAACTTAACAAATAAAACATTTAAGTTCTAAAAATTTTTGCTTTTGATTAAAGTTAAGGTGTAATTAACAATAACTCTTTTTTAATGTTTTGTTTGGTTTTCTCCACCATAAATAGTCCGTTTCAATGATAAATACCCGATTTAATTACATTTTTATTGAAACTTTAAGACTAGTTGTTGTAACAGTCATGTTTAAGAACTTTAATGATCGAATAGGTTACAATTCCATGTAGGAGTATAAAATGGAAGCCACAACTATAATCAGATCCCTTTGTAGATCAAACCCCTCAAAACTAATTCATCTCATGTGCATTCCAAGGCCTCTAATTTGGTGGCTTCAATCCTTTTCGATCGACCCCTTCTTTTCTTCTATAAACGTTTTGTAAGTTTCTTGTTCTAAGTTCATCATGCTCAGTTTAGATAGGGGTATAAAAGCCCTATCATTGCTAGAGTTTTTCTGTTGTAATTGATTCGATTGAAAGCTTAGGGTTAGGGTTTATAAGAAATTTGGGGAAGAAGATGAATCTTGTATTTTTAGACTTAATTATGGTTAATAGGACATAATTAATTATATATTTATTTATACTACTTAATGTCTATTTTATAAATACATTACTTATAAAATAGAAATATTCTTATGATTGAAAGTCTTTTTATCATTGTTGGATCATTGTGTAACTAATAATTATTTATTTCAACATTTATGATTATTGTATTTATTTACAATAATTAGTTAAAGTAATTAACTAAATTACTTTGTCTTAATTATTCAAACATATTTTGAACTAAATATTCAATTGGTAATAATTATACTACCTAAACCACATTTACAAACATTGGCATAATATTATTTGGATATACAACTTTTATATTAAAAACTCTAATTCCCCAAATCGACTTAGCAACCCTAATGCCTTAGACCCTAGTTACCTTAGACTTTTAGACATTTCCTTGTTAGTATTCTTACACATTATAGGTTGAATTCTTTGGAATTCCCATTACTTAGCTCACGACCGCTTAAGTTGGATTTTGATCGCTTTCGCAAACTGTGAGTATAACTTTTCCCTTTTTATTGTTTTACTATTTTGGGGTGACTCATGTACCTATTATCAAGTTTATATTTCCTTTTTCTAAAATAGCAATTCTTATGTGTGTTTGCTTGTGTCATTTCGTGTATCTATGACTTGTCAAATCATTAACCGTTGCGGCCTGGCATTTCAATGAATAGTACTATGGTATATACCCTTGTGACTCTGTTGAGAGTCCTCGTCATTGCTATGTATTACATTACTACTAGCGCATACTATATATATATGCTTTCTTTTCATAGGGTTGATTTGACCCGGATACTACTTATTACATCTTGCAAAATAACACATGAATTGCTAAATTTTCTTTACTATATGTATCAAACGGGTATGCTCACCAATACATTTTTGTATTGACCAAATTATTTTCGTATATGTTTCAGGTTCTTATGAGATCACTTCTAAGCTTTTGGAATTGAGACTTAGATTGAGAATTGCTATATTATAGTTTTAGATTGCTAGTTTTAATTGTTGTATTCCTTTCAATGTAATAAATTATTCAATTCAATGTATCAAAATTTACATTTCTAGTCCATGAGCTATTGAACAATCGTCACTACGTGACACCTCGATGTTTCCGCCATCGGTTGGGGTGTTACAAGAGGGTTTTCAATTTACCCCATATATATATATATATATATATATATATATATGGTCAAGATTGTGTACAAAGTGTTTTTTTTGTGAGAAGTGTGAGAAGGATTAAATATTGATACTTAGGCATCATTTTTTGAACTTAGTCGTGATGTTTTGGATTGTTTTTCCTATAAAAAAACCAAACATAACAATTAAAAACCGAAAACAATGTATTTTAGGTTTAAAACTTAAAACACCATGCTAAGAACATTAGGAGTGTGTTTTAAGCGTTAAGTTGTGTGTTTTAGCTGTTTTTTAAATTTAATGACTATAATACATTGTATTGTGTTTTAGATTGTTGTGTTTGGTGTTTTTCAAGTTAAAACAACCAAAAACATCATTCCTAAATCCAAAACATGATGTCTACATGTCAATTCTTAGTCCTTCTCACACTTCTCACGAAATATGTCCTTTGTACAGGATCCTAAACCTATATATATATATATATATATATATACATAGGGTAGGGTTCCTATAAGAAAATAGTTGTGTGTAGGAAGTGTTTTCAACCATTAGATTTAAAGATGGATGGTTAAGATTAAAAGATGGATGGTGTTTAAAATCTAATTAATATATTAAACAATATAAGGGTATGATCGTCAATATGTGTTTTAAATGAGGGTGTCAAGGTCATTTTAAATCAATATTTTTAGAAACTGTTTGAATGCTTTCTACATTTATGGTATCTCCCCCATTCTCTCTCTCCTAATTATTATTTTTATTAATATTATTCAAGACTCAAACATTTATTTTTATAAAACAAAATCAATTGTGCACCCATCTTCAACATTCATCTTCATCTTATGTGTAAGAAACACGTAACAATGTTTTTCTTTGTTATAAAATCGTAACATCAGAAGTGTTTTATATAAGGCTTTTGTTAGTTGATTATTCTATATGTGTTGGGCTAGATTTTAGAGGTTTGCATTGTCTTGGGTTTTGTTATTTTGGTTAGTGGGTTTCGGCCTAAATGGCCCATGTAAGGTGACCGCCCTATGCTAATATAAATAGGGGGTTTCTAAGCCAATTTTGGGTTGCTAGTCTTTGTGAAGTGTTCTCTTGTTTGGCCGAGATGTACCAGACGTCTCCTTGAAGGCGTGTGCACTTGTTTAATAAAATCATTCTCTTTTGAGTTTCTTATTTGTTCTTTCCATACAATCATTGTCTCCGCCTTTGATTGTGTGTTGTTTGATACCTGGTAGAGAGGATTCTGGACTAACAATTGGTATCAGAGCCTAAGAAGTCTTTCGAAGGCTCGGTTTGATATCAAAGGAAGAAGATCAGAGAAGCTCTTGTTGCGAGAAGGTTGATTTTGATGTTTTTGATCTATATTAATTTCATAACTATATGTCTTATCACTAATCAGTTTGTTCTATGCAACCTTGTTTCGATGTTTTAACCTTGATTATCAATTTTATTTCGTTAAAAATTCGAAGAAAATTCTTGATTTGATCCGATTTGGTTGAAGGTCAAACTGTTTGCTAAAATTAAGGAGAAATTTTTTTTTTTAAAAAGGAATGGTTTTAATTGATTAATAATCTCCATATCAAGACGCATCTGAGTTGAAGCCTGTGTCCTACCTCAGCTTGTGTCCGACCTCTGTGTCCGACTCATAATTGTGTCCGACCTCACAATTGTGTTCGACCTCTGTGTCCGACCTCAGCCTATGTCCGACCTCATTATCTGTGTCCGACCTCCAAGACTGTGTCCAACCTCAGCCTGTGTCCGACCTCATCATCTGTGTCCGACCTCCAAGACTGTGTCTGACCTCAACATCTGTGTCCGACCTCCAAAGTGTGTCCGACCTTAAAACTGTGTCCGACCCACACATTGTG
This sequence comes from Ambrosia x helenae, assembly GCA_030844895.1. Taxonomy (NCBI): domain Eukaryota; kingdom Viridiplantae; phylum Streptophyta; class Magnoliopsida; order Asterales; family Asteraceae; genus Ambrosia; species Ambrosia x helenae. The sequence continues at coordinate 20,593,908 of CM061223.1, read as the reverse complement.
TCCGACCTACATCTGTGTCTGACCTCACAACTGTGTCAGACTTAAACTGTGTCCGACCCACAACTGTGTCCGACCAACAACCTGTGTCCGACCAATACACTGTGTCCGACCCTACAACTGTGTACGAGTCACATACAACACTGCTTCAACTGAACTGGACTTTAACGGACTTTGACTGGAATTTGGACCTTCTAAGACTGCTTTAAACAATTTAAAACTGAACTAATAAATTTAAGCTTCTTTTCAGAAATGGATCAAATTGTTAATCAGGCAAATTTGAACGGACTAAATACTGACCAGCTACTTGTGGCTGCCCAAGTGGACAAAGCTATGGAATCCGTCATTGGAACTCATCAGAAAATACCTGTTCTTCAACTTGGAATGTCCTATTCTGAGTGGAAGTTCAGGTTCATTCAAGTCATGAAGATAAAAGAAGCAAATGCTCTGAGATCTATCTTGAATGGACCCTGTGTGATCACTTATGTGGTTAACGAAATAACTAGAGCCACTGCTATCAAACCAAAGAGTATGTATACTGATGAAGATCATGAAAAGACTGATATTGATGAAAGGGCAATTGCTTATCTTCATCAAGGACTTTCGCCTGAAGTATCAATTGGAGTTCGTGACAATGCCACTGCCAAAGAGCTTTGGGAAGCTCTTGAGAATTTGTACGAGGGAAATGAAGAAATGAAAGAAAGCAGAAGAGAGATGTTGAGTCAGAAGTTTAATGGTTTCAATCATATTCCTGGAGAAACACTCGAAAGCCAGATCCAACGTTTTGTGGCCTTAGTGAGTGAAATGAAGACAAATGATATGGTGGTAGACAACTCCGTTATGAACAAAAAGCTGCTAAATACTCTTCCAAGGAGTTGGGACTCAAATGTAACCCTTATCAAGAGAACCAAAGATCTAGCAAGACTCACTCTTTCTGAGACCATATCTTTGATCAAGTCCTATGACCTTGATGACAGGCAACGCTACATGACTCAGACTGCCAGTTATAATAATGCAATCATTGCAACTCCCAGCAATGCTCTAATGTCTCAGCAAGAACCTCAGCGTCCCTCATTGTACTCTTATCCAGCAAGTGGATCTTTGTAGGATCGACTAACGGGTCACCCGACAATCACGAGCTTGATATTCAGAGTGCGGAATCCTCTAAATATGTTCTAATAACAGAAACGAATTGTATTAGATATGACAAATAATCCGGAGTCAATCAAATTCTTGAAGTTTATTATTTGATGAACTTTCAAGATTTGTTCATAGTGACCACCAATTTGAGAAACGAATCATTCTCCCCCTGAAAGAGATATTTGACCCTTGAATTTTGTAAAATTTAGATTTTATTTGAGTTTCGGCTTCGGATCTGAGATTCCAATTGAAGAATACTTGTATTCCAGCATCGGTCAATCAAAAATAAAGACAAAAGAAAGATCTTTTTGGGTTTTTCAAGATAATCAAACAAAAATTAAAAATGCAGGAAATGTAAAACACTATTCACTATCATATTTTTGCGAGTTTTATCTGTTAGGGAAACATATCAGTGTACGGACTAATCTAGAACCCTTATTTGTTCAGTAATAGTTCAAATTGCCAATAAGCATCCTACAACAACTGCCAGTATTGTTGTCCACCTAAACTCAAAATCAAGTTTTATCGCTAGGCACTTTAGATACGTTAAGGTAATATTAAGACTGATGTACAAGGTGTTCCCCGCCACGCGACACATTCCCGTATCAAGTCATGCACAAAGCTTCCTCGTAACCGGTGAGTAAGCTGTTGTCATCCGTATTTTACAAGGTATGGACTCAGTGGTGATCAGGTCTGCAGAAACGCTGCAACAGAGAGACCAGTGAGATCCAAACCAGGGTTCAAGTCAAATACCGTATATTTGATTTTTTTCACGGTACGATGCTTTAGGTATATGATTTGATACCTTAGAGCGAATTCTCATTGAGAATAGGGTTCTAGCATATATGAATCTTTTTGCTCTTTTAGGATTCCCGGACGTCTCCTGATCAGAATTTATTCTATTTTTTATTTATTTTTTAGTTTTTTTTTTCAGGAAACGAAATAGAGGTGTCTCAGTCGTAGGCTGTGACCCCAACGTACGACACGTGTGCCACTCCTAATTATTCTGAGAGACGTCCAGTTCACCCGGATGTACCAACCTCTTAAAGACCATGAAACCTCGGATTTTGGCATGCTATCAAACGAGATTTCGGTACCAAGACCATATGCCAACGCACGTTGATCCACACATGATTCAGTAGATTTAGGTTTATATCACCGTGCCGAACTTGGAAATGATTTTGAGTCTACCGACACATCATTGCAGAGGCTACTTTTCAGTTCCAATATTTTTAAGATGATAAGAGTCCAGACAGTCCGACTGATTGGTTAATATCATCTTCCCTTTTTCACCAAAGAAACTCATTTTTGCATTTTTGCATTTTTTTATTTTTTATTTTTTTTGGGATTTTCTCAATTTTTTTTTTGAATTTTTGCATTTTCTGATGTTTTTGTATTTTTCTGAATTTTTCCCCCTAAAAATCTAAAAATTTGCGAAAAGACAATATTTTTTGGATTTTTCTGATTTTTTAAGAAAAATATTTACAAAAGTGATTTTCCGATGTGGTTTACTCAGATTTTCCCAAAATGCCTTTTACTTTTCAAAGATAGTCAAATTTTCAATTTGTCAAGTGATTTGGTAAAAATTTTGGCAATTTGGTAGTCAGTGTGGACATAAATAATCACTGGATCCTTAGTGATTGTTATGGAAGTTACACTATTAATAAGAAAATGGAGGTGACAAGAAAATGCAAACCGTAGTCAAGCATGTGTGTAGAAGTATCCAAAGATAAACCTGGAAACAGCAGCTCAATGCAGCTACCTGATTCGTCTTCGCAGGTTGCAGGAAACACATGTGACGACCTCCCAAGAACTGATATCCACCTGTTGCGGATCCAGCTTCAATATTGTAACTACCATTGATAAATTCACTAAAGTCAACGAGATCCAGCTTATCACCATTAGGGTACCATAGACCTTTGGTCGGTAACCCTTTAGATAATGAAGGAACCGTTCTGCAGCAATCACCCAGTCCACTCTTATTCATTACTGACATCCGTTGTTAAGTCGAAACACTGGGTCTGGAATTATTTTTATCGAGCATTTTCTCTTCTTTCTTCTTCTTCTATAACAAATTCCCTCCTTGATTGGCTAAGGTTACATATCCTCCAAAGATATTATGATCAATTTACTGGAGCGATGACACCTATTTTGTGCTAAGATACCCCACTGTCAACAATCAAATGACTGCTGATAGTTCCTCCTGGAACACCCTGCACACTCGTTCAAAGATTAGTTCTTGAGTTGGACCCAGGCCTTGACCATCTCTGGTCGGCCTAAGTCATCAATCATAGGCAGCTCCATCCACCTACCATGAGGGGTAGGTGTTTTCTCATCAACAACGGTTGATGTAGATGGTGCTAATGAAGTAGATAAACTCACAGATGGTGCTTCAGCTGCTTTTGGCTTCCAAATCTGGTCATGCTTAGCCTTTACAGGTCTTTGCTTCACAGATTTGGGTGGTACCTGAGACTTCACCTTTGGGTCAGTCGGTGGCTTTGCCCTTTGGTTAGTCTTTGGACCTGCTTTTGGGCCTCCCTTGGGTTTTGCAACCTTGGGTTGGGCCTTTGAGCTTGATGTCTGGTTAGCTTTAGGCTTTGCACCATCAACAACAACCTTTTGTTTCTTTTTCACATTCTTTAGTGTCACCTAAACTTGTTGTTCAGGTGACTTGTATCTTTGGTTGTTGTATTTAGGGGGCTTAAGTGCTTTCCCTTTTAATTTTCTCAGATAGGGACAATTAGCAATCAAGTGTCCAACCTCGTTACATTCATAGCATGACCACCATTCTTCATAGTACTAGGGTTCATACCTTGACTGTCTCGAACTAACCTGAGAAAATCTAGGGCTACAGCTCCCTTGTGAGCTTCTAAATCGAGAGGTACTCGGATATGAATCATAATCAGATGATCTTGGTGAAAAATTTCTTTGATGATTTTGAAGAGAATGTCTCATCTGATTAGTACCTTTCGATTTGATGGGCTTAAGTTCATTGATCTTGGGACCCTTTTGATTTTTCCCAGACCGATTCTTTTGATTCACTTGTTTGGTGGGTTTGTGTTCAACATGTTTCTTCTGATCAACGAGTTTTCTGATCTGAGCTTCAGTAACTGGTACTTCCTCAAAAATATGTTTAATCAAGGATTGATCCACATTCTTAATGGGAAACTCTTTATCAGAAAACAATTTGTCAGATCCCACCAACATGTACAGCCCTTCCGTGCCTTCAGCAAACTGAAAGTGCTTCTTTTCCGGTTCAGGTTCACACAAAATGTGATTTTTAATAGAGCTATGTGAACCTGATTGAGCCTTCTCAGTTTCCTGGGATTCTTTATTAAAATCCTCAAGGTCTACCTCCGGTAAGGCCTTTGGTTTCAATTTCTCTTTCCGTCTATTTACAGAACGTTTATAGTAACCAAATCCTTGATTTTCTTTTTGCCGAGACTGTTTTTTAAGATCAACATCATTTTTACTAAGCACAAACTTTGCAAACTGAAAACCATCTAGCTTATGTTGAGCTTTTTCATAATCAGATTTTGTTTGCGCTAATTCTTTCTTTATTTCCTCAAGAGTTTTAGAAAGCTCAGAATTTTCTTTCATTAAAATTTCATTTAAGTTTTTAAGCTCCATTTCATTTGCTCTCAAAACTTCATTGATGGTTATACAATTTGCTAGATCGCAAGTAAGGGTCTGGTCGTTTTCAGACAGCCTTTCAATCGTACTTTGGAGTTCGGCACAGTTAGAACAGACAAACCTGGAATATCCTCTGTTGTTGTCGTTGTTGGGCCGGTTGGGTGTTCATTGAAGACGCGAAAGCCCATGGTTTGGTTGCATTTGCCATTATGAAAGCCTTGTGAAAAAGTCAACTCTTGGTCAACAAAAGTCAAACTTCGGTCAAAGACGGTTAACACCAATTTTGAAAGTCAAACTTGGTCAACGAAAGTCAACTTTGGTCAACGCGAGTCAAACTTAAATCAAAGACGGTTAACACCTATTTTGAAAGTCAAACTTGGTCAACGAAAGTCAACTTCGGTCAACGAAAGTCAAACTTAGGTCAATTTTAGGTTCAGGTCCTTTCAGGCGAGTAGGAACTCTATTCTTGTGTTTATAGGCGATTAGGGTTTTGTTGGGGCGAGTACGGTTGTAATCACTAGTATTACACGCGATTAGGGTGTAAATGCTAGTGAATAGGGACCTTTCAGGTGATTAGGGGCTATACCACATAAGAAAGTGGGGAATAGGCCCCGAATCGCATGTAATAGGGGCGAATACAGCTGTAATCGTGTGAATATGCTTGTAATCGCCTAAAGATTAGGCGATTAGGGACTGTACTCGCTAGAAGGTCTGCGTACTCGCTAGAACTGATCTGTAACCTCACTTTTGCTCAAAAACTGCCGTTTTTGCCTCAAAATCTTATCCAAAACAATGTGTTTAAACCCCAAATGATTGAAAAAGTTTCCAAAACACTTTTAGAACAAAACCTAATAAAAAACACACGTTTTTATCCATAAACACACACCAAGAATTTGAAAATAAGGGTTTTTATCAAAAACTCAAAGTTTCAAACTTCAAAACAGGTTTTTGCCCAAAAATCACAACTTTCCCATAAAAACCTACCTGTTTTTGCTCGTTTTTGCTATCAAAACACTCGTGATAAGAGCCTCGGCTCTGATGCCACTTGTAGGATCGACTAACGGGTCACCCGACAATCACGAGCTTGATATTCAGAGTGCAGAATCCTCTAAATATGTTCTAATAACAAAAATGAATATGAAACAATGATATATGAGTAATTAACACACACAAATGGGTCAAAAGATTAAAGATTTATCACTAAAACAGAGCTCGAGTGTTTACAATGATCAAATCAGACCTTACAGACCAGGGGAGGGTGTTTGGAGAGTGTGTGTGGCAAGAACTAATCATTAGGGCAATGATTGGGACTATTTATACCTCCCGTACTCGTACAGACCTGTTCATGCGAGTACGAGGCCAGTTCATGCGAGTACGATGCAATCCAGCATGATAAACTAGCGAGTAGGGCCGTACTCGCTAGTAGGTTCATGCGAGTAGGGTCTATCCAGCATGAATACTGATATGGTATAGGCTGTAAATACCTAAATCTATTCCCTACTCGCCTGATGAGTCCCAAACACCCCGAAACGCGCATAAACGTCTCCAAACACCCGAAAACACGTCCAAACAACATATATACTAGCCTAGGGACATCATGCACTAACAGACTCCCCCTTGGACCAGGCTATTATACGATTACGAGCCATAAACTGCTCGATTAACCTAGCCAACGACCTATAGAGACCTATCACTAGCTAGGGACATACAAACAATGCACTTACAATCTTCGTATCCACCTATGTTTGCACCTAGTGCTTCAAAAGGGCCAGCTATGCCTGCTTCCTCTATAGCCACCACTGCTGGACCCTCGTTATCTGCTTCACTCTCTTCAGCTGCACCTTTGTCAGCAGTCAAAATTCCAAAGGAGCTTCAAAGTAACTTAGGTTTATTTGCTGGATTCATGAATTGCTATAATGCGTTTTTGACAGGTCTAGTTACTGTGAAGGATGTTGGAGCATGTGACTTAAATGATGTTAATCAAGATGATATTGAAGAGATGGATTTGACTTGGCAGATAGCTATGGTGGTGCATAGAGCAAATAAGTTTGTGAAGAAGACTGGTAGAAATGTGTTGGAAAACCCAACAAAGAAATTGGGTTGGGACAAGATGAAGATGCGTTGTTACAACTGTGATGAACTTGGACATTTTGCTCGTGAATGCACCAAGCCAAAGAAAGAAGGAGACAATTCTACTCCTGCAGCTGCTTCTCCCAATGCAACTCCGGGAAGTCAATCATCTACCACTCACACTGGATTTGAATCCTCTAACTCCAACAAAGCCATGGTCGCTCAATCAGGAGGTGGATGGGATTGGTCTTCTCAAATGGAAGATCTGAAGATTGTTGAAGATATTGTGTACAAGGCACTTATGGCACAGATGGATGACGACTATGTTCCGTCAGCTGCTGAGGTACATTCTGAAACTTTAGCTGAATCATGTTGCACTGAAAGGTGTAAACTTAAAATTAAGGGTTTTAGAGAAGAGACTCTCTCCGCATACAAACTGCTTGAATACGAAAAGATGGCCACTTGGGACATTAAAAAGAAATTTAACTCCTATCAAGAAATGGTCGAAAAACAAAAACTTGATATCAAGCGTTTGCATCAGGAGGTGAGTGATCATAAATGTCGATATTTACACTTCAAACGACTGTCTGACACTTTGACCACGGAATTGATCAATTTAAAATCAAAATTTGAAAATGCAGATTTTCATTTCAAAAAATTCGATTGTTCTAGTCCTAAAGTTGAAAAAATGATCAATACCCAGTTAAAGTACAGACCAAAGGAAGTGAGGAATAAGGGAATTGGCTTTGTGGAAATTCCTCAACCTTTCAATGAAAATTATTCCTCAATTCCTATGTCGGATGAAGAACTATTGGCTCTTCCTGTGAAAGGCTATGGCCCACCAATAGAAGAGCCAACCAGTCGACCATCTCGGGATCAAGTTGAAGTCACTAAACCTGCATCAATCCCAATTAGAATCTCTAAACCTAAACAAAAACAATCCAAGCAAGAGCAGGCTCCCTCAAAAACATTTGTCAAGTCTCAAGATGTCTCAAAGTAGACTGAGACATTAAATTATGAGAAAAATAAAGAGGTTGATAGAGTTTTCGAGGTCAGCAAAGATGAGGTTCCCTCCTCATCTGAATCTGACGAATCATTAGGTGGTTTTAAAGAGTCTAAACATGAATCCGTGCAAGGTAATGAACCCATTCCTGACCTGACCACCCAGCAACACTCAAGTGTGAGCTATGAGTTTGATTTCATGAAGCTAATTAGGGAGCTTTGTCTAAAGCAAAGAGCAAACAGTGAAAATAATCTGACCGATTCTAAGTCTCACTTAGATGATTCGTCAGTGACTGAACCCGAGTCTGACTCTGATCCAGACTCAGGAAAGACCGACTCATCTAGTTATCAGTCATGTGAAACCACTGAATCATCTGAAGACATGACCAAAGTGAATGATTATGTTTCTATGTCTACTTCAAACTCATTTGATTCAAAACATACGTGCTCAATATCTTCTGAATCTCCTACTTCTTCTGTGGATGAAAATTTCTCTACAAAAAATTGCTTAGATGTTTCTGATAATGTGAATGTTACTAATTTGGTTGATTCTTGTGCAGAAAATGTGATTGTTGAGGATTGGGTAGATGATGGGGATGAAGTCGATGACACTGATTCACTTGCATTTAATAATAAAACACAGAAAAACAATTTCTCAATTTCTAATAAGAACAACAATATTTGTGTGGGCTCGTTTGTTTTGAGCATAAAACCTTGTGACATTTTGTTTGACTCTTTGTTTGTTCCTTCAGATTCTGTTATTTTGCCACATGCTTGTGATAAAACGAAAAATCTTTTGGTTAAACAATCCAGTAAGGACCGGACAGGGAAATATGTCCCACCAAAACAGGTTTTACCAAAATATGAAAAACAGAATTTTTCAAAACAAAGGACACAGTATTCCAATACAGCATCACACAGGTATAGAGATGTCCCCAAGCTCTTTGAGCCTGGAAAGTATGCAAGATCTCAGGGGGATCCACATGTAAAACATCAGACATGTTACACATGTGGAATCCCAGGACATATTGCCAGAAATTGTAAAAAAAATCAACAAAATCTTGCAAGCTGGAAACATCAGAAGGCTCCAAACGGGAATCATAATCATACCAAGCCAATGAAGGTTGAGAAGCCTAAGGCAATGTGGAATGACAAATCCAAGGTGAAGCCTTCTGATGGTGATTGGAATAGATATAAAATGTTTAAACAGTCTGGTAAAAGGTTAAATTCTCAGACTCTGACTGACTTGACAGAATCCAGTTCAAACAAAAGAATGTTTTCTAAACACAAATTTCACTGGAAACCAAAACGCTCTATTCCAATCTCTTCCCCGTCTGTAGGTTCTACTTGTTCTGTGAATGATAAATCTAATCTCTGTGCTAATGTTTCACCTGTTGACATGAAATGGATAAAAGTCCAATATAAGGATACCAACGGTGTACCCAAAACAACTATGGCCTGGGTACCTATGACTAACCAATCCTGCATCATGTGTAGGAACGGCTGTGGAGGACTATCATTCATCTCTGGTACATTGATAGTGGCTGTTCAAGGCACATCACAGGAGACTTATCCCAGCTTACCGATGTTGAATTTTTCAATGGTGGATTTGTCTCCTTCACAGGAGGTGAGAAGGGTTAGATAACACAAAGAGGAACGGTAAGAAATGGTGCTCTTCAGTTCAATAAGGTAAATTATGTTCCTGAATTAAAGCATAGTTTACTAAGTGTGTCACAAATCTGTGATAATGGCTACTCAACTCACTTCACTGACAAAGGATGTTTAATATTGAAACATGGAGTCGTCATTCCAGATGAATGGGTATTACTGAAATCGGATCGTCGAGGTGACGCTTATGTCATTGACATGAACAAACCTCCCTCCAATAACGTCACATGTCTTTTCTCAAAAGTCTCTCAAAATACTGCCTTTCTATGGCATCGTCGTCTTGGACATGCAAATGCTAAAAACTTAAACCGAGTGGCTAAACTGGGATTGGTAAGGGATCTGCCAGTACGTGATTTTATAACAATTGAAAAATGTGTTGCATGTGCCAGAGGAAAACATCATAGAAAACCACATCACTCCAAGTTGGTAAACACTATTGATTCTCTGTTGCAGTTACTCCACATGGACCTATTTGGCCCAGTGAATGTACTCAGCATTTCTCGTAAAGCATATTGTTTAGTAATAACTGATGACTACTCACGTTTCACTTGTGTTTTCTTTTTGGCTAACAAGAGTGAGACTACAGAAATAGTAAAACAGTTTATCATATTGATGGAGAATCAGACCAACTTGAAGGTAAAGGGCATTCGATGTGACAATGGAACTGAATTCAAGAATCCAGAGTTAAACTATTACTGTGCTCAGAAAGGGATTGCGCGTCAATTTAGCTTAGCAAGGACGCCACAGCAGAATGGAGTTGCTGAAAGAAGAAATCGCACCTTAATTGAAGCTGCCCGCACAATGTTGTGTGACTCACAGCTTCCGACATTCTTCTGGGCGGAGGCTGTCAACACAGCCTGCTATGTGCAGAACCGAGTTCAAGTCAACAATGCTCGAATGAAAACACCCTACAAAGTGTTGTTTGGTACTAAACCCTCCGTAAAGCATTTTCGTGCTTTTGGTTGTCCGTGTACACTGTTGCATCTGGACGCTACACCAAAGTTTGATGCGAAAGCTGACGATTGTTATTTTTTTGGTTATGCTGGCAAGACTGCATATAGGGTCTACAACAAACAAACTAGGCAAATCGTAGAGTCGTTTGACGTGCGTTGGCTTGAAGAAAATGCAACAGATGCTAGAGTGGGTCCAGACTAGTTATTTGACTATGAGCCTCTCTTTCGATCTTTTCATATTTTTGACGATGTTTCTAGTGGTGTGAATACAGGTTTCGCAGATTCCTCAATTTCCACTGCTGGAACCTCATCCTCCGTGATTGATGATGCAAAGGATGAGGTGGATGCTATACCTACATCTCCATTACCACAGCCACTCTCAGTTCCTGCCGAACCATTCATTCCCACTACAGATCCTGTGCAACAAGCCAATGATGAAAATTTGTCTGATGATACTTCAGTTCCTACATTCCCTGATCCCATTCCTATTGAGTGCACGGTGGAGCATAGTGACGTAGTTGAAGTTGATCATGATACTGTAGAAGAGACTGCAACAGGTGGTGCTACAATCCTACCTGGATATCCTTCAGTTCCAGACATAGCCATTCCTACAAGCATTCAACGAGATCACCCACTAGAAAACATCATTGGTCCAGTAGACGCAGGTGTTCTCACAAGGAGTCAAACTGGTGACATCAACAGATGCTTGTACTCGTGCTTCTTTTCTCAAATTGAGCCAAAGTCTACTGCTATGGCCATGCGAGAACCAAGTTGGGTTGATGCGATGCAAGATGAACTAAATCAGTTTGAGAAACTGAAGGTTTGGAAGCTAGTTGAATTGCCTCCAGGAAAACGACCTCTTGGCACGAGGTGGGTCTACCAAAACAAAAGAGATGATAGCGGGGTCATTGTAAGAAACAAAGCTAGGTTGGTTGTGCAAGGGTTCAGACAGATTGAGGGACTCGATTATGATGAGGTATATGCACCGGTTGCGAGATTGGAAGCAATCAGAATTTTCCTTGCTTACGCATCGTTTAAGGGATTTACTGTCTATCAGATGGATGTCAAAACTACGTTTCTTTATGGAACTGTGAAAGAAGAAAACTATGTTGTTCAACCACCGGGTTTCACAAATCCAAAATATCCAGAGCATGTGTACAAACTAGACAAAGCATTGTATAGGTTACATCAGGCACCTCGTGCTTGGTATGCTACCTTGACTGAACACCTTCTTGCTAATGGATACACTCGTGGTGTTATTGATCAGACTCTATTTGTCAAGACAGTAAATGACGATCGTATTCTGGTGCAAATTTATGTTGACGATATCATCTTTGGTTCCACCAATGATGCTCTTTGCAAGGAGTTTGAAGAGGTGATGAAGAAGCAGTTTGAGATGAGTGCTCTTGGTGAAATGACCTTTTTCTTAGGTTTGCAAGTTCGTCAAAACTCTAAGGGTATCCTGATTCATCAAGGAAAATACGTGGATGACATTCTTGCAAAATTCAGCTTCAACGATGTAAAGCCAGCCGACACACCAATGTCTGAGAGACCAGGTCTCACTCAAGATCTGGAAGGGGAAGCCGTAGAAGAAACACTTTATCGTTCAATGATTGGTTCGCTAATGTACCTGACTGCTAGCAGATCGGACATCATGTTCGTCGTGTGTCAATGCGCATGTTATCAGGCTAATCCTAAAACTTCTCATTTACATGCTGTCAAGAGAATCTTTAGATACCTTAAGGGGAAACCTAGATTTGGTCTTTGGTATCCTAAGGATTCTTCTTTTGATTTACATGCTTTTTCTGACAGCGATTTTGGAGGTTGTGACATTGACAGGAAATCTACTTCTGCGGGGTGTCAATTCTTAGGCGATCGGCTTATTGCATGGAAATGTAAGAAACAGCAAACAGTATCCGTTTCAACAGCGGAAGCTGAATATGTGGCTGCCTCCGCATGCTGTTCTCAGGTTATCTGGATACAACATCAGTTGGTAGATTACAGTTTGGATTTCTCTCTTACTCCTATTTACTGTGATAATGATGCTGCTATCCAAATTGTGAAAAATCCAGTTCAATTTTCAAAAGTAAAACACATTGCCATAAAAGAACATTTCATCCGAGACTCTTTTAACCAAGGTTTAATTGTGCCTACACACATTCACACTGACGACAATGTCGCAGACCTTTTTACAAAACCTGTTAATCGAGCTCGTTTTGAAGCTCTCTCTACACTGCTCAAAATGGTCCTTTTCGAGGACTGAACTGGTCTTTTGAGTTAAAAAAATAAATAAATAAATAAATAAAAATAAAAAGGTCTTTTTGGTTTTTCTTAGTCTTAGGTTTGTAAATTTGTTCTTTAAATTTCTATTTTAAGCACAAATTTAGGGGGATGTGTCCTAAGAAAAGATCAAAACATTTTTGGTCTCAAAACGAGAGATGAAATGAACTTTCACAAGTTGGATTAAGGCTGACACACGTAAGACGTGTATCGAAACAGTTTGGCTCTAGTGTGATATGTTGGTAGGCTTGGTCCTGATGGCTGAAATGTTAATGATCTTGTGAAGCACTTAAAGATAAAGACACGACCTCAGTAAGGAACATCACTTGGAATCAGGTAGAATCTCTATTTGAATGCTTGTGTGATGTCCCGAAGTATAACACTATGGTCTAGGTCTGAAATCTTTTCTGAAAAACTCATGTATCTCCACTGTTTTGTGTAAGCAAAGACCTGGAGATGCTAGGCAACGAAAGCTTTTGTTGCATCAAGATATATGCTGACCTAGTTTTTCGTTGTCGTGCTATAGATCATCCTTCACCTAAAAGAGACCTCAGTGTCCAAAGATGTCCTGGCTGCTCCTCTGCTGCATCCAGATATATGCTGACCTAGACACAGTCAGGATATTATAAAAGACACCCTCTAGAGTCCAAAACCCAAAGCCCTCGTCATTTGAGAAATCATCTGACTTGCATATTACTCTAAATCTCTTATTGATCTATTCTTTTCTTCTCTCAATCCAGTCCCAGTCAAGGTTTCAGAATTCTAGAACAGATACTGTGAAAAATATGTGGTAGGGAAACTGCTTGCATGATAGAGTGTACCACTTGATATTCTAGGACTTGACTGTAACTTGCTGGTGTGTTCGTACTAAATATACCAAAACACGATAAATGATATCACAGATCAAAGTACGAGAAGGCCTAAGGAAGTAAGTTTAAGGGGACAAATATACTGGCAATTGCTAAGACCGACCCAAGTAGATTAGAGTCGATAAGTGTAGCTCAGCCTGAAACACAGTGATTTGATCTCGTGACAAAAATATTTTTTTTGTGTCTCGTTTAAATAATTTTAGCTAAGTTTCTGTTTGACCAGTTCACGATCTGACTTGGACCCGGTTGCAAAACACACCTCAAATGTTTTTAAATGAGGCTTGGGATTCACGTGGGGCCCACCACACGTTTGGTGGGCCACACGAATCTTGATTCACACAAAAAGAGAGCGGCGGTTGATTTACCCATCATCACAATTCACAAAAATTTTTCTTTCTCTCTCAACTTTACACACACTCGCCGATTCTTCTTATTCAAGATCATCAAAGTTTGTTTAAAGAATCCAAAGGTAAAATATTATTGCTTTGATTGTATGATTATGAAAATGGTGCCCCTGAGTGACTTGCAGGTACACGAGAAGTGAGAAAAACTAAAGATGGTCATCGGAGAAGGGCAATCTTGACGGTTAGGTGTCCCAGACGGCGGAGCGTGGGACTCACGCGCCGGAAATTTTAAGATCAAGCGGCGCGTGAATCTCACGCGTCTGGAGTTCGAACTCAATCAAGATGAATTACAAGTATGCCCTCGGACACCCATGGGATTTGACAGAATTGCCCTCGGACATCCCTGGTCACTCGGACACTCATGAAGATTGACCAAACTGCCCTCGGACATCCCTTGGTAACTCGGACACAGCTCACCACTCGAACACTCTGGTTGACACGTCACCTCGGACATTCAACCTGAGCTCGGACACCCGTGATATTTTACCGTTTTGCCCTTGGACACACCTTACCTCACTCGGACACTCCACACTCACTCGGACACTCCTGAATTTTTACCTAATTACCCTCAGACACACCCCACCCACTCGGACACAACTTTAATGTGTTGTTGTGTGACCTGAGGCCCATTAGGCTATCAGATACGGGGCTGACCATGATCAAGACGACAAAGAGGGGGGCCATTAATCTGTTTAAATATTTTGAAAATTTTTAAATGTTATTGACTGATACAGCTCGTTTTTGTGCAGAAATGGCCGCTCATGTACCAAAGTTTGAAAGGGATCACAACATAGTCTGTTCTTTGTCTGACCCTCCTGAAGACCATATGCAGGAGTTCAAGTCGCTGATAGTGGGACTCAATACTTGCAGAATTGCTCACGCTTTGAGAGAAAATCCTGTGGTGCTTGCTGACTCGATATCTGAATTCTGGAACAATGCAACGGCATGAAAGACAGATACTTTTATTCGATCTAAGATTTGGGGAACTGAAGTGACCATTTCAGAACAGTATATTCGAGAGGTGCTGCTTTTTGGTGATTCTCATGAAGACCTGGTTAGTTTTACAAGAGAGCAGGTTATTCCAACATTGAGAAGGATGGGATATGAGGGTGATTTGCATGCTTCTCCATATATCAAGAAACTTTTTCCTAGCTACTGGAGAATGCTGATTCATATATTTCTAGCAAGTTTGGGAGGAAACAAGAGTGGTTTAGATCAGATGAATTTGAAGTACACTTCAGGAGTGGTAGCGTTGATTGAAGGCTGGGATTTTAACTTTTTGAGGTGCATTTTGAAGATATTATAATGAATGTGAAGACACTGAACAAGAAGTATTTTTATAAGTTTCCACGATTCGTACAATTGATACTGGAGCACAAATATCCAAGTCTGGAAAGAACTATTGAAACATATGATCAGAAGTGTATGGCTCCTCAGGCTTTTGGACTCATAAAGCAGAATCGTAAGGATGCTAAGCAAATGTTTGAAGGAAAGTTTCCATTGGAGAAATTCGGAAATTTTGCTGAGATTGTTGAAGAAGCACAAATTTCTCCATCTGCTCAGGTAGCTGAAGAGCATGATGTTCAGATTGTCGAACCACCATCTACAGAACAACGTTCTCCTCCTAAAAACGTAGATTTGACTGAGGTGGAAAGTGAAGATGAGGTGGAAAGTGAGGATGCGGAAGAATTGAAAGATGATGAAAAAACAACAGGAAATGACGACGATCAGTTTGAGAACTTTGAGTTTGATGATCTAAATGATGATGAGATAGATGACTTTATTCTTGAAAATGCTGAAATAAAGTCGGTAACCGAAGCTGAGAAAGAGTTAATTGGAGAAGAGATCGTGACTCAAGCTACTGACACTACTGCTTCTAAGACTGTTATTCCTCAAGCAGAAGTACTTTCAAGCATATTAAATACCGTTAGAGAGGCTGAACAAAGGATTCCTCCATCCGATGTTACAGCTGAGACATTTGTTGATACTGAAGTTGCTGAAGACCCAAGTTCTGATTTAAGGCCAAGGAAGAGAAGCAAAAGAGATCCAAGGTTGAATGTTACTGCTGATGTTTCTGTTCCTGTAGCTGACACTGTTTCTACTGCTGCTGATACTGTCATGACTGATGCTGGTGCTTCGATTGATATTCCTGTTGGTGTTATAAGCTCCACTACTCTACCTGCAACTGCAACCGAATCGTTTTCTCAATTCATGAGTAAGGCACCAATTACAGGAAGACTAAATGAGGAAGCTGGATCTTCTGGTGCTTCTGGTTCAAGTAAGGTTCTCTTTGATGAGGAAGCCTTTCAAAAGGCCCAGATGGCTTTTCTAGCGGATAAAGAGCAGGGAAAACGTGTGGATGTTAAATTTTTGACGACAGAAGAAAGAGAGGCAAATCAAGAAGAGATTGACAGTGATGAAGATGTTTTTGGTGAGGTGGATGTTCACAGGTTATAAGCTAGAGTGCTGAAGTTAGAGACTGAGAATGTATGGCTAACTGCCCAGGTGCAGAGTTTGATGGAGACGGTCACTGAAAAGGAGCAAAAGATTACTGAATTGGAAACTGGATTGGGTGATGTTTCAGCTAGATTACTCAACTTGACTCAGAAACTAGAGAACAAGTTAGGAAAGGAATTTTCAGAGACATCATCTTTTGTTAACAAAGTATTGACTCCTGCTGAACGTGAAAGATTAGAGAAAGAACATGAAGAACACATGAAGAAATATTTCGAAGATCAAGTTCCCAGAGTTAGAGATCGTCGCCCTGGAAGTGCATATGTTCTCAAGAATTTAGCTGAGCCTTCAATTCACCCAATGGAGGAGCATCCAGAAAGATATGTGACGATTACCAGTGATCGGTATGATACTTATGGTAATCGAACTGGAATAGAGTGTTGGAGATATAATGATGATAAGGGAGTGTTTGTTGTTCATAGAGGCAATGGAGCAATTGAGTACTATGCTTCTACTTCTGGATTCAACTTCTGGACCAAGATTGATTTGACAGAACTTTCAAGAGCTCCTTTCATAAATCAGACGAGAAATCCAAGAAATAAGATTGGCCTCATGTTTC
Source organism: Ambrosia x helenae (assembly GCA_030844895.1). Classification (NCBI taxonomy): domain Eukaryota; kingdom Viridiplantae; phylum Streptophyta; class Magnoliopsida; order Asterales; family Asteraceae; genus Ambrosia; species Ambrosia x helenae. Next base: position 20,576,819 of record CM061223.1, on the reverse strand, counting down.
ATAAGAAGATTCAGGAGCAGGCGAAAGTGAATTTCAGGGATATGAAGACTGCTAGCTCAATGTTGGTGGAATATAAGGGTGTGCGAGGTGCTGATGGAAAGCCTTTCAAGACGGTTCAGTGGCCACCTACTGAAAAATTGAAGACCATTCCCTTAACCAAGCCAATGGATAGAGGTTGCTTAAAGGATATGAGATTCTGGGTCTATGATCCTACTTCTGCATCTGCAGTGATTGTTTGTGATACTGATGAGTTTAGAATATCTGATGCTAGAGATCTAATGAGTTTGCATTCTGAAGATGTTCAAGTTCTAGCTAGACATCAGATTCAATGTGACCCCACTTATGAAGTTTGTGCAAAATCATTCACCAGTGTTGTAGCTCAAGTTGATAGACTGGTGTTGGCGTCTGATAAAAGAGGACGAGTGGAGACGGAACTGTTTGGTCCATATGTTGGCAAGTCGCCTGAGGAATGGAAGAGAGCAATGAAGGAAAAGAAGAAAAGTTCTAAGAAGCGCAACAAGAAGCGGTAGAGACATCACAAGTCAACACAAACCTAGGGGGATATTGTTGGGCTAGATTTTAGAGGTTTGCATTGTCTTGGGTTTTGTTATTTTGGTTAGTGGGTTTCGGCCTAAATGGCCCATGTAAGGTGACCGCCCTATGCTAATATAAATAGGGGGTTTCTAAGCCAATTTTGGGTTGCTAGTCTTTTGTGAAGTGTTCTCTTGTTTGGCCGAGGTGTACCAGACGTCTCCTTGAAGACGTGTGCACTTGTTTAATAAAATCATTCTCTTTTGAGTTTCTTCTTTGTTCTTTCCATACAATCATTGTCTCCGCCTTTGATTGTGTGTTGTTTGATACCCGGTAGAGAGGATTCTGGACTAACAATATGGATAAACATATGAAGTGTTTTATAAAAAGTTTATGTATATTAGGTGTAGTTGTTGTGGATTAAAACATTTCCACGGTGTTTTGTTTGTTATAAAACACCTCCAGTTATAAAACACTCTTGATGTGATACTGTTATAAAACACTTTCGATGATATTATAAAACACTCCTGACATTATTATAAAACACTCCTGATGTTAACCTTCTGCCATGACTAGATTAATCGAACAAGTGATAGAGATGGGTTATATGTTTGAAGAATCGAACAAGTTTTTGGGTATTGATCAACTTATTTGATATGAATATATTTTGAATTTTATGAAAAATAATGAATAATTAGTTAATTTAGGATGATTAATGTAACACCCCAACCGATGGCGGAATCATCGAGGTGTCACGTAGTGACGATTGTTCAAAAGCACATGGTACTAAAATGTAAATATCTTATTGAATAACTTAAATTGTCTTACATAGATGAAATGGGAAAAAATACAAAAGTCTAAACGAAACATGAAATTAAAATAACTTATTAAAAGCAAGCACTAAAATCCAATGCTATGGAACTAAGATCAAACTGCACCTGAAACATGTACAAAATAGGTTTTTGTCAACATAAGAAATGTTGGTGAGCATTCCTAGTTTTAATACATATAGTAAGTTGGAAAATGTTATACAATTCAAGTGCAAAGCTACAATGCAATTATGTAAACTATGTATCATACAAATGAGCGAAATCAATCCTGTGACTGTATAATGTACTAAATGAACGGCGTTGTACTTATCCAAATAATTGGATAATAACTTAACAATGACCATGGATTCTCCGATGAAAAAGGGGGAGAATCAACCTAGGCGGGTTGTCAATCCAATAGCGCTATCCAATGTTAAGGTCGGCTTGTACAATGTTAATGATTTCACTAAGTACAAATGTATTCTACATGTAATGTCTAAGCATAAAGCATGTTTGTAAGCAAATGCACATAGTACTAGAATTGTATTGTAAAAATGTGAACTTGTATTTGTAATTTGTATAAGTGTACATCTAACACCCCAAAAATGAATAAAAGCAAAAAGGGGATAGGAAATACTCACTTTCGCCAAATAACTAGATGACTAAGCGAGCGTGAAAATGCGAGCAATCCAAAGACTCAACAACGAAACTAGTCCAATTTAGAAGAAAAGAAACCGAATAGGAAAAATATCAAGCTTCCAATTCGCCAATTACAAGAGCTTATAATCAAAGCTTCAAATGTAGAAGTAATATACTCTGGAAGAAAGGTATGAGGGAGAGTTTAATCGAATTGAAACAATCGATTTAGAGGTGCAAAGTGTAATGGGTCATAGGTGGGTTTTTATACTAGTTTTGGATTCAATTAGGCTTTAAAATTGGTCAACACACTAAAGTAAGGTTTTAAGATGAATTGACTATTTGACTAGGACTTTGACTAGGATTTTGACTAAGACTTTGACTAGGATTTTGACTGAGACTTTGACTAGGACTTTGACTAAGACTTTGACTGGGACTTTGACTGTTTGACTGTCTCAGCGGACCGCGAGAGCAAAAAAATAATTTTTCTAATTTAATCAATTTTAAGTTCTAGACTTGTTTCCTTCTGTTTCTAAGTTGTTTTAGGACCGAAAATTAAGGGCTTTGAGTATCAAGGTCTGAAACATACATGCTCGGGTGTATATGTGAGTATAAAACGTGCATACTTTTACTTATAAAAATTATAAGTTTTATTAAATTGTGAATTTTGGTCCTATTAAAATACGAGGGTTAAAAATGAAAATTTTGAAATAGTTGAGGAACCAATTATACACATTTATGAAAAGTGAAGGGTGCAGGTTGTCACAGTCTCCCCTACTTTAGAAAATTTCGTCCTGAAATTACTTTCAAGTGAAGGTTTCCATGAAACAAAAGACATTTGTATAAATGCAAGTAGATTTTAAGAAATGCATCAGCCATGATTTGACAAAGTTTGAAGTAGTTGTTTAATACCCAAAATAAGAGTTTGAAAATCCTTAAAGTTTGACCAAAGGTTAGAGAATTAAGAGTTTATAATGAGCAAGGTTTGGGAAAAGTATGTAACTGGTGAGGGCAGGGCAGTGTTATAGTAGCTTCCCTTACTTTAGAGAAGTTTTTGACCTAAGTTTATTAAGGACATGCAACAGGATTTCGACTAACAGAGAATGTAAGAGTATACAAAGTTTGTGTTTTCTGTGTGGATGGTCCAGAGAAAGACTCTAAGAAGTCGAATTGAAGCTCGTGTAAGAACATTCTTATCGAAAATGCTAGCTATTGGTCAACGATCTAATAAAGATATAGTAATGGGTAGGTTCTTGGTCAGACTCCTAGTCCGCTCTCGAAGTATCGCTCGTGCTTATATATAGGGTGTACCGCAGCTAACCCACCACACTACTGATACTTTGGACTCGTACTGATTGTCTACCAATAGCCTATGTAGAATTGTAACACCCCGCCCCTCTCACCACCAATATTGCCCGCTTTGCCCTCCCAGAGCTCACGGATTTGTTTTTGGGTGCCCCGGTGGAAACTTCCCAGGAGGTCACCCATCCTGAAACTGCTCCCACCTGAGCACGCTTAACTGTGGAGTTCTCCTCTCATCCACTAACATTAAGCCCCAAAACGCGTTGATGATTTAAGAGGCAAGACATTACTTATGAACCAAGGATCTCTCCTGGCCACAGCCGATGTGGGATTTTCCTGGGGTGTCACATTCACCCCCCGTTAGAGTCTCATCGTCCCTGATGAGGTATGCACCCACCATCCCAAACGGCACAGGAGTGGCTCTGATACCATCTGTAACAGCCCAAGCTAACCCGTACCACGATATTTCTGTAACACCCCGCCCCTCTCACCACCAATATTGTCCGCTTTGCCCTCCCAGAGCTCACGGATTTGTTTTTGGGTGCCCCGGTGGAAACTTCCCAGGAGGTCACCCATCCTGAAACTGCTCCCACCTGAGCACGCTTAACTGTGGAGTTCTCCTCTCATCCACTAACATTAAGCCCAAAACGCGTTGATGATTTAAGAGGCAAGACATTACTTATGAACCAAGGATCTCTCCTGGCCACAGCCGATGTGGGATTTTCCTGGGGTGTCACATTCACCCCCCGTTAGAGTCTCATCGTCCCTGATGAGGTATGCACCCACCATCCCAAACGGCACAGGAGTGGCTCTGATACCATCTGTAACACCCCGCCCCTCTCACCACCAATATTGTCCGCTTTGCCCTCCCAGAGCTCACGGATTTGTTTTTGGGTGCCCCGGTGGAAACTTCCCAGGAGGTCACCCATCCTGAAACTGCTCCCACCTGAGCACGCTTAACTGTGGAGTTCTCCTCTCATCCACTAACATTAAGCCCCAAAACGCGTTGATGATTTAAGAGGCAAGACATTACTTATGAACCAAGGATCTCTCCTGGCCACAGCCGATGTGGGATTTTCCTGGGGTGTCACAAGAATCACACACCACCCCCCATGTACCTGTAAATCCATGATTGCGTTCCGGACCGTAATCGTCGATTTACCTTACACTAGGGTGCTATGCTTTTCCATAACACTAACATAAGTAATACAAGAAACAATGCGTGCAACCAAAATGTGTTAAGTAGTAGATACTGCTCAAGTATAAGATGCGGTTAGAGGTTCTTCCCCTTTCAGGTTCACCTTTTAACCGTAATGAGATTAATGTGTAAGTATAAGACATGATTAGGGGTTCTTCACCTTTCGGGTTCACCCTTAACCGGTAAATTTTTGTTCACATCATTGGGCTCTAAACAACCATATGGATAAACTCTGAGGATTACACCGTTCCCCTTGGGTTAGAGGAATACTCTGAACCGAGTCGTACATGGGAACTGGCTTAGATCTCATACGAGCTATCAATTAGTATGTTCGTTGGCCATGATGATGAACAAAATAATGTAAAGTATAACAGGGTTTTGTTCACAACAAAACAAAAAAAAATATGCATACCAAATATGCGTTCATGTAAGTATATAAGTATAGCATAAAATTTCGATTGAAAGAATAGCATAACGTAAATCAAGTAAATCGCACAATTTGCACAAAATGAAAGTAAACGAGTTAAATTAATGCTCAAAAATAGTGTTGTAAGAATAACTACTAATAACTAGTGCGAGAATAGTTGCGAATAACGCGTGAAAATAACTACCAACAAAAGAATAATACAAAAATAATAAGATAATGTACGAACGTAACTATAAATAGAATGGTGTAAAAAAATGAAATTTATTGTAAATGAAAGTGCGCTGAACAGACGTATAGTCTACTGGTACGAGGATAACTTTTTGGAAACCGAAGAATGTTTTAAGTTCAAAACAGGTTCACTTGAAAATATTTCGTAGGTACACATTTTCATGTGTTTACGAGAAGTCGAGTTTGAAAAGTGTTATATGGTATATTATTAGTTGCAAATTCCTCCTGAAACAAAATATATTGGATACGTTATATGAAAACATGCAGATTTACATTTGATTTGTAAAATATGCAATGCAAGTTTATAAAATGCAAGATGAAAACATTTCATGAAGTGTGTGTAAATCTAATGTGTTTCAAAAGACCAAGATTTAAAATGATGTGAAGGTTGTGAATGATCCCAAATGCCTTGACGAATTTTGGAAAATAAAATTTTCTGTATTTAAATATTTCTTTAACTTGTGGGTTGAAAAGTCAGAAAATTTTAATTGTTATGAAATGTTGAGAAAATCGAAGTGTTACCCGTTAAGACTGGGTAAACTTGAAACCTTTTAAATTTTCAAACTTTTACGAAATTTATACATTGAAAGATCATTTATTTGCAGGATCGTTAAGGCATCTCTTTGGGCTCATAGCGGGCTATTTGTTTCAAGGCACAAGGTGTATGAAAAGTGTGTTCTAATTTGGCGAATAGGCTTTGTGAAAAGACTTATAGAATAAGTTGTCAAATTAATCGTTTTAGAGAGTAGTGTACTAGTGCGTATCGTGTAGGTAGACATTTATGTATGAGTTTAGTCTGACTAAGAAGTTCTAAATAATGGTAGTTGGCTATGGCTTAGGAGACTGGGCGCAACAATATTAGTATTAGGTATATGAGAATAGACTGTGACTTCGATCAAGTAAGTTTGTAAACATTAAGGTATAAAACAGGTTGAAATAATAAGTTTGGAAAAACCATGTTCATTTTTAATTGTATGATGACGCAACATTCCTAAAATCAGGATGTGATCAAAGTTAAACACAGAGTTTAAAACTTAAGTCGTGGGTAAAAATGTTTTAACGCAAAACGAGTAATACCTTATAGTGTAAGAATCATGAGCATAAGTGAAATAGTGTAAGCTTTAATGCGATAATATATCGAACAAAAAAAGTTTTAATAATGATGATAAGGAACTCAAAATCGAATGATCAATAAATAATAGCATATGAAACATCAAGTGATTAAATTGAGTCTTCAAATGATAAACTTTGACTAACTCAAGTATTTGAAATTTCCTAGTGACTTGTGGGGGCGTACTTTAGCCTATAAGTGAATGCTCATCCCAAGAGTTCCCGGGTAGGTATACGGGTCCCTCGTCTGATTGGGATTTATACGAAATACCAGGCCTAGACAGAAAGCTCAGGATACAGGCGCTCACCCTTCCAGATTGCACGTGCCCCATCAATAGTGAATTCCAAAACTTTAACGAGATTAAAAACAAGATGCAAAAATAGATCCTTGAGATTTGGATTTCACTCCTAACTCAAAGATGTATTTCAAAATTGAAAACGATTGTGGAATGAAACCAATCACTAAGTTAAGGATATGACTCCCAGCTTAGTGGTTAAGTTCCTTTTTGAAAGAAATACTCTTTAGGTGTGGATGTCACTCCTATCTCAAAGATATATTCCTAAGATAAATAACATATAGAGGAGTGAAACTAATCACCAAGGTATGGATGTCACTCCTAACTTGGTGATATCGTTTCGTTTGTGAAATACGAGTATCTTCTTCTTTAAACAACACACCGAAAGAATAACGAGAAACAATCATAGCGAAAATATCTTGAAAGAAAATAATAGGATAAAGAGAAATAAACGCGAGAGGACTCGTGAATGTAAGCTTGGTTATAGACTAGGCTAAAAGGCATTCTAATAACCTAATTCCCTATAACCATGGCTGTGATACCAATCTGTAACACCCCAACCGATGGCGGAATCATCGAGGTGTCACGTAGTGACGATTGTTCAAAAGCACATGGTACTAAAATGTAAATATCTTATTGAATAATTTAAATTGTCTTACATAGATGAAATGGGAAAAAAAAATACAAAAGTCTAAACGAAACATGAAATTAAAATAACTTATTAAAAGCAAGCACTAAAATCCAATGCTATGGAACTAAGATCAAACTGCACCTGAAACATGTACAAAATAGGTTTTGTCAACATAAGAAATGTTGGTGAGCATTCCTAGTTTTAATACATATAGTAAGTTGGAAAATGTTATACAATTCAAGTGCAAAGCTACAATGCAATTATGTAAACTATGTATCATACAAATAAGCGAAATCAATCCTGTGACTGTATAATGTACTAAATGAACGGCGGTGTACTTATCCAAATAATTGGATAATAACTTAACAATGACCATGGATTCTCCAATGAAAAAGGGGGAGAATCAACCTAGGCGGGTTGTCAATCCAATAGCGCTATCCAATGTTAAGGTCGGCTTGTACAATGTTAATGATTTCACTAAGTACAAATGTATTCTACATGTAATGTCTAAGCATAAAGCACGTTTGTAAGCAAATGCACATAGTACTAGAATTGTATTGTAAAAATGTGAACTTGTATTTGTAATTTGTATAAGTGTACATCTAACACCCCAAAAATGAATAAAAGCAAAAAGGGGATAGGAAATACTCACTTTCGCCAAATAACTAGATGACTAAGTGAGCGTGAAAATGCGAGCAATCCAAAGACTAAACAATGAAACTAGTCCAATTTAGAAGAAAAGAAACCGAATAGGAAAAATATCAAGCTTCCAATTCGCCAATTACAAGAGCTTATAATCAAAGCTTCAAATGTAGAAGTAATATACTCTGGAAGAAAGGTATGAGGGAGAGTTTAATCGAATTGAAACAATCGATTTAGAGGTGCAAAGTGTAATGGGTCATAGGTGGGTTTTTTATACTAGTTTTGGATTCAATTAGGCTTTAAAATTGGTCAACACACTAAAGTAAGGTTTTAAGATGAATTGACTATTTGACTAGGACTTTGACTAGGATTTTGACTAAGACTTTGACTAGGATTTTGACTGAGACTTTGACTAGGACTTTGACTAAGACTTTGACTGGGACTTTGACTGTTTGACTGTATCAGCGGACCGCGAGAGCAAAAAAATAATTTTTCTAATTTAATCAATTTTAAGTTCTAGACTTGTTTCCTTCTGTTTCTAAGTTGTTTTAGGACCGAAAATTAAGGGCTTTGAGTATCAAGGTCTGAAACATACATGCTCGGGTGTATATGTGAGTATAAAACGTGCATACTTTTACTTATAAAAATTATAAGTTTTATTAAATTGTGAATTTTGGTCCTATTAAAATACGAGGGTTAAAAATGAAAATTTTGAAATAGTTGAGGAACCAATTATACACATTTATGAAAAGTGAAGGGTGCAGGTTGTCACAATTAATCTTCATAAATATCCATATGTTAGTTGCTAATTTAGTGGGTTTGTAACAAATAAAAGATGGATAAAAAGTCTATAATGCCCTTCATCTAAAGATTTAATCAGATTTGATCTAATGGTTGAAAATACTTCCTACACTTCCTACACATAACAATTTTCCTTCCGGATCCTTTACCTATATATATATATATATATATATATTTGCTTAGGGATCATATCTATTTATTCACGAAGATATTTGCGTAAACCAACAATGTATGATATCCAACGCATATACGAGGTTAATGGTAAAAAACATGGGTTTCCCCGGAATGCTTGGTAGTCTCGATGTACGCATGTTGGTTGGGCTATGTGTCCTACGGCTTGGCGAGGTTAGTTTCATCGAGGTGATCATTCTGGACCGAGTATTATACTTGAAGAAGTGGCCTCGCAAGATCTTTGGTTTTGGCATGCTTTTTTTTATTTGCTGGGTCAAATAATAACCTAAATGTTATCGACCAATCACCTATATTCGATGACCTTATCGACAGGGTTGAGCCGCCCAATCGTTTTACGCTAATAACGTAAATTTCAAGTACGGCTACTACTTGGTCGATGGTATTTACAATGAATGGGCGACACTTGTTCAATCTTACTCGTCTGAACTTAAAGAAAAACGCAAGTACTTTACAAAGAAACAAGAGTCGGGAAGAAAAGATATTGAAAGAGCGTTCGGCGTTCTTAAAAAAAGATTTTCATTGATTGCCAGCCCAATAAGGTTTTGTACATGAGAGAGGATTATGGATGCCGTCTATACTTATATTACTCTACATAACATGATATTGGAGTGCCAAGACATGGCGATATGTCAAAATTACCAAGGTGATATCCATCATGCCCAATCGACAATCGCTGATATCCAAAGACTCGACAACATAAACAATTTCAAGAACTGTGAGATACACGAAAACCTCCGTCATGAATTAGTCGAGCATTTGTGGGCTAGATGTCCCGATGATCTTGTATTAGATTAGTTTTTAGTTTTTTATAGTTTGTATTATTGTAAACATTAATCTAATTTTTAGTTAAGTTTATTTTTGTATTAATATTATAAATTTGACAAATTTAGAAAGTATCAAAAAAATAAAAAATAAAAAAACCCGGATAAAGCTGCTCACCTCTAGCCACAACAGGATCAGGTGAGCGACCAGCAGCTTTATCAAGCTGCTAACTAGGCGCTGACATGATGCAATATGAGAGGATAAAGCCATGGCTCACCTCTAGCCACAACGCATAGTCTTATAATAAACTAACTACTTCATGATTTTTAAACGAACATTGTTTTCTCATACGTTACAATTTTCTTAAAAAAAAATACACCATAAAAACGTGCATTTTATTCTCTTTAGTTTGACTACAGTATTTCTATAGAATTTCAATTAAAAATTGATATATTGCATGCGTGAGTAACAGTGTATAAATGTGAGGAATAATTACATCGTTAATCGAAACCAAAACAAAAAAGGAATCAACCAAAAACTAAATTAATCAAAAATTAGTTATCGATTTTTTGTACTATTGTTTAACCAAAACTAACCATACCGATGACTTTGTTTCGTCTTTGAATGATGATAATAACCGAACCACACACACTCTAGTAGCATCTACGTTTTCCACAGCATCGCGCGAGCATTTTGATAGTATTTAATAAATCACAAACTCAATTCATTTTGAGCTCTATATCTAGAACCTAACCGATTGACTGCTTGAGCTCGCAATGTTCCACCCAACCGGGGATGGGGGGTTGGTTATAAATTGGGCCCACAATCACACACCCCTTACCCAATTAAAAGGGGTGTGTAATTGTGGGCTCAATTTCAACGATAACATGCTGTTTGAATGGTTTTTTTTTTACCAGTTTTACATATAAATGCATATATATAAATATAACTTCATATGTTTACCCCACATCGGTTAAACTCTTCAACTTTGTGTCTTTCATCTTCAATATATTTTAAGTTTAAAAAAGAAACACGAGTTATAGGTTTTCAATTTATCCGACTAACACCAACGGTCAAAGCTCACTCGTACCAAACACCCCGAACAACCCATAAAGTTATAACCCGCACAACCTTTCACTCCACAACTTGTAGCGGGTTTATATCACCCTACTCTTGATTCTGAAACACAGTATATGTTTATTCAATGTCAAAGCTCGCAATGTTCCACCCAACCATATGCAGCCGAAACTCAACCCGAAATGCTACAACCTTCGGACCCGTAAAAACCAAAGAGGAACATAAAAAAAGGGTGCCATAGGCCGAGTCTATAGTGCTTATGTGTGGGTCAACGTCCTCGATCGAGGACCCGGCTATCCATAAAAATATTTATATTTTTTTCTGTTTATAAAAATAATGTTTATTTATTTAAACATCTATTAATGTTTATAATTTTTTAAATGTTTGTTTTTAACTTTTGTAAAAATGTTATTGTATTTTATAATATTTATTTTTTAAAATACGAAACGCACACAAGGCATCGAATTTTGGAAAACGTGTTTGTACATCGTTTCACCAATTAATGGGACGTGAAGGATACTAGAATTGAGATACCAATTTCCAGTTAATGGAAAGAAATGCGTCGAAAATTCACCACCTTTAGCGACATCTATAACAACCTATCAAACAATCGTAATAGGACAAGCGTGTCTAGCGATATGGACAATATGTTGGCTCATTTTCACTACAAATAGGATAAGCTTCCCACGTTCACACCGGAGCAACCTTGGCCAATCCTTTAGGGAATCACCAAGTGGCATCTCGTTCAAATTTTGCTGGTAAGTTGTCGCAATTCTCATAATTGCGACAAATTTCACACTAAAAATTATTATTTTGTTTATTAATATGTTATCTTACTAACATTAACAAATAAAATTAAGTTTTGACTTAAGTTTGTCGCAAACTTTATAATGTTTTCGACAAAATTCCCACAAACACTTTTGTGGGAGATTTAGGGGTTTTCTATGTTGTCGGAAAGTTGTGGGAAACTTAGTCGCAAATTTTGAGTTGCGGGAAAAATGTCGATATATTTTTTTTTTAGAAAAAATCACATTTTATAGTAGTGAAATTTCTTATAGTAACAATAATGATTTGTGCATTGGATTTTTTAGTAGCGTACACTTGGGTATAAACTGATTGTATTTCAAATAGATTTCTTTTGAAAAGAAATGGATTTCTTTGAGGATATGTTTGTTAGATTATATATATAAAAATCGTAAACCTAATTATCCAAATAATCACATGAACAAGTTTTAGATTTATCTTTCAAACAATCAAACGTACGTAGTTTGAGATATTGATAAAGATATATATTTTGAGATATTGATAGAGATATATATATTTTTAGATTTTAATCATATCAGTAGTATATTCTTGTGTGCCAAGTTTGTTAGGGATATATTAGTAAGCCAATTAATCACAGGAAGTAGTTTGGTTTTCATATCTATTCAATGCTTTGGAAGACAACAGAAAGGAAGAAAGGAAGACACTTACCTTTGGGCTTTGGGTATAAACTGATTGGCTTATTTATTTGAAATAGTTTTTCTTTTGAAAAAAATGGATTTCTTTTGGGATAATTAAGTTTGTTAGATTAAATATATATTTGAAAAGAAAATTAATAAGCCTACTTATCTGTTTTCAAACGTAGGTAGTTTGGGATATTGATAAAGATATATATTAATTTATAGATTTTACGTACTCATAGTACTAGTAGTATAGTAGTATGACTCTAATCAAAATACGTTTCTTGGGAGCTAAGTTTGTTAGGGTTATATATTAGTACTCACAGGAACTAGTTTGGTTTTCATATCTAATATTCAAAGCTTTGGAAGACAACAGAAACAAAGAAAGGAAGACATTAATGGTGAAGGTTATAATAAGAAAAGAAGACGTTCAAAAGCATTCATGCACTGGAACAAACCACACTCTCCGCTGCAGAAAGAAGTCTCTGGTCTACGCTGATCCATCCACCAACAAAGCGATTTACACCTGCAAATACCATCCCCACCTCATCGAAGTCGTGTCAGTACATCGTGTCGCTGCTATGTCTGTGAAGACCATATCATTCATCAGAAGACTCCCTTGTGACGACCAGACCACCTCCCTACCACCCTTGGTTTGTTCGAGTAAGAAAACGGTGGTTCTCGACATGGACAAAACCCTAATTCATTCAGTTCGTGCATCAAGAGTAGTTGATCCAGAAAGGTATGACTTCGTAGTGAAGACGTTGCCAAATGGCGAAGGAGATATTGCGCGTTATGTTTTAAAACGTCCATTTGTCGATGAATTTCTTCGGTTTTTAAGCGAAAGTGGTTTTGAAATTGTGGTGTTTACTGCTGGAGGCGAGGGGTATGCGTCTCAGGTGTTGGATTCATTGGATAGAGACAGGTTGATTTCGCGCAGATTGTATCGGGATTCATGCACGAAAATGGAGGGGGGGCATGTTAAGAATTTGGCGATTTTAGGGAGGGATATGAAGAAGGTGGTGATTGTTGACGATAATCCGATTTCTTACAGTTTGCAGCCCGAGAATGGGATTCCGATCAGTCCGTTTGTTGATGATCTTGGAGATGAGGAATTGAAGAAACTGATGAGTGGATTTTTTGCAAAGTGTGATGAGTATGAAGATATGAGGGATGCTGTGAAACATTATCTTGGATATTGACATGAAGATTCAAAGTGCATTGACAAATTGGTTGATGCTATTCATAGTGAATTTTTAGATATGACGGATGCTGTTAAACATCATCTTAGATTGACCTTTTTTTGTTCTTCTAAATTCGTTTATGTAACTTGAATTTTTGTGATGTTCATGGTTGAAGCATTTGAATATTTGATTGTATGCTATTCATTAACTTGCATTGTCTAATCTTATATGTGAAGTTGTATAGTTTTTGAGTAGTTTGAATATCAAAATGTGAAAAACAAGATGATATATCCGATACAAGGAGATAGTTATTTTTGGAAAGATAGATAAATTTGTTGATAATGTGAAGATCGAATTAACTAAATCACCCACCAGTCGAGTTAAAAATTTCACCCTAGAATCGCCCCTTCTCATTGTCGAAAACCCATTCTACCACTTCATCTAACCACGATCCCCTCCCATTACTCTTTCTCGTGATCCATTAAGCGGATAACTCACCACACATCCCATCTCTATGACATTGGCATGATTGTATTGTAATACTTCAAGTGAACCTAGGATATCTAGTGCTATTGATCTTGCTCACTAGCTTGCCTCGCAAAATTTATCCTCTCCACTAGTCTTAGAACCACTAGCCTGCAGTCATCCTCTAAATGATTGAGGTTCTTTGGTTTCATCTTCTTTTAGTTGAGCGTCATAAATAAAATGATAGATCGACTAGTCTTCCATCCTCTATATGATTGAGGTTCTTGGTTTTCATCTTCCCTTAGATAAGCAAGACCACGTGAGGACCCTTAATATTAACATCGCAGTTAAACCAATCTTTTATTTTCGTCCATGTGGTTTGCTTATATATGCATTTTTCATCCAAAAGATTTGTTTCTTGCATTTGGGTTCCCGTGGTTTTAAAATCTTGTAATTTTTATCCAACTTGTTAAGCCTATCTAGGGGTGAGCATTTCGTGGTTTGGACCCATGTGAACCTTGGACCTGACACGCGAGAACCTTGAACCCGGCCATTTTTAAATACATGGGTTGGTTTTCGGTTCTAGAGTTATATGAATTATCGGTTTTGGGTCGGGTCCAAACCCACGATTCTAATATAAAACCACAAGAATCGTTTGTATTTTAGTTAGAAATGACTTATTGATGGATTGATAATATATAAAAAAATACAATTTATTAAAATGATCGAATAGATAAGTATTGTTAATGCAAAATATAAAAACAATACTCTTCTTTTCACTATTTTTGTACATGTTATTGTAATCTATTTCATGTAATGTTATCAAAAACATATTATTTACAAGAATAACAATGTATTTTTTGTGAAATATTTTTTGACTTGATGTATATATAGATGCGATATATTCCATAATATATTTGTTATGAGTAAACATCATATACAAAGTGTTTTTTTGTGAGAACTGTGAGAATCAATGGAGAGTATTTTTTTATTATTTTTTTTTTTTTTTGAAATTATACAAAGTGATTTTTTGTGAGAACTGTGAGAATCAAAGGAGGGTTTTTTTTTTTTTTTTTTGAAAATTTTTTCCACATATTTTTAAACATGTATTATAGTAATGAAATCTAAAAAAACAAAAAATAAATAAATTTTGGTGTAGAGTAATTACGTAATTACTAATGTATTTACTTTAGTGACGTAATTACACTAAAAAAATTAATTTTTTTTTGTATTATTCGTTTAGGGATTAATGGCGGGTCATACTAAAAGAAAAGAATAAAAAAATAGAAAATTTAATTTTTAATAATCTCTGGGTCCTTAGCAACAATTGAGCAATGACTTCTCAAACCAAAAATTTAACATCATCACTTACGGGTTATTGCCAACCATATTTTTGAAGGAAATAAGTAGAAAATTGCGTAGTAAATGTGTAGTAATTGGTTTCTGCTGAGGTTTTCTTCAACATCAAGGTTTCATTACAAATGCATAGCAAATTTGAACTTGCGACACATTTGCAACAAAACCTTGATGTTGGAAAAACCCCTCATCGGAAACCACTTACTACGCAATATTCAAAGTATTTTCTACGAAAATATGGTATGGGAAATTTGTGACGCATTTCTTACACAATTTCCTAAGTATTTCTTACTATTGTGTAACAAATTGGTCTAAAAAACATGATTTTCTTTGTCGCCACATATGAGTAGCAATTTTGTCAAAATTTGTGACTTGTTTTTTTCCAAAGAAAAACTTTGTAGCAAAATGACGACTTTTCTAGTAGTGTGTTCGTTGTTTGAAAGAACAAGTTGTGCCATGCATATTCGTCATTAACCTGTCTTTAGATTTCATATAGGAATATCACCCATGCCTTTCAAATCTTTTTCAGTATAAATAGGTTGTTCATGATAGATGTATTTGTTGATCACATGTCCTATGTAGCAATGAATTCTTACTATTTGTAATCGATTATCCATTAGTCCAAATAAAAAATGGTATCAAAAAGTGATTTTTTATGGTATCTATCTATATAATAATTGAGGTCACTGGGGTTGAATGAAGGCTTAGGAGAGATTTAAGGTATCCATATTGAATATGGAGCTCCAACTTGCTCCCTATAAATAGTCTTTTCTACATTTTAATTTCCTACATTCTTCCATTACACTCTCAAATCCTCACTAACAAATCTTTCAAACCACATTCATCACTCTTCTTTTTATTCATTGTTCCTTCTAGGTATGTCTCTTTTTCACGTAGATTGAAGGAAGTTCATCCATTGTAACGTGTTCCGATTCATAAACGTTAAAAATAGGCATATCATATGATCCTCAAACCTGGAAAACTTTTATGCTATCGTAACATCAATCAATTACTTTGACATAAACCGGTTTAATATTCAAAGAGGAAATCGTGTTTTATAAAGGTTAGTAAAAATATGGAATCACTTCAGAATGTGGAAACAATATTCAAACCTTTATGAAGAAATCGTGGTTTATAAAGGTTCCAGATTCGTTTTCTTTAGGTCATCATTTTGTAAAGTAATCGGATGGTATATATTGACTCTTTTTTGATGTTTTTTCATTTGATTAATATGGAACCACTCTTTTTTGTAAAGGAATCGGTTAGTTATAATATGGAATCACTTCTGAAAGTGCAAATGATCTTCAAACCGTTGTGAAGAAATATATTGAATGTTTAGATGTTTTTTCATTTTAATACTAGAATACCATCCACCGCTGCAACTAAAAGGTATGTGGTAGATCTTTTTTTTGTGTGTGTGTGTTTATTAATGCGAAGTAGCTATTTTTCTAAAAGCAGAATGTCATTGTTTATATCTTTTATTATTATGTGTTTGTGATTAGTGATGTTAATTATTATGTTGGATGGGATGCATGACTTTTAAGCTCGAGATATGATGTTCATATATTGTTCATAATTGTTCTTAAAGATCTCATATGGTTTGGTGTTAAAGAGTGGATTGTTATGTTAATATGATGTGATCGAGTAAGGAGCCAAATCTCAGTTCGGATTCTGGATATGGATCTAAAATAATTATGGAGCATTTAATTTTGGATTATTAGTTTCCTAAGTTTGTGCCACATATTTGGAAAGGTAGTAAATATCCTTGAATGCATTAATTAGTGGTTGACCAAGAAACTTAGGCGCCAAGCATAATTTTTTCAAAAATTATAAAGGAGTCGGGTTTATAATAATTCATGTTTCTTTTATTACTTCTTTTTGTCATATTTATTTTTAAGTTAGCGTATTTAATATTTACGTTTATTAAGACTACTCGATAAGCTTTTTATACTGCATTGTATATACTCTTTGAATATGAAAATGCAAATGAGACAAATGCTATTGTTTTGGGGCACACCAATGTCAAATGTAATGTTGTAATTGCTTAGGTACATGTTTTTTAAATCTTTAAATTTTTATAATTCAGTGTTTTCTTTATCTTTAAATTGATTTTGTAAATTGTTTATTCGTGTTTTTGTTTACCAGCTTATTGACTGATTATATGCATTCGTGTGTTAGGGTTTCGATTTATAAACCGAATTTTGTATCATCAGGAGCAGGGCGGACTTTTAATAAAAAAGTTGTTGAAGCTATGTCGTCAATAATATGGGGTAATGATATGTACCCAAAAGTTTATTCTTTTGTATTAATTATATTGACAGTCAATCAATTAAAATAATTAATGTGATTTAGGTTAACCATAATAGGTGGAGTAATTTTAGGACAAAATTTAAATTTCAAATACTAATTTGCACTACATAATTAATGCTTTATCATAATTTACGCTTTTTATATTCATACTAAAATTTAAAATTTCCATAATACAAATATATAAGGAAAAAAACACTTATATTATAAGTGTATACTAAATTAAATAGATTTTGTTACAGAAAAATATGTTAATTTATATATTTAGTTTACATTTTATAAACTACCATGTTTGATATATAACATCAATACATATATATTTAGATGTAAAAGACGTATTTATAATATGTAAACAACTAACAAACCAATAATTTTTATAATACGTTTGAATTTCGTAAGGCATAATTATTACTCGTAGAAATGAATAAACAAAAAAAAGCCACATTTGGTATATTTTATTTTTGAATTTCAAAACTTATAAATCTTTTACACAAAAATACTAAACACATAATGGAAACTTACCAATTTTACTTATACGACTTTAATAATCAATCAAGATTTGATCCTGAAAACTATATTAAGCGTTTAATGTGATTTGTTAAGATTTGAATATTAATTCACATTTATTCTTTTGTATTAATTATATTGACTGTCAATCAATTAAAATAATTAATGTAATTTATGTTAACCATAATAGGTGGAGTAATTTAGGACAATATTTAAATTTCAAATACTAATTTGCACTACATAATTAATGCTTTATCATAATTTACGCTTTCTATATTCATACTAAACTTTAAACTTTCGATAATACAAATATATAAGAAAAAAAATCACTTATATTATAATTGTATACTAAATTAAATAGATTTTGTTACAGAAAAGTATGTTAATTTATATATTTAGTTTACATTTTATAAACTACCATGTTTGATATATACATCAATCCATATATATTTAGATGTAAAAGACGTATTTATAATATGTAAACAACTAACAAACCAATCATTTTTATAATACGTTTGAATTTCGTAAGTCATAATTATTACTTGTAAAAATGTTTAAACAAAAAAACCACATTTAGTATATCTTATTTTTGAATTTCAAAACTTATAAATCTTTTACACCAAAATACTAAACACATAATGGAAACTTACCAATTTTACTTATACGACTTTAATAATTAATCAATACTAATTTATCAGTTATTTTGTATATTATACTATTCTAATTAGTCATAAATGTTATTTAAAATATGATGACAATAACTTCGCTAATTTCAATCAATTTTTCATTGATTGACGTCTTAATACATGCCTTCCATTTTTGCACTTCATCTATATAGATAGTTTTATCAAATC
The DNA here is from genome assembly GCA_030844895.1 of Ambrosia x helenae. Classification (NCBI taxonomy): domain Eukaryota; kingdom Viridiplantae; phylum Streptophyta; class Magnoliopsida; order Asterales; family Asteraceae; genus Ambrosia; species Ambrosia x helenae. The sequence goes on along the minus strand of CM061223.1, from coordinate 20,558,062 downwards.
CATCTCAGTTGCTCTACACAGAATTACTTGATTGTGCAACAGCATTCCAACTAATACTAAAACTAATATTACGGTTTTTAAACTCATTTATATCTTATTGACCGACTTGAATTTTTCTATTACTATTTTACGAATATATTACTAATTACTAATAATTACTAATACTAATGAAATTAATGAAATTGAATTTGAATTGGTAAGTCAATTTGAAATATAAATAATTTAATGAGACAAAAAATGGTAATAAATTTAGGTTTACTATATTTGCTTTACTATAATAACTCTCATTAAATTTATTACCATTTTTTTGTCTCATTAAATTATTTTACGAAATTATGTCTCATTAAATTTATTAAATTTAACTCTAATTTCAGCTTACCGTAATTTAATGAGACGAAATTAAGTTTAATACGAAACTATTGTTGGTAATTATGAATCAATTTAATTCGTAATTATGAATCAATTTAATTCCTATTTATGAATCAATTTAATCAATCTTTTATTATGTATGATTGATTATAAATCAATTTATAATCAAATTAAAAAAAAATCTACCATAAAATCTACCTTTCAAAAAAAAAAATCAATAAGTTAGACTTACCATAACTTAATGAAACGAATTTAATTTTAATACGAAATTATTTTTGGTAATTAGTAATCAATTTAATCCGTAAGATGGAACATCAATTTAATCCATAATTATATATAATTTTAATCAATTTTTTATTATGTATGATTGATTATAAATCAATTAAATCTGTAATTTCAACTTACCATAATTTATTTATCGAATTTATGTATGATTGCTTATGAATCAATTTTACCATTTTTTTGTATTAATGATTCATTATGAATCAATTTAATCCATAATTTAAATACAATAAAGCATTCAGTTGTATATTATTCAAAATATAGAATCGATTAGGAGTAGAAATATTAACTCAATGAATATTCTAGACAACCATTTTAAACATATATCTATGTATACAAATTTTAAGAATCGATTAACAACTAAAGTTTTTTTTTTTTAATTTTAACACTTATTATACAAATCTTTTATTCTAAAAAAGTATGTTATGAATGTGTAGTTATCTAATTGTTATGAATTGATACTTAACTAAGTATAGAGTGTAACTTGCGAAAGAAGGTTTTGTGTTTTGAAATTAGATTTCTAAAATTGAATGAATTTTACACAATTATGGCATAATTGGTCATTAATTTATAGAGTAAATTATATTTCTAAATGTAGCGAAGATTGATTGACTGATTGATTGATAAACCAATCTTTACCCAAATTTTCGCAACCATTAACTTCAATAGTTATTTAATCTCATATTTTTACGAATTCTGATTGGTGTTCATTGCAATTAATAAGATTTATTCAATTTGAAATGCGAATGTTTTTAATATAATTGATTTGAATTACTGATTACGATTTTAAAGTTATTTATTAAGATTTTTAATCTCATTTATTTATATTACTATTTTTACGAATTCTGATTTGTCTTGATTGCAATTAAAAAGATTTATTCATTTTTAATGTTATTTATTAAGAGTTTTAATGTTATTTATTGACATTAATAATAATTGCAAGAATTTAATGTTATTTAGTAAAAAAAAATTAATCTCATTTATATATTATTAATTTTATGAATTTATGTTTAATATTATTGACCGAAATTAAATTTTTATATTATGACTTTCTGTAATCAGTTTTCATTAAAACATAATCATCAAAATCATTTTAATAGTAATATGCTAATTTTAAGATGTCAATAATAATTTGTCGATAATTGGTAAGTTAATTTCAAATGCGGATGTTTTTAATGTAATTGTTTTGAATTATTGATTACAATTTTGAGGTTACTTATTAACATTTTTAATCTCATTTATTTATATTACTATTTTTACAAATTTATTTTTAATATTACTGACCCAATTTATTTTTCTATTATTTTTAATATTATTGACCCAATTTAATTGATTTGAATTATTGATTACATTTTTTGAGGTTACTTATTAACATTTTTAATCTCATTTAGTATTGATTTTCACCGTGGTTTTAGCTTGATTTTTAGGTCATTGGTTATGAGTCAAACCGTTAAAACAGTTTAGGGTCTTCTGGATATATTTACCTTAAATTCTTGATGATAATACAATTATAATGCCAAATGTCTTTCTTTTCCTCACCAGAGTTGTTTTTGACAAATTTCACTGTTTTGTTATTCAAATGGTTCAGGGATCCTATAAGTGGACATAAATTCTTTTCAAAGCCACAAGTTTCAAATCGTCTTGCCATGTCAAATCGTGTTATAGAAGCTAAAATAATTCGGGGAGTAACATTGGAATGAGAACTTTTTTCCAAAGAATTAGGCTATCCCCATCTGATAAGAAGATTCCTTTCAAATTTAACAGAAGACAATTCCCTCTTACTTTATGTTTCGCAATAACAATAAACAAGAGTCAAGGACAAACCCTATTTAGGGTAGGTCTGTATTTGAAAGATCCTGTTTTTACACATGGGCAGTTTTATGTCGCTGCCAAGTGACAAAAGTAGAGATGGCCTGAAGATACTAATATTGGGCAAAGATGACAGCGTTAATAATAAATAGCAAATGTTGTCTATAAAAAAATATTTTGAAGTTTGTGAAAAAGTATGCGATCATATTTTGCATAAAATTGTTTATTTTTTTTTTATAATTTTTGGGTTGTATGATTTGTTAAACTACATTTATTTACTTTGAATTTAATCTTCATTTGTATGTCGGTACAATAAATATATGTTTATTCATTTCATTATTTGTTTTTAAATCACGTCAACTCAAACATTTGTTGATTCATATATATGTTATTGGGTAACATTAAACTTTTTTATGATAATATACAATCAATCAAAATTCACACGAATTGTATTACGTAATTTTCAATAAATAAATTTGCATACTACAATCTTTATAGAATTTTTTTCATTTGACATGGATATGTACCGCGTGTACACGCGGGGCTCTAACCTAGTATCGTACAATATCCTTAGAGCAACAACAATGCGCCGGATTATTGGTCTCGAATTCGGGCGAGGGGAAGTAGATGGGGTTGCGGTGGAGGAGTAGTTGTTCGGATGATGCTTGGTCCACCGGAGTAGACCGGTCATGTTTGGATGAGGTGGGAGCCAGACACATTTATTCTTTTGTATTTATTCTTTATATATATATAAGCGGAGTGTGATGTGGAGATTTGAAGTAGTTGAGTGTTGAAGGAAAAAAGTTGTTTTGTTTTATAAATCAAACATTAAATTTATATTATGTATGTACTTTGTCGCATAGTTCATATTGAACCCGAGTAAAAAAATTTGACGTAAGTTATAGCCCAAACTATCATGTTTAATATGTTTTATAAATCAAATATTAAATTTATATTATGTTATTTGTGTGTATAAGTTTTAAGACATTAATGTAGGAGTAGATTTAACAACTTATTAGGCTTGATTGTTAGATTTTATGTTGTATGTTATAGTTAGAAAATGTGCAACCTTGGGTTTACCGAATACAGGAGGCGCGCCTTTTGCGTGGATCGAACAAAACAGACAGTTGTTCCTTCCAAAATATTACCTGCCAGTTAGCCATCACCCAACTACATTTGTATTATGTATATATAGTTTAGATCGTTGTATTTTTAAAAGTATCAAGACAATAAAATCAATATTAGTTATCCATATTTATGTTTGTGTGAATTCGAGAGTTTTGCGTGTGTTTTCAAGATCCATTTGAAAGTTACAGTGTGTGCGTAAGATCATCCAAATCTGACCGTGTCTAGGCCAATATATGGTATCAGAGCCATAGTTGAATCAAGAGAAAACAATTTCAGCGTTGTGAAAAGATCAAAAACAAAGTTAGGAGAATGTATCGAAAAAACATCAAAAGAGAGATTATGAAGATCAAAGGGTGTGTTACTACTGCTGCACCCAAGGACATCAAACCATGACATGGACGACTTCACAGAAGAGTATATTGTTTCTGGAACTGAGATTTAAGAATGGGGAGACATCTGGTATATAAATCTTACTCTATGAGGCGTGACCCAAGGGAATTCATGACCGATGGGTTGTATAAACCAAACAGGCAAGAGATTAGAACAATCTAAGGAGGTATGAGTCTGATTATGGAAAATTGGGAGGTTGTATCCCTACCTTTTTGGTAAGTGTCCGGTTTCGTGGATGAAATCCTCTTTAAGGAGGTGGAGTTGTAACACCCCAAGTTTGATAATTATTTCATACGCTAATAGGGTAATAATCGACTTAAAACACAACTTAAAATACCCAAATATAAACTATGTGGGGTTCAATCTGCCAAGTAGCTAAACTTGGGTTTATTATTGCTTAAAACAAACCAGGGAACTCTTCCCCAAAAATCACTAAGCTCAAATCCAAGCTAAATCAAGGGGGTTTCTTGTGCTATAGCCCTAAAACGAATCATCAAGCCTTAATCAACATTTAGGTATCTTTTATATAAAAAAATTTAATGTATTTTTAGTTTGGGTGATTATGGTGAAATCTTGCATGTTCAAGATTTTGATAAATTATGTATTTGGAAGGTGTCTCTAGTTCAAGGGAACCTTAATCCCAACAAATTTAGTTTAAAATCATGCTATATTATGCTTGTTGGGTGAAATCACCAAAGTAGTTTATGGGTAGTGTTTGGTGTATAAAACCTATGTATTCAAAGCTAAATTCTGTGTGATATAACTAGGCTTCGGTCTTGAAGTTGTTAAATTGTCCATCATATGATGAACTAGGGCTTATACTTGACTTGAAGGGCAAATGACTCCTATGAAACCCAAAAAATTTAGTATTAATAATTCTTGCCCACCAAGTGTCTATTGAAATGTCCAAATGAGTGAATTTGGACTAAAACTTGTTAATTGAGTTTAGCTTGCTAAGAATTGATAAGAGGTTCATTAATCATATGTATCCATGTGAATGTTTGATTCTAATAGCCTATACGCTTGAAGGTAAGTCACTCGATGACTCATGCTTGTTTAAATATCAAGTTATATGTTTCTTAGATGTATTTGTCCATGCTTGAAAAATACCACAAGAGATTCACAATGGGAAGCTTGTATTCGCGTGCAACTTGATAGGAACAACCTTAGTCGTAGGTTGGAAAAATGCCGGGTAAGTCATCATCATGACTTTATTTATATATGCAAATCACGAGTTAATAGATAGGTGCAAATAAATGGGTCAAATATCTAATCAGTAAATTCTTGTAGTCTTAATCAGCTTCCGAATCCAGGTATTGGCTTGTTAGGTCTTAATGGGTCACAAAATTTGTAATGGATTAGTGTTGGAATGATAGAATTCAGATTTGTTAGTGTTCTAGTGCATATTAAATGCGTTAAAATCGGGCAAGTTATGTTAATAAGCATGGCGTTGGAATCCTTAGTTATTCGAAGACTTAAGAGATGAAATCGGACACATAAAATAGGTTAAAATTGGGCAATATAGCAGTAAATGGCCGTAACCTACGTCTACAGGCCGTAGGCTACGGTCACCTGACCAAATCAGATCAAAATCTGACCACCATAACCTACGGCAAGGAGGCCGTAGGTTACGACTAAGCAAAAACAAAGCAGCAGCATCAGCCATAACTTACGGCCTGACTGCCATATGCTACGGTGGCAGTTCTCACTCTCATATACCTTGTTTCTTGCTTCTTGTTTTGAGATGTTATGATCTCTAACTGGGTTTCATTGTTCGGGTGACCCTGGGTAGGAACTATTAAAGGCTCGGGAATGATTAAGCTCACGTTTTGAAGAACCAACGCATACGCCATATAACCCTTCGCTTCCGCATTTACACTTTTGGGTCCAAAGTTGTCACACCCTCAAAATCCACTTGCGGAGTTTTACCGCGAGGCGTATGACAAACCAGGATCCAAACCAACGATCACAATAAACAAGTCTAAATGAACATAATGCAATTTCAAAAACAATGTTTAAAATCTCCAATCACAGTTGAAGCTTATTCAAAACATAATCCAAAATAAACCAAGTGTTCAACGTTTGAAAACCATGCAATCCTAACTAGACGCCGTGCAGACGCGTGCGCCCTAGTTCCATTGTGCTACCTTAGCGACCTGAGAAAACATGTAAAAGTTTACGTCAGCACAAAAATGCTGGTGAGTTTACAGGTTTGTAATCCAAGTACCATGTTCAACCTGTCCATACTATAACAAATCGAAAACCATAGTACGCTAGCTAGGCGTATGTTTTGTTACTACTACATTGGAAAACCATTACTAACTCGCAAACCAGATGTTGTGCCCGATGTAGTAACCTGTTGTTCCTGTTTGAGACAATATGCACCCGCCGACCCTCCAAGTCGACGAGCGGGGTTGGTCACTCCCAATAGCGCTATTCACATTTCCCCGTTGTGCAAACCCGCACATTCATGGTTCCCCCCGGGACTTCCAAAGATCGTATAGTAAACCATAGAAAACCCATAGTGTGACAGTAGTTACCAAACATAAGTTTTAACACATGTTTTCTCCCCCGAAAAGTGAAACCAGTTAAAAGAGGGGCCGTAAACTCACCTTAAGTTGCGTTACGTCGTAATACGAATAAACTCAGCAGCTATGCTAGTCCCGTAAAGCGGCGACCTAACATATGACAGTTACAAGTACTTAGACTAATAACCCGCAGGTTAGTTAGTCCCTAGATGTCCAGACCATAACCAAGTTCGTTTGAAAACACCGTGACTGTTTAACTGACCCAATGTACAAGACTCGACATCCCATTGGTGACCCGAGACTCCCCGTGTTATGCTTACGCTCTCAAACATACAATCATGCAAACATACTTAACATACGTTAACGACCAACAAGTTATAGCACGTAGTTCACGTATCACATAATTACATCCAAACATATGTTACCAAGTTATTAGATATGTTACGGGGTTCCTAGCATGTTCCTAGATGTCAAATCGGGTCTCGGAATGCTAATTTACACTTACAGCAGCAGTACACGCGATTAGGAAAAGTCAACTAGCATTTAGGTTGGTCAACTGGCATTTAGGAAGGCTAATTGCATGTAATATAGGCATTTAGGGTCATAAGACATGTAAATCTTGAGTTTATAGGCGATTAGGGTCATAAGACATGTATTTCAGGACTTAACTAGCATTTAGGATCACAATTGCATGTAACAGAGGCAATTAGCCCCCAATTGCATGGTATATAGGCGATTAGGGCATCTTTATAGGCGATTGGCCTCCTAATCGCCTATAACATAGGCGATTAGGGTTGCTAATCGCCAATAACCCAGCTGTTCCGGTTTTTCGCGCGTTTAACACTCCAAATCAGATCCAGAACACGTGCAATCATCCAATATCAATCCAACAACTGTACCAAACATGTTTAAACCAAAATCCTTTGATGAAATAAGCTTGAAACCTTGTGTTTTGATCCAAAATCACGTTCCAGAGGTTGTGTGTGTGTTGGGGCGGTTTATGGGACGACTAGGGTTGGTATTATGAAGTTTAGGAGGTCAAGTATTGTATTTATAGTCGTTTTTAGTCGTCCAGCGCGTAACACGCGATTGTGCAGCAGCTATACGCGATTAGCATTGCTAATCGCATGACATTTCATGCATTTAGGGCTAATCGCCCCCTGTAGCATGCATTTAGCATGCTACTCGCCCCTGATGTTCCCCAATCGCATACCCTATAGGCGATTGGGCTCCCCTAATCGCCTATAGGGGTTGGTTCCATGTATTTTGCGCGTTAAACCCCGTTTTAACATATGTTAACACATTTTCACATACCGACAAGTCACATAATGATTGTAAACACATAACACTTGCAAACAAACATATTCACACTCGTTCACCAATTCCCGGGACTCGAGACTTGTATGTTCCGTATGACCTGACGATTCTACGAATCGTCACCATTTGTACACTTGGTTAAGGACTGACATCTAATGAACCTCTAGACTAACATTCGATGATCCTCTATACTAAACTGATAGTTCCCGAACCATAACACGACTTAACTAACCCAGTTAAGTACACTATACGCGTGACACGCTAAGGTAGACTTTCATCTAGACAACGTTGTTAACCAGAATTTGCCGGGTGTCACAAAAGTAGTAATGGCTTGATGTTATTAGTCGTTTGAACCCTTGTTTAACTACAACACCTCTTATTTTAAATTGGTAATTGTAAATCTGTGTAATTATCTTGATTATGACCTTAAACTCGGCGTTTGATCCATAATAATATGAAAACCTTTGTACTTTTGTTTAGGGTCTTACAGGAAAAATGGGTGGGCGTAAGGAGTCATGGTGGTGGAGTGAGGAGGTTCACTCTAAAATATGCGATAAGCAATGGTGATTTAGAGATCTTTTGGGTGCACAGATGAGAAGGAATGAGGAACTTTGAGGGAGAGATACAAACAGTCCAAGAGGGAGGCGAAGATGGTAGTGACAGAAGCTAGGAACGCAGATTACAAACAGATGTACGAACACCTAGAAAAAAAAGAGGGGGGAGCATAATATGTTTAAGATTGTAAAATATAAGGAGCATAGGAGGCAGGAATTAAGGATGGTGAAGTTTATAAAGGGAGAGAATGTACGCGTTTTAGTCAAGGAACATGACACTAAGTTGCGATGGAAAACGTACTTCCATAATCTCTTCAACAACGGGAGGGATTACCAATAAGAAAATGACAACCCATCCACTCAAAGGCTTCAACGGAATAACTGCTATTATCTTCGTATCACACAGGGATAGGTAAGGGAAACACTTAATAGATGGGAAGAGCTAAGGCGGTGCCTAATAACATACCGATGGAGGCATGGAAGTGTTTGGGAGAAGAAGGAGTTCAATTGTAAACTACTTTATTTAATCTTATTTTCAAATCTGGAAGGATGCTAGATCAATGGAGGAATAGTGTAGTAGTACGCTTGTATAAGTACAAAGGAGACGCCCAATAATATGGGAATTATAGAGGGGTTAAACTGCTAAGACATACTATGAAATTATGGTAGAGGGTAATTAAGTCTAGACTTAGAAGAGAAACTCAAGTTACGGTTAACCAATTTGGTTTCATGCCTGGGCGGTCAATCATAGAAGCAATACATATCCTTAGGAGATTGATGGAAAATATAGGGGGAAGAAGAGATATGAATATGGTGTTCATTGATCTTGAAAAGTCATATGACATTGTGCCTCATACATTAATTTGGGATATTTAAGTGAGTATAGGGGTTTCTGGAAAGTATATTGACCTAATTAGGGATAAGTATGTTAGGACTAAGACTAGCTTTCGGGCGCCTATAGGAGATACCGAATCTTTCCCTGTAGATGTAGGGCTCCATCAAGGGTCTACCTAAAGCCCTTTCCTGTTTGCTGTTGTCCTAGACGAGTTATCAAAGTCAATCCAGGAGTCAGTCCGGTGGTGCCTGATTTTTGCAGATGATATTATGTTATTCTTCGAGAGTAAACAAGGCTTGAATTTGAGGCTAGAAGAGTGACGTACAGCTCTAGAAAGTAAAGGTTTTAAGATTAGTCGATCTAAGATGGAGTACTTGTACTACGAATTTAGTGACGTGGGCAATGATGGGGACACTCAGATTACCATTGAGGGACAAGTGGTTCCATAGGTAACTAAGTTTAACTATTTAGGATAGTTTGTACTAAGGGATGGATAGATAGATAGTGATGTAGCCCACTACATCCAGATTGGATGGGGTAGGTGAAGAGCAGCTACTAGGGTTTTGGGCAACAGAAGATTTCCGATTAAATTGAAGGGGAAGTTTTATTGGGTATCAATTAGGCCGGCTATGTTATATGGCTCAGACTGTTATGCAATTAAGAAAATGCAAGCACGGAAGATGGAGGTAGCTGATATGAGGATGTTGAGGTGGATGTTCGGACACACACGGTTAGACAAGATAATAAATGAGGTTTTCAGGGATAGATTGGGGGTAGCTAGTATATCAGATAAGATAAAAGAGTGGAAGTTGAGATGGTTTGGGCATGTGAAGAAGAGACAGTCAATTGAGCCGGTTAGAGTGGTAGAAGGTCTCACTGTGGAAAGGAGGAGGAGTAGAGGCAAACCAAAATTGACTTTGGATGAACGGGTTAGACAAGATTTACTGGGGTTGCACCTCTTTGAGAAGATGGTCCATGATAGGGGTTTATGGAGGCATAGGATTAAGGTTAAGGACTATTAGGACATGAGAAAATGCATTTTGGGTGTATCGTAGGGTCTTACTTTTGCTTTCACATTATGTGGATTTTACATATGTTTGTCTTCATATATGTTTGTTTATAGGTGTTTATGGTGGTAAAGTTGTATATTCTTTCAATGAACTGTTTTCAATGTCTATGATGTTATGAGTAGTTGTTTTCGTATGTGTATGTTTTTTTAGTAGAGATTCTCTCTGGAAGCAGTTTCTCTATCCCTAGGGGTAAAGATAAGGCTTTCCTACATCCCACCCTCCCTAGACCCTACCAATAGCTTTGCTATTTGTTGGATTTACTAGGCTTGGTTGTTGTTGTTGTTGTAGATGAAGTTTGTGAAAGAAAAAAGTGGAGGTGCAGGTCTTGGTTTGTTGTTGAAAGAAGCTTGGACAAGAAGAAGGAGAACAGTTATTCCAATTGAAACTATTGTGTATATCATCTTTTAATATCATCCAATAAAGTCTAGTTGTATACCATAATAAAAATTATCATATACGTTAATAATCAAACATTCATGAATAGTTCTTGTACCAATGTGTTGTCGCCAACCCCTTTACTTGTCTTCTACTCCTCAACCCATGTGTCTTCCAACGCCCATGTTCCCAGTTGCATATGTTCTTCCACCTTCTGGTCACACCTTGAGAGAGAGCTTTTAAGGGAGGCTAAAGTCGTTTCCCGCCCCGTCTTCAACGTGTCATTTACCTTTGTTGTATGTTCCACCGATCCTTTAGCCTGTTTATGCTCAAAGGTTGAAAGGCAAGTAGATAAGCAGATTCCTACCTGTATTTTTATTGCCTCGATTCGTCCACTGCTGATACTGATAATTGAAAAGGTTTTCAATTTGACTTCTTTGCCTTCTTGTAGGTGGTTGGGCATTAACCAACACAACAGTGAAACCCAATCCAGCTTACAGGCGTCTTTAGCCGTTAGTTGGATGGTGTGGTGCTTACCGCTTTTGTTGGATTGCCGATGGTGGCGTTGGTAGCGATGGTTCGTCTTCTTGATACTCGTCTTCTTTCTCAAATGTAGTTGTGGGTGGTTGATGGTGTTGAGGCCGACACCTGGTAGCACCGCCGCTTGCAAATCTGAAACCCTAACCCGTGTGCCTTCTCTCTGTGTGTGTCTCTCATTATTGGGTTGGTAGTGGTGGAATTTTTGTTAATAATTAATATTCATCTAGTTACGGGGGAAATTAATCCTAAAAACGGTAACAAAGTTTTAACTTTATTTTATTATTACTTAAGTATATAGTTATATATTAAATATATTTAGTAATTCAAATATTTAAATTAAAAGTAAAAAGTAGGTGATGATGTGGAAAAAGTATGGATATGTAAAGATGTTGGTAGGGTTGGAGTTAAAAGTGAGGATTATAAGGATTTTTAAGGATATGATGTGTTAGCTGACTGAGCAGCTAAGGACGCCTAAGGACGTAGTTAGTATTAAAGATAGTCTAAGGGCCTTACCTAATTGTTATAAAGAGTGTTAGGGGGGTTGTTTAGTTATAAATTAGGCCCACAATCACACACCCCTTACCGGAGTCACATGGGTGTGTGATTGCGGGCCCAAATTCAACGAAAACATACCGGTTGAATGATTATTTTTTCTACCATTTTTACATGTAAATGAATATATAAATATAACTTCATATGTTTACCCCACATCGGATAAACTCTCCAATTTTGTTTCTTTCATCTTCAATATATTTTAAAAGTTTACAAACAAAAAAAAAACATGAGTTATAGGTTTTCTATTTATCCGACTAACCCTAACGGTCGAAACTCACTCGTACTGAACACCCCGAACAACCCACAAAGTTATAGCCCACACAACCTTTTTCTCTACAACTTGTAGCGGGTTTATATAACCCTACTCTTGATTACGAAACACCATATATGTTTATTCAAAGCCAAAGCTCGCAACGTTCCACCCGGGGGGATTGGTTATAAATTTGGCGACAATCACACACCCTTACCCGAGTGAAAGGGGTGGGTGATTGTGGACCCAATTTCAACTATTACAAACTTTATAATGTTTTCGACAAAATTCCTGCAAAAACTTGTTATGTGGCTAATTTTTTAGAAACGTTTTTATGTTGTTGGAAATTCATGGGGAACTTGTCACAAATTTTGAGTTGTGATAAAATTGTTGAAATCTTTTTTAGAAAAAAATCCCATTTCACACACACACACATACATATACATAAGTTCACACAAACATTATAAAAATCTTATTTTAGTTAGAAATGACTTATTAATGGATTGATAATATATAAAAAATACAATTTATTAAAATGATCCAATAGATAAGTATTGTTAACGCAAAATATAAAAACAATACTCTTCTTTAGTTGTTTCACTATTTTTGTACGTGTTATTTTAATCTATTTCATGCAATGTTAATACAATATTAAAACATATTATTTACAAGAATAACAATGTATTTTTCGTGAAATATTTTTTGACTTGATGTATATATAGATGCGATATATTCTATAATATATTTGTTATATCCAAACTTGAAGTAAATATTTATGTATGTTGTTCTGTTGTGTGCATTTGTAATATATACAAGAAAGATTCGCGTAATGTTTCGGGTGATGGGAATGACAAAATTGTTACGAAACATAAGTCGAGAAATGAAAAGTGACTTAAAAAAGGAAACTCATGGGCTACTGTTAGAACCATACATGAGAATTCTCTTACAAGCATGATAAAAGAATAGGAATATATAACCCTCTAAAGGCCTATTACATTAAATGGTCATGAAGGGTCAGACCCTCTACCCTACCCATCAGAACCTTCAGGACACGGAACCACATAGTGTTTTAAGGTTCGATTCGTAGTTCCTTATTTTAACAATAAAAGGGTATATGTTTTGTTGGGTTTATGAATTCCTTGGTTATTGGGCTTTTGAGGTTGACATTAACCTAATTGTTCCATATATATACCCTAGTCATGTATTGTAATCTTGTGTGCCTTGAGCTTAGTGAAATAACCTAGTTTCAGCCCGTGGACGTAGGTCCCCCATTGGGACCGAACCACGTAAAATTCTTGTGTGGTGTTTATTATTTTCTGTTCATCGCGTGATATCGTGTGTACCGGTTGTGTGTTTGATTCTTCTGCGCCGACTGATACCTAACAAGTGGTATCAGAGCTTTGGCTCGTTAACACACTGAGATTTTGCACGAACGCTTGCGGTGGAGGTTTGATCGGATCGGATTGTCAGCGAGATTTGGAGGAGAAGACGTCAATTTTTTTTAGTCACATTGGTCATGCACTTAAGGTTTTGAATTTGGGATTTTGCACTCTCAACGAAGAGCAGCAAATTTATTTACTCTCAATGAAGACGCCAATTTTTTTTAGTCACATTGGCCCGTTAGCAACTCGGACTGTTTCGGTTGACCAATCCCGTTAACAACCCGGATCGTTTCGACCCGACCAGGCCCGTCAACGACCAGACTATTTTGACCCGAACGGGCCGGTCAACAACCCAAACCGTTTGGACTCGATCAAGCCCGCTAACGAATCAAATTGTTTCGATGAGATCGGTCTTGTTAACGACCCGTGTTGTTTCGACATTGCCGTCCGTTAATGACCCGACTGGGGTGATCAACAAATGCAAAAGATATAATTTTTTTTTTGTTTTTAATGACATCGATTTCTATGAGGCATCAATGCTTTTGATGTTGGGTGAGTTTTAATTCAGATTTGTATGTGGTTATCTAAAAATACCCATCCTGACCCATTTGTTTTGTTTTGTTTTTTTTTTTTTTGACATACCCATCCTGACCCACTTACTTATTAGTTATTTTCTATAATTAAAATTACTTATCCTAACCCCCTTGAAAGTTATACTAAACCTATTTTAACCCACAAGATCTAATTTTAAATCCAAAACAACAAAACTCAACTAGATGGGTTGAAATTCTAAGGACTATTTGAGATAGTATTATTCATCCTAGTTAAACTCAAATAAGTTTCTTGGGGCTACGTTTATTAGGGTTATATATATTTTATAAACCTAGCTAATTATCGAAGTAATCAGTAATCACTGGAACGAGCTTTGTTTTCAAGTCTTTTGAGAGCTCTCAGGTTCTCGATCATCAAGAAGGAGGACAAAGAACGTGATCAATAGTGAAACCAAACAGAAGAAAATTATTATAGCAGCCACGTTTTCACGCAATAATATTATTAAGGTTCTTGACTCCAAAACCCTTATGTACGTACAACACAAGAAACCAATCAATGGTGAAACCAAACAGTAACGTAGTGAACGTTATAACAAACTACAATCTTCGCTGCCTTAAGAAGACGCCAACCAACAAATCGATTTTCGCCTGCCAATGCGATCATCCCCTCACCGAAATCCTCTCAGAACTTGTTGGTAACGCTGCTATGAAGAGCAAATCATCCGTGAAGAAACTCTCGTGTGATAATCGGATCACCTTCCTGCCTCCGTTAGTTTGTTCGAATAAGAAAACTGTGGTTCTTGACCTAGACAAAACCTAATTCACGCGGTTAATGCATCTCTCATTCGTCCGAATAACTATTATTTCCTGGTTAAGCCGTTGTTCAATGGCCAACAAGTTGTGTATTATGTTTTAAAACGTCCGTTTGTTGATGAATTTCTTCGGTTTTTAAGTGAAAGAGGTTTTGAAACTGTGGTGTTTACTGCTGGGATTAAGGAGTATGCGTCTCAGTTGTTGGATATATATATATTGGATCCGGACAGGTTGATTTCGCATAGACTGTTTCGGGATTCGTGTAAGAAATTCGAAGGGCAGTATGTTAAGGATTTGTCGAAATTAGGACGGGATCTGGATAAGTTGGTGATTGTTGATGATAAGCTGAATTCTTATCGTTTGCAGCCGGAAAATGGGGTTCCGATTAGTCCTTTCATTGATGATCTTGGAGATGAGGAGTTGAAGAAACTGATGAGTGGATTTTTCACAAAATGTCATGAATTTGAAGATATGAGGGATGCTGTGAAACATTATTTTTGAAATGGAGTTGATGATTCTAAATGCATTGAGGATATGTTAATTGAAGATGACATCTTTGAAAACAGTCAGAATTCAAGTTAAAAGGATATGTATAAGAACTCTGATGTGAATTGATGTAATCGACACTTTGTTATTCACTTATTTGGTTCTTTGTACATCATATTATATGGGGTTTAAAAAATTATCCAAAGCCTCTTTTTTTGGTTTGATCAACAATTGATCGATTATAAATGTCTATGAATCTATAAAGCTACTAATTCAACCTTGGACAATTGCAAGCTTAGAAGAGTTGGTGAGTCCTTTCATATGTGTAACTTCTTTAGTTATGTACATTTTGCATGCTTTGGTATATTGATAACATGCAATAGATAATCTCGTTTTAAGAAAAACTGCACTTCTATATGTAATAGGTAACTGTTATGCAGTAGGGAGATTCTCTAGCTACTATAAAATTCTATAACTCTAGGCAAAAGAAATTAATGGGCATTAATATTTGTACAAAGAACTGCAAGTCAGTTTATACCTAAGATTTTGGATTCAATTTTCATGTGAAAGGTGTGCAAATTGCAAATACCATTTAAAAAAGAACTGCAAATAATCTACTATTTAAAAAAGGCCCAAATGAAAAACCTTTGTAAGCTAGAAGGTGGATGCGATGGTGGTTGATTCTATCACACCATCACACTATCAGATCCAATACCATTTTACCACCTCATTTTCATCACACCCCATCACATTTAGCACAAACATGGAGTGAAATGATTGTATCACACTCAAATTTTTTTTTAAATAAAAATAATCGGTGGAGCTACGGCGAATGGTGATGATGACTAAGGAGGATGGTGATGACGACGGTGGAGCCATTGGCGGATGTACACTAAGTATATGGTGGGCATGTGCCCACCCTAGAAACTGAAACAAATTAACACCAGATGTTCTCAAAATATAAATACATCTCTTAAAGAAGATATGGATATGGGTGAAGGGAAAATATAATATTTAAAATAGAGTAAATTAGTTTGTTTAATTTATTAATTGTTTAATGATTCCAACTTCAAGTCTCTTTGTCTTTGAAACTGTGAAACTTCCTTTCCATGTCATATTTATCTCTAGAATTATTAATCTATTTATATATCTTGATTTGTATATAGATTACTTAAGTGTTGGTGATTTGATCAGTGATTTCTTCACATAAAAAAAGGTGTATATTATTTACCTTCTTAAATACTTAAAAATATTTTTTATATTATATTTAAATACTTAATGAGATGTATTATTTTATTATTGTTTAATTTTTTTGCCAAACCCATTTTAAGCCAATCGTATTGCGCCCTCCGTACAAGATGATAATTTCTTGAACGCTCGTGTAACATGTGTTGTAGAAATTGATGAACTTCTCAATGTTATTAATGAAGATGTAATTGAGCGCTTCCAAAAGAAGAAGACACGTTGAGGACAATTGTAATCGAGGTATGTCGTTATTACATTAAGAGTAAATAGCCATTTTCGTCCCTGTGATTTGGTCCAGTTTGCCACTCCAGTACAAAAGTTTTTTTTTTTTGCAATCTCTTACCTGTGGTTTGGATTTTTTTTGCCAAATTCGTCCTTTTCACTAACCCAGTTAAAAAATCTCGTTAGTGTCAGGGGTAGGATTGTCTTTTTACCAGTCAGGGACGAATTTGGCATTTAAAATTAAACCTTACCTCAGGGACGAATTTGGCATTTAACTCTTAATTTAAAATAATTGTTAATTAAATAATTTATTATGAATTTTTAAATATATTTTATTGTGTGACTATCCACATTATTAACTTCCCATATCTCATTTAAGTTGTATTAAGTTATAGCCTTATAAATAGTGACAATTGAAAAGAGTTCTACATAGATCATGCTTAGGTGATTGCTGCATATTGAACAGGAAGTGTCTGTTCGCATAACAAAACACGAGTGTCAATTTCAGAACTGAAAAAAATATTTTGCGCAACTTACACAGCCAAACCCAATACATATTAGTGAATTCTTCCTATGTTTCCTGGTCAGAAAGCACATTAAAACTGTTAATTGGAACTTGGAAGTTGGAACAGCTAATGCTGAGTTACTGATTATCTGCAACTTCAAGTCATAATAATCAGATAATCAATTTGAATACACAAATCCAAAGTTGCTGCTACAATACAATTTAGTATTTGTAAATACATGAAACGGGTCGTCCTAGAAGCAGAGGATCTACATGTTGCTTTTTTTTTTTCTGTAATTCTAGATTTTTAGATTGATTTTAATAATCTTGCATCCTTTAAGTAACATTCATAAGTATTTTTGGATTTTATTTTATTTTATTTTATTTATTTTTTTTGAGTGATTCCCAGGACTTGGTGCTAACGAACCAATGAACGCTTGATTGCTAGTTTCCTTTATTTATGTGCCTCTATGACTTATTGGATATATGCAGATATGCGGATGAACCCAGTAAACAGTTTTTTTTTTTTTTTTTTTTCTTAATATCTAATTATTTGAGTCAGCTTTGGAAGGTTGAAAAAAAAAAAAAAAAAAAAAAAAAAAAAAAAAAAAAAAACTAGTTCAAGTCTATTAAATCCTTAAATAATCAGATATTGTTAAAACACTCAAAACTCCTAATAGATTATTACAACCTCAAACATCAGAAGCTTAAAAACAAAGCATTAGATTCTTAATCTCACTTTATCACAACTGATTCTAAATATTAAAATCAGATCATCACTTTTATTAAGCAAAAAATCTATTAAAAATCCTCAAATAATCAGAATTTGTTAAACACTCAAAACTCCTAATATAATTATTACAACTTCAAACAACAATAGCATAAACAAGCATTAGATTCTCAATCCCACTTTATTACATCATCACATTTATTAAGCAGAAAATCACAAAAAAAAAAAAACAAGTGATAACAATTATTTTAAATTAAGAGTTAAATGCCGAATTCGTCCCTGAGATAAGGTTGAATTTTAAATGCCAAATCCGTCCCTGAGGTAAAAAGACAATACTACCCCTGACATTAACGAGCTTTTTTAACTGGGTTAGTGAAAAGGACGAATTTGGCAAAAAAATCCAAACCACAGGTAAGAGATTGCAAAAAAAAAAAAAAATTTTGTACTGGAGTGGCAAACTGGACCAAACCACAGGGACGAAAATGGCTATTTACTCTTACATTAAATATTCAATAAACTACATTATTTATCGTCGCTTTTTACCCATTTTAAACCTACCCGTATTGTGCCCCTCGTACCAAAATTTTCTGTATCCGCCACTGGGTGGAGCTACGGTGGTGACGATGACGATCCCCTGAGGAGGAGGAGGAGGAGGAGGAGGAGGATGTTGATGACTGAGGAGGACGTGACGATGATGATGGATGGTGGTCGGTGACGGGGATGGTGGTCAGGGTGTGGTGGTGACGATGATGAAAAGAAAAAGAAAAAAACAGAGAATGACGGTCGTGATGTAGGGTCACAGAATTCCATCACGGTAGTGTTATCACGGTCATGATTAAATGGTGAGGGTGGTGTTCGCGGCCATCACGGGTGGCCATCACGAACCACCCCGTCCACCCTTAAAATAAAAAGGTTAATACTAACTGAAGATAAACATCATATATGTGCCATTCGCATGTGAATATACTTAATATTGGTTGTTTACTTCTTGATCTAACTTATAAGGGAAGGTGGGGCACAACTATAAAATGGCATGGATACCCCACTACCCTCACGGGTTAACCGCTGATGGTGACCCGAGTAGTGATTTCCGGTAGTCCCATGTACCATTTTTGTGATCTACCACACATGTGCAGAGGAGATAAAGACAGAGCGAGAGACATGCAGAGGAGATAGGAGTACCCGGATGCTTCACAGGTGGTGCCGCCGGTGGAGGGGTTCATGAATGGTGGTCCGGCCAGGTGGCAGCCTTCGATTGGTGCGGTCGAGGTACTTCACAGATGCTCCACAATAAACACCCCATCCTCCGTAAGGGTCCAAATCTTGTCTCAAATTTCTGTGGTTCTAAAGCGAAATGTTATTTTATACTCTTATCAACTCAAGAACATATAAATGACGTTCCACCGGTTAAAAATCGATGTTTATTATCATTAATGCTAGAGAAATGCATGCTTCATCTAGTCGGAATGCGTAGGAAGTTGGAAATTCACTATTAAGGCTGGTTCGAAATCATAGACGAATAATTGGAAGGCCCTCGGTGAACGAACAACTCAGCATATTGCATCTGAACTAATATGAAAATATACTCAAGAGTTTATTTTTATTTTATCAGATTGGTTGAAAGGGCACACATTGGCATCGCCGAAGTAGCATATTTTTATTTTCTTGTAATTTTTTCTTTCAAAAACTTATTACTCAAGAGTTTATATTCTGTCTACTAGAGTACATATTTATCAATATTGAAAATTAATATAAAAAACATACTAGTTTCATATTTGATTTAAATTAATCATGATTCATGTATAGTCAATTAACCAAAGAACAGATCCAGGATCAATATTAGCATCACAGTCTAGTATGGGATTGAACCCGTTAGTTTGGTCCGACAAACCAAACTGAGTCTCATGCCTAACTTATGACATGAATGATGAATAAACAGGTTACATAAGTTAGTATTGTTTACCATTGGAAACTGCATAATTACAATTTGCAGCAAGAAACTACTTAATTGGTTGGGCCCCGGTTCATCTTCTCTTCCTCCATAGCTAACCTTTGTATAACACCATTAAGATACTTGCGAAATTCCATATACAAATCTTTTTGTTGTTTAGCTTTTGTGTATTCTTCTGTTCCTAACCCAACAACCTTCAAATCCTTCTTTTTGTTGCCCTTCTGAGATAAGGAGGTCAAAGATCAATCAGTTATTAAAAGAAAACAATGGAAACTTTTACTGTTAAGAGTAGAGAGACGTAAGTGATCCGTAGGACCTGACTGGTCCAGGATTTAGCCCAAAACCAAAAGCACAGTTCTGGAAGGCAGAAGGCTATCAATCATACCCGATTTAAGTTAGGGTTAAACCAGATTTAAAAATCAACAGTCAATGGTCACTAACGGCAATATTTGACTTTTTTAAATTATATGTTTTGACTTGCTTAAATTATAAATTTGGCTCTTGCAAGTTGCAACAGCCATATAACTAGTTTAAGCCTTGAGGGACAAAATTATAAAAATAAAAAAAATATTGGTTCATATTCTCTACAATTATCGCTAGGTGCTCGTATTAAACTACTTGTTAATCAAACCTTCAAGTGCATTTTAAGTAAAATATTTTAGATACTTTCACATTACTTGTTCAGATTCCGTAATGATGGTGTAAAAATCTAACAACTGTGTTTAGAGTATGAGTCAAGAGTCGAGACATTTCATATTTGGGATTCCCTAATACAGCTTTTGGAAGGGGCAAAACTGTCATTGAAGATGCTAGAAAAATCAAAGAAAAAAATGGAAGAAAAAAGAATGAAAGAATTTTTTTGAAATTGGTTTGGTATAATCAGCTACCCGCCTATTTATTAAATTTAAAATTTAACCGGCCTTACACCTTGGCCTATACTTGGGCAAGGCCTGAAGTCCTGAACTGACCCTATTATTAACAGAATGACAGGTTCTTCCAACTGAAAGTAGACAGGATCAAGGCCCGAACATATAACCATAACCAAGTTTAATAGAACCATTTTAATGCTGGGCTGGGCCTGGAGTGGTCCTGGTCTTTGGACAACCTGTACATATGGAAAGCCTATGTTAGGAATGGAACTTATACCTCAGACATAGGCGGGAAACCATGCAGGTTTGTCTTGAATGTTCCAGTTCTAAGCTTATCTTCAGCTAATACCAAAGGCCTACAAGAAATTAGGCACCTTTATATCTCACTTCGCACAAGAGGAAGATACCAATACTTACCTTCCAGAGGACGATACGATAATGTGATCTGGATTATTTAGAAATTCATATATCCTCTCCAGTTCTGTTCTGTTATCCACCACGATTGCTGCCCTTGCATATGTTTCAGATAACAAACTTGGAATAATGTATGCTTGAGCTGTGACTAAAGTCTGTTCATGAATGAAATCGATCAGGAACAATGGACATAAATCTGGCTCCAAGTTTTCCAATATAAGATAGTGATGACTGTCGGTTTCTTTCTCACATTCCAAGTCTCTACCCTCATCACTTAATTCAGGGAATAATCTTTCACTCCCTATCGATGAAAATACAAGTTAAAAATGAATTCTCAAATCATTAATATTTATTTAAAATAACGTTTGATTAAATCACAAAACCTGCAGAGAATGCATCATGGGAACTTTGTCCAGCACTGCCAAGCTCCTACAAAATCAAGAAACAAATCCTTTATAAATTAACACCAGAAAGCGTAAACTAAGATGACCACGAGACAAAGCGATGTTAACTGAAAAACTCGCCTGTGCTTTAGTGATAGTTTCGTTTGAGCTTCTTCCTTTGGACAAATACGGATTCTTGGGGACCAGTGTAAACTCAGAAGACGGCCGGTTGATTTTTTCTTTCACATGTTTTGCAAAGTTGACCACTATGGGATCAATAGAACCAGACATAATGAGGTATACATCACAAAGATTTGCTGTTGTTGTATGGCCCTCTTTCGGACCATGCTGCCAGAACAGTAAACAAGTGCATAAACACTTCTCTGGCGAGTGTTTTTTCTTAAACACCTAAACAACAAAGAACAGAAAATATACTGAAATTACTTTCTAATTCAAATCACCACTTATAATCTACCAAACCAAAATCGATAATTGTTTGCAAGGAAAATCATAAGCTGTTGTTAGTCTACTGTAGAGAATAACGTCTTCCGATCAAGCGCTCAAACAAAAAGTTCAAATTCTTAAGAATCATGTGAACCCGCCATTTTCATACGCTTATAAAATGACGCAAACAATAACAATCATGTAATTTAGACACCAAGTATTTAAAACAGAACAGAGACTGTAAAATTGTCCTAAATTTAAGAACATAAAATGTACTAAAATTATTATCACACATTTAAGATTTAAGAACTGTGACTACTATTTTTTAATTTCTTCATTATCATCATCACTTATAATCTGCCAAACCAAAATCTACAACAATTTGCAAAGAATAACAAATAAACAAGGCCATAATAAAGAATAATGTCCTCTAATCAGACGCGCCAACAAGACTTTAACAATTCTTAACAATCGGCCAATTTTTACGCTACTAAATTGAAGTAAACAATAAAAATCCTACAGTCTAGTGTTAAAAAAAAAATAAAAAAAATAATAATAAACTGTGAAATTGTCCTAAATCATACATTTAGGAACTATGCCAACTATTTATGATTTCTTCATCAAAAACATCATTTATTATCCACCAAACCAAAATGTATAACAATTTGTAAGGAATAACAGGGCCACAAGCTGCTCTTAAATCTACTATATGAAACAATTTCTTCTAAACAGTAACCTAACGACGTAACAGAACGACGGCGTTTTGTTAAAAGCCATAAAACTTTACTTAACTAAAGAATTTTTTTTTTTTTTTAATATTAAACACAATTTAACAAACAAAATACGAAATTTACATCACTAAACTAAAGAATTAAAAAAAAATACATACAGCCTCAACATTGGCGTCAAATTTACGCAAATGATTACCGCCAGGACACTTAACAGAGACCATTAACCCTTCATAAACACTAGAGCAGCTATTATTATTATTATTATGAATATTATTTGCAACCGGGTCGGATTCCGGACGGAACCTTGAAATAAAGTTCGATACGTCGTCGTTTGAGGAGAAATCGGAGACGGAGAAGACCTCGTCGTTGGATATGTGATCTAAGTGTTTGAATTTTACGCGGAGACGGTTTGGGTGGTCGAGAAGGACGCCGGATGTATACCAGCCGTCGTCTTTGGTGGATCGGAACTCCAGATTGTAGTTAATATCGTCACCGAAGATGGACATTGTTGGTGGTTTGGGACTGGGAGTGGCTGGCTAGGTTTGTAAATGCATGCTTTCTAGTTCTTTTTTTTATTTTTTTATTGGTTTAACGCCTCTGGACTAGGGCTGTTCAAATCGCTCGCCGCTCGTGGCTCGCTCGTCGCTCGTTCGGAAAATGCTCGATAAACGCTCGCTCGATCTTCCGCTCGGTTGTAAATGAGCAGATCGGCTCGGTTCGGTTTGTAAACGATCCAAGCACGAGCAAAGGTCCGCTCGGCTCGATTCGGCTCGAATAAATTTTTATTTATTTATTATATATTAATTATAAATATAGACACAAATTACAGATATATTTATAGTTTTATACATAATATTTTATTGGATTTGGCTCAAATATATGTAAACAAAATATAACTAGCCCACTTAACACAATAAAAAAAGTTAACATTAAGTTTAATAGTAAAACCATAAGTCATGAGGTGGGAGTCTTGACTCCTCTATGTTATTAGTCGTCCATCACTAATCGTCGCATGATATCACCCTACGTCAAAATTCAACAACTGTTCTCTGCAGTATGCTCATCGCCTCACCAGCCTCAACCTAAGCCTCATCATCGGAGAATCGGATTTCAATATTAGTGTTATCATCGGACAGTTCAACCTTAGTTGTCACCCGACAATGAAAACATCGAACGAAACATCCCAATTTTATGGTTGTCCAAATTACTCTCTGCTCGATTCTCACTCGACGCTCGCTCGGAAATATTCACGCTCGAAAAATGCTCGTTCGGTTTTTGGCTCGATTGTAAATGAGCCGCTCCGCTCGGTTCGATTTGTAAACGAGCCAAGCATGAGCAAAGCTCCGATCGGATCGGCTCGGCTCGTGACCAGCCCTACTCTGGACTCTGGTACTTTGTAGTTTACCAACCCAGAGAATCTCCAACAGAGAGATACTTTTTTAGCACAAGTTTTTATTCTTTTGCTCCTCTCACCAGGGGAAGGAGTGCTTCTAGCAATATTTTTTTTTTTTGGGAAATGGAATCTAATAATCCTAACTTTGAGGGGTTGGAAGGCAGCAGTCTCAACTTGCAACTTGTATCACAGCAGTCCCAACTTGTCAACTATTTAACTTGATTGGTCCCAGGCTAACGTCCGTTATGTTTTCCAGTTAAGTGCCACGTAGGCAGCCCACGTGGCAGTCCTACGTGGCAAAAGTGCTTATCTGTTAAAAAAAAGGTGGGGCCATGTCCATGTGTTTTAATCAGATTTTTTTTTTAAAAAAAAAAAAAACAAAAAGGTGGGACCCACAAAATCTAATAACAACACTCTCAACCCTCTCTCTCGATCAAAACATAAACATTTCAACCAAATCAGACAACCCCTAAAGACGATGATCAAACCCTAAATTATAAACCCTAAACAACCCTAGACGATAATTATGGCTGAAGAAATCTCGATTAAGCTCTAGTATGGTGGCACCTTCGTTTCTCATGCTTCAAGATTAAGATATTGTGGTGGTGACAAGAAACAATTAGGTTAGATATTGATCATGTTTCGTATTTTGAAATCGTCGATTATGTAATGAAAGCATGTTCATATGTATCGAAAGATTTTATCATGTATTACAAGTTACCTACGAATGGTGGTATGAAGCTATTAACAATTGATGCTGATGTTATGGACATGGTGAAGGCTTTTACAAATGTTGATGAAACTGTGAATGTGTATGTGCAATGTGGCCCCATTAGCAAACCTCCTTCTACACCCTGTAAAAATCCTTCATTAGTCAGCTCACCCAACCCACTGATTAGCCCAATTAGAAGCCCATTTGGAAGCCCATTAATCCCACTAGTCAGCCCACTTAGAAACCCTAGTCAACCACTTGCAACTAGTCAACCACTTGCAACTCCTAATGTAGTTAATGAACAAAACATGCCTAGTTGTAAGAAAAAGTTAGATGCTTTAAGTGAGGTTGAGAAAGGAAAGTCTTTAGATGAACCACCTGCCAACAAGAAAAGGCTTCAAATTTTTGAAGATGAAATAGAATCAGAGGAGGGGTTTAGTTCAGGTTCTGATGATTCAAGGGATGAGACTTATAAGGTTAATAAAGATTATGAAGAATCCAGTGATGAAGTGGTAAGTGTTTATGGGACAGAAGAAGAGAATGATGAACAGGATGATGAACAGGATGATGCATTAGATGGAGATTATTATGGGTCAGACGGGGAAGATGAAGAATGGAGAGAATCCCAGTTGAACATCAAGAAGGTGAACATAGAAAATGATGAAACAACAAATAAGTTGTTACAACTATGTTTGCATGCAAATGATATTGAAGCACAAGAGACTGCTAATAAACAGCCTGTTGATGGACATAGTAGCTATGAAGACTCAGAAGGGGATGTAGACACCAGGTGATAGCTCTGATGATGACATTTTAGGAAAGAAGTATTCTCCAAGTGTTCCTGTTGTGACTGATCACACTGACTGGACAAAGTGGACTTGGGTGGTTGGTACAAGATTCCCAAGCAGGGATGCTTTTAAACAAGCTGTCAAGAAGTATGCTGTTGCAAATGGTAAGAATGTAGTTGTTGCAACTAGTAACAAGAATAGGGGAGGTCGTATAGGTATTACTTGTGTTAAAGATTGTCCATTCAATATTTATTGTTCTTTCCATGAAGAAAAAAATTGTTACATGGTAAAAAAGGCAATAAACAAGCACAATTGTCAAAGAAATATGAAGAAAAATAGGCAGTTAAGTTACACATTCATAGCCAATGAATTCTTACCTGTTTAAATGTAAACCACATTGGTCTGCTAAGGATATTCAACTAGCTGTGAAAGAAAAGTTCAAGGTGTTGATAAGTAAGTGGTTTGCATACAAGGCTAAAAGCTATGCACACAGTCAGTTGTATGGGTCAATGAAAGAACATTACTGCAAACTAGGATCCTATTTAGAGGCTTTAAGAATAGCAAATCCTAGTTCCACATTTGAGTTGATGACTGTACCACCTGGATACCTAAATGCAGATTCTAATGCAACCTGTGATAGTTTTTTTAGGCTGTTTGTGTGTTATAAACATGTTGGAGGACATCAGGGTGCAAATCATGATAAGGTTAATAAACAAGAAAAGGGAGATGGAAAGAGAAGATGTTGTTGTTTGTCCTAAGATTCAGGTGAAGTTGGATCTTGAAAAGGATTGGGCTTATAGATGTGAGGTTTATCCATCCTCATTACATGTGTTCGAGGTAAGAATTAACTTAGCCTTTATGTTTTAATTGCAAAAAATTGGATCTTGACTTGATGTTCATCCTCATTACAAGTAAGAGACTTGGATGATGTATCAGTTGATCTAGGAAACAGGACATGTACATGTAGAAAGTGGGATTTGTCAGGTATCCCTTGCAAGCATGTCTGTGCAGTTGCTGGATTTCTCAATAAAAATGCAGAAATGTATGTGCATGACTGGTACCACAAGGAACAATACATGAAAGCTTATTCCTATACCATACCCCCTTTGGCTAGTGAGAAGTATTGGCCTTCTGTAGAATTGCCTCTTGACCCACCACCAATCAGGTCTCAACCAGGTAGACCAAAGAAAAACAGGAGAAGGGACCCACATGAGAACCCTAAGAAACAAGGTATGTATGATTTTGTTTTACCATTCCGTATTAGCATCATGTATGTGCATTTTGTAACTTTTACTTGTGCATGCCAGGTAAGCTTAGTAGGCATGGCACTACTATGACTTGTTCTAATTGTAAGGAGAAGGGCCATAACAAAAAGGGTTGTAAGAGAACAAGGGTTGAGGTTTCAGGATTGAAGAGAGGCAGGGGAATTAGGGGAAGGCCAAAGAGGTCAAGGTTTGAAGGGCTAAGGCAGTCATCACAAGTGATGTGTTGGTTAAAACACCTTGTTAATATGTTAGTTTTGTATATACTTTAGTCTTTTATTGTGTACTTTTTGTCGGTCTTAGCTATTTAATATTGTACATGTGTTTTGTAGGTGTTCGTGGATAATGAGCTCAAAACAAAAGAATTTTAATCGAGACACGAACACTTGAGAGCAGGTGTTTATGGACGTTGGGGCGTAGACAAGAAACTTTGGTTGAGTCAAGAACACCCGAGTCTAGAGCACGGAGTTTTAATATAATATATAAATAATAATAAACTAATAATAATAATAATGATATGTTCTAAATAATAACAAATAAAAAATACAAACCGTGGTTTTTTGTTTCATGGCCCAAAGCCCAAGACGCCATGTAGGGGCTATTTCAATTGGAGATATTTATTTTTTGACGGCAATTATAATTTGGACGAGGAGGATCGCACGACAGGATATTTGGGGATACCTCATCGCACGAAGAAGGCAAACAGAGGAAGAAGCTTTAATGGGCGAGATGCTAGGCTAAATCTTTGTAGCTTCCTCTAGACGAATGGTTTAATTAGGTTTTGCACCTTTTCAATTTATTTTTAGTATTGGATTATGTTTTGCTTGTGATGACAAACAATTAAAACATTATTGATGCATTAGTTAAGTAAACAATTGATTTGTGTTTTGAGTCCTTTCTTTACAACTTGTTCGGTTGATGACAAAACTTAGTAGCGGGTTAGGTGACATAAAGAGGGTTGACTTGATGCTTACAATTGGGTAGATAATAGGTTTGATGACAAGAACTTGTGCTACCAGTTAATTAACTAATTTCCAGAACTATGTCTATGTGGTTCCCAATCTATAAATTGAAAACTGTGTGAAACCTAGAACCTGAAGTTAAGAGGGAGTAACTTCTTTATTATTACTGTCTTTATTCTTATCACTCAATCAACTTTTTCAAGCACAACAGCATTCTACTTCATAAAATATTATTTTTTAATTAATTAGTTTAACTGATAAAATTTCTATTAGCACTAACCACATACTCCTCGTGGTTCGACAACCCTACTCCCTATACTGCAGTCCTTGTAGCTAAGGAGTTGTTTTTAAAATAGTTTTTGGTTAGCACTCGACACGCGATCAACAAGCAACAGTACAAGCTGTCCAATCCAGTCAACCTACCCAATCCAGTCAACCTGCCCAATCCAGTCAAGCTGCCCAATATAGTCAACCTGCCCAATCCAGTCAAGTTGCTCATTCAGGTGGACCAAGTAACACAAGGGGCAGGGGCAGGGGCAGGGGAAAGTCAACAAGAGGAGGGTCAAGTCAAAGTAGGGGTGGAAAGTCAACAGGGGCAGGGGCAGGGGTTGGTTTTTGGTTTCCAGACTTTATGCAAGAATGAAGGATATTTGTGTGTTAAACTTATGCCTGTTTTTATGTAGTTTGTTTATGACTTTTTATGTATTTTGAATCATGTTAAGTTTATGACTGTTTATGTTTGAATCATGTTAAGTTTATGAATGTTTATGTTTGAATTAAGGATGTTTGAATGTTAAGCCTTTTTGAAGTGTTTTTGCAGCATATTTGATGTTTTGCAGCATGTATGAGTTTCTTTGTGTTTTGACCCATTGTCATGTTTGTTTGTGTTTTGACCCATTGTCAAAACACATTTATTGCAGGTTTCTGTGTTAAGATATGACTATCTTATTTGATGTTTCTTTGTGTTTTGACCCATTGTCATTAACAAATCTGTAAACACATTCAAGTTAAACATCATGAAAAAGACCCATTTTCATTGCATTCAAAGAACACTTACATAACAAAAGACAATAACATGAAACATTACATATTCAAGTTGGAGGACATTACATAACAGATTACAAAAACAACAGATAATAATCCTAACACATTTCCTGCATTCCATGAACGAGATTTGAGCAGCTGAACTTTGAGAAGCTTGTTTTCATCCTCCAAGATTCTGTTTTGCAATTGTAGGTTTTCAATCTTCAATTCTTCAATTGTAGGGCATCCTCCAAGATTACAATTCTGTTTTGCAGCTGGACTTTGATTAAGACTTTGATTAAGCAACTTCTGCAAATCATCTTTCCATAAGAAGAACTCGCAATTTTGTTTCTACAAGAAAACAATCCAATCATAACATACACATGTTATTTGAAACAAACAAAATGTAATGACTTACTGGCCAGTACCGACACCCATAAAATTCTTTGCCAATTCGTGGGTTGTTTCGTTTAACCACCCTTGGGATTGCAAGTACGTCGTGATGACAATAAACCTGCCCATCCAAATCGATCTTGAACTTTTTAAGGCTTCTGTTTGATGAGGATGAAGACGACGAGCTCATCTTTAGTGTCGAAGTATTGATTGCTATTGTTTAGGTTTGAAAATTAGGGTTCATCAATTTGGGGTTTTAGGGTTCTTAAGAGTCTGATGACTGATTTTTGGGGAAGATTGATTTTGATCGAAGATAGATGGATTAATATGGTGAGAGATTTGTATGTGGGTCCCACCTTTTTGTTTTTTTTTTTTTAAAAAAATCTGATTAAAACACATGGACATGGCCCCACCTTTTTTTTAACAGATAAGCACTTTTTGCCACGTAGGACTGCCACGTAGGCAGTCTACGTGGCACTTAACTGGAAAACATAATGGACGTTAGCCTGGGACCAATCAAGTTAAATAGTTGACAAGTTGGAACTGCTGTGGTACAAGTTGCAAGTTGGGACTGCTGCCTTCCAACCCCCCAAAGTTGGGATTATTAGATTTTTTTTTATTGACTTTAATCAATTTTGTCTTTACCAAATTACTTTACTCATTTATTTAGCTAAAATACTTTTTTTTAATGACAGCACTTCACTGATTTTTTCATTTTATATTTTCATTTAAATTTAAAAAAGTAATCGTTTTTAAATTTTCAAACGTACCGTTTAAAAAGTACAACCATAATTCAAGAATTCTTACCGTTAGATGTTGTTCTATAAAACCCCATAAACCTCAACACCAAAACCACACCAAAACCGGTTATCTTTAATCATATCATTAAAATGGTCCCGTGGAATGTAAATGAGTAGATCGCGTTAACTAGGCATACTTGAGAGTGAGAAACTCACACGATGCTACCAATATGAGGAAAAGGTTCGTTTTAGAACCGGGTGTATGTGGAATTCAATGAAATAACCGGCGCAAATGACTGCTCCAAGGATTCGCTCGTTAGTAAGTGGCATGATCTCTGGTTCAAGTGTATCCATTGGAACGTCCTCTATGACGCCACGATGGAGAGGCACCCTAATCTTCAAGAAGACATTGCAATCCAACTCACGCGCCGCGACTATTACCATGCACACGGGAATAACTTCATCCACTTTGCGACATGGCGAATGTTACGCCATATGTTTAATAATTAATGTTTAATGTTGTTTAATCTTTGATGAAAGTTAACCGTTAAAAAAATAACACTCAAAATACAAACATAATTAACTTAATTAAAACATAATTAACTTAATTAAAACATTAATTAAACATAAACATAAACCTAATTAAAATACTACTTAAACATAGCTAAAAAAAAGAAAGGATATGCAATTGACCTGGGCGAAGAAACGTCATGATCACTATCACGCCCGTCCGACCTCTCGTAGTGATATTGATATCCCTCATTTTCATAACCTTCATCCGGGGGGTTTGTACAGGGACCGGTGGGTTTCACACTATAGGAGGATTGACACGCTCCGGCACTCGTAAAGAATCTTCAAGCCGTATTGTTCTTAGTTGTACTAGAGCCATTACGTAATCATATGCGTAAACCAATTCTTCGGTGGTCAAATCGTCAGGATCTTATGGCTCGTAATATTCAAATGTGGGGGGAGGTTGTGTAGTCGGTGGGTGTGTAGTTGGTTGATGTGTTGTTGGTGTTTGTGTAGTCGGTTGTGTTATTGGTGTGTGTAGTCGGTTGATGTGTTGCGGGACGGGATGACCGTCTTCATCGACGACGATACGTATTCGAAAACATAATACCACCACCCATTTGTATAAAATTTTATGTGAAGATATGATTTATATATGGTAAAAAAATAAAAAAAAATGGTCATAATTTAAATGGTCAAACAATAAAAACGGTCATAATTAACGGTCAAAGGGAAAAAAATGTGGCAACTATTTATTGGTCAAGAAAAAAGACCGTTTCTTTATAACAGCACAGTAATAAGAACCAGAATGGTTCACGGGACCCCTACCAGCACGGGTGGCGGCAGTGTTAACGTGCTGGTAGTGGGGTTACCCGTGTCCAATTCTGGTGACGCCCCGTCCCCCCTAATAAGACCGCATGTAGCGGAGAGTTAAAGGGCGATGAGAATTTCAAGGCCTTTCGCGTTCCAACCACCGTCCCCTCTTCATGAATTAGGCGCTAACTTCTTTAGCGTGAAATATGTCACGCCACAAACTTCAATTCATCCACCAATCAACTACTACTACCAACCTGCTACTTTTTTTTTCTTTTTTTTAATTCAATTTTAATATCTTTATATACACACTCACAACACACAACACCACTACATCCTTTTTTTTATTTCAAGCCCTTTCAAGTCCTAGTGAGACCCACATGCCACTTATCAAAAAAATGCTCAAATGATGGGATTGAATTTTTGACACCAATACACATGGTCTAATGAGGAATTCGATATTGGTATCGAACCGAATCGTACCGACTGAATTTTTGTACTCATTCTTAGTGTTAATGATTGGTACCGGTACTTTAGGTATTGGTACCGGTACCAATTATTGGTAATTTTCAAGATCGGTATTTTCTGTATCGTACTGACGCCGAGCTGATCCTTAATTCTCACCACTCAAAAAAACTTTCTTTTTCCACTCTCCTCTTTCTCACTCAAAAGATGACATCGACGTACAAGAGCAAATCAAATCTATTGAGATCGTGTGACTGCTCAGTGCTCAAGAGCGACTAATACATAGTTCTTTTTGTGACTCATCTTTTAATGATCAAACGTGTAGTTGTTGTTTATGTATGATATGACAACTGTTAGTATGGTTAGGTTGGATATTTTGAGTGCGGGTTCAATTATTTTTAAATAAATGTGGCGCCGCCCCTCCCCGCCCATTAAGAGTTGCGCCCTGGTGACAGTGTTGTCCTAAACTTAATGCTTGAAGTTGTGGAATCACATGATCTTTGGATTTTGTATGATTTCTTTGGTGTCGTAGGATCAAACAATGAAACGTTTTTGAGCAATCACACGTTTTGGACAACGTTATAGACGGAGTTGCTCGGATGCCCTCATTTTACGCAAATGGAATAAAGTACACCTAAGGGTATTTTCTTGGCGAATGTATTTATCTTGACTACCCGGTGGTAGGGCTGCAAACGAACTGAACTTTCAGCGAACAGTTCATGAACCGTTCGGCGGGAAGTTCGTTTGTGTTCGTTTGTTTGATTAACGAACGAACACGAACAAAATATTTCGTTCGTTAAGTTAAACGAACGAACATGAACAGATGTCACGTTTGTTCGTTTATGTTCGTGAACGTTCGGTAACGTGTTCGTTTATTTTTGTTTATGTTCGATAGTTTAATAAAGTTTTTAAATTTTATAATCTGTCTTATTATTAATTTATTTTCTTTATTTAACCTAAACAAATAAATAATCATATATGTATGTGAATTCGATTTTATTAGAAAGTTAATATATGTTCGTTTGTGTTTATTTCTATTCATGAACACTTCTTTGTGTTCATGAACAAAACTAACAAACGAACACGAACATGAATGTTTTCTTAACAAACGAACACGAAAAGAAAATCCCGTTTAGTAAGTGTTCATAAACTGTTCGTGAACACATATTTTCCCTAACAAACGAACACGAACAAGGCCTTGTTCTTGTTCGTTCGGTTCGTTTGCAGCCCTACCCGGTGGTTCTCAACTCGTAACATTTCAAATGCACATCAGCACAAGAATTGTGGCATCTATATGTTTTAAACAACTCTTATGGAAGCAGAGTTGATGTGATTGATACATCGAACTTTAAGGCTTGATTTTACGACCACATGTACTTGTAGTGCCGCATAATAACCAAATTCTACGATCGTATTCATTGAATTATGAAATGGAGTTGGATGATGTATTAAAAGGAAGTTATCACCTGGAAGAGTGATCGATGTGATAACGCATAAGCAAAAATCAGTGAAGATAATCTAACCACAATTCATGTAGTTCAGTGAAGATCCAGCAAAACTTTACATCTTTTATGCTTGTTTTGCTTACTAATAATTAATCAATCTATAGACGAACAAAATCAGCGACTCGAACAATGAAATTAATGATTCGAACAAAGGAGAAGCACTGAAAACGTGATTACTGAATCTAACGAAAAGAGAGTTTATTAGCAAATAATTCCAATTTAGTGAATCAAAGAACATCGTCCATAAAAAAAGTAAGAAAATTGTTGGCCCATGCAGGTCTCGAACCTGCGACCTTCGCGTTATTAGCACGACGCTCTAACCAACTGAGCTAATAGGCCATCTGTGAGCAGTTTTACCATATGGGTTTATTATTTCTACACGGCTGTGATAAAATGTAACCACTTTTATTTCTTCATTGTACAAAGCAATGACACTACTACACTATACTGAATTTTAGTACAAGCTTTAAAGAAAAGCAAGCCATTCTTTAAAAAGGTTCTCGGATTACGTAACTATATGCTTCATATATAGTGTAGTAGTGTCATTATACAAACATAATGTTGAAAAATAAACATCACTGGCTTATTGTTTTACATCTAATTCCTCTTACACATCAAGGATAAATTACGCGAACATTATATTAACAACACATTTACCAAATTATATAAAAACAATCGCGCTTACTCATCTAGGATTCTAGATTCTTCAGAAATTTGACTGTTGGGATAGAGGTCGTGTATGCTATAAGATGATTGTTGAATAACAGGGTCATGTGGAGCAGGAGGCTGCATATCTTCAACCTTTTGTCTGACTGCTTGCATCCTTAACTCATCTTCGGCTGTTAGATTCATGCCCGATTCCTTGATTTTAGTACGACCCTCAAGCATATTCACTACTTCGGACATGGTAGGCCTAAGAGCTGGAGACTGATTAGTGCATAATAGAGCAATCCTCATCATTCTTTCAGCCTCTATTTTGTTGTAATCAGACCCTAATCTTGGATCCATCAAATCCAGCAAATTCCCCTTTTCTTTGAGAACAACAGCCTTATAAAGGTTATTAAAACACATGGTTAATAAGACATGTCAATGATTTGGTTGGAAAGTAACATATTGGATTGCTAGTAATAACAAGTTTTACCAAATCAAGAAGAGAAACATAGTCTTCTTTTGGTCGATATTTCATATTGTTCTTTCCAGCAATGATTTCCAATGCAAGGACCCCAAAACTGTATACATCGGCTTTGTAGGTTAAGTAGCCCCATAATGCGTATTCTGGTGCCATGTACCCTCTGGAGGACAAAAAATTCTTTTATAAATACAAGGTATCAGTATAAGAAATTCAACTGATTACAAACAACTCACATAGTTCCAGCAATTCTAGTGCTAATGTGAGTGTTTTCCTTTTCATTAAGCTTAGCCAAACCAAAATCCGAGATCTTTGGATTAAGGTTGGTATCAAGGAGTATATTTGAAGCCTTGATATCCCTGTGAACCATTGTTAGTGCTGTCTCTT
The DNA here is from genome assembly GCA_030844895.1 of Ambrosia x helenae. Taxonomy (NCBI): domain Eukaryota; kingdom Viridiplantae; phylum Streptophyta; class Magnoliopsida; order Asterales; family Asteraceae; genus Ambrosia; species Ambrosia x helenae. Next base: position 20,523,252 of record CM061223.1, on the reverse strand, counting down.
CATGTAGAAAGGCCAAGCCTCTTGCAATGCCAATACAAATATTTTGTCTTGTAGACCAATCAATTTCCATCTTAGCCTTATCCTGACCTGAGATTTAATGAAAATATTAGTCACATCTAGAACTACAAGATTCTCGTGTCGTGGAACAAAAAGAGAATAAGTACCAAATAGAGCATGTGCTAAAGAATTATTCTCCATGTACTCGTAAACAAGTAACAGTTGATTGTGTTCGGCACAACACCCATGTAGTCTTACAACGTTAGGGTGTTGTATTCCAGCTATCATTCCTATTTCATTCACAAATTCACGATTTCCTTGCTTTGATTTTGAAGAGAGTTGCTTCACAGCAATTAGAGTTCCATCTAATAGCACACCCTGCAATTAACACATCACATATGTACCAACTACACTTAATTTGTTTTTTTCATTGCTTTTCATCATTAAGCACGCTTCTACATCGGAACAAGTTAGGGACAAAGATTAATTTACAATACCTTGTAGACCGATCCAAAACCGCCCTCTCCAAGTTTATTTGATTCTGCAAAGTCATCCGTGGCAGCTTTGATTTGTTTATATGTAAATACACCCGTCTTCAAGTCTAGCCCTCTTAAATCTTCAAGAAACCAATATGTGTGAAATAAATGTCTGTTTTTTTTAAAACAATCATCTTATAAAGTTATACAGAGTCGTAGTATATGAAATACCTCTTTCCCTTGATACATGATTCCATATATAACCCTTCTTCCAAGCAATACCAACAACCATGAGTGTTAGGAACAATGCTGCAGCCACCGCTCCAACAATTATGAATGTTACTTTTTTTCCATCATGAGGTGGCGGCTTAGAATCTTGAGGCTTCAAATCTATGACAATCAATATACTTATAAACCACTTAATTAAACAAATTCAACAATAGATCACTACTATAGAAATGACCACTACAATAATAGAAAGATAAACTAAAAGATGCGGATATGTACATACTAGACTCCATAGAAATGGCAGATATTAGAGGGCCATATAATCCTCTCTTTGGCACTGCAGTTGTACCTTTTCCAGCATACTGGAACCGAATTTCTAATGTCCCATTGGTTACACTGACGTTTTTTAATGTTTTTATCAATGCTTTATCCACCCCACCTGCTTCATTCCTAATATCAAAATTTTTAAAGATGCTTACACCCTGAAAATGGGATAAGGAAAAAATCAAATCAAAACAAGTCTGGCAGAAAAAAGTATCTCATAATATGCATGACATACAATAACAACTTTGGTCAAATTTCAAATTTTAGTAACAAAATTTCCTTATTCTAGATAAATCCAACGACTTTTAGAAAATTTTCATTCAAGGTACTCTTCTAACTACGGTTTCAAATGCGAAATTTGAGTGTCACGTAAGAACAAACTCCTATATCAGCTGCGATATCATTAATTGTGAATAGTAATCACCCTAGCTAACCTTAAATCAAAATTAAATTGAAAATTTTAAAGCTTAGGAAGTTGGTTACCTAAAACAGAAACGTAACAAAAGTTGTTATGTTCATCAAGTTTTCCCTTCTAAAAAAGTGGAAGTATAGTCAATTAAATGTTTTATACAACCTGGACATAAACATCAAAAGCACGTCTTCCAAGACCGTGATAAGATCGATTATCTCTGAAAACTATCTCTGCAAAATGTAGAGTGACCGAATAATTGCTATTTACTAAGCAACGACCATAGTAAGTGAGTGACAATAGTGAGTGGCGAGCCGTAGTGTAAAGTTGTGAGTAGTTCGTAGTGAGCATAGATGCATTAGTCACGACATATTGGGGAGTATCATTAGTGTTCCATAAACTTCCAGTGTTACTTATTCCCCAACGATCATTTAAAGGAACAAATCTTGCAGCTCCAGTTTCATCCTGATCTGCTTCGTAAACCTTGTCTCCTATGGAAACTTTCGGACCGCCACAGTTAATATGAACCGCATAGTTAACTAAACAAAAAAAGGGATCAGTTTATGTATTTATTTATTTTTGCTTGTGCATGCTTTTGTGGGGGCAAATGCAACATCATAGATAGGCATGTTTGCTCACCATTTGAGCAAGTCTTCAGGCACTTCCCAAGGTCCCTGTATGAAATCAAACATGTAAACTTGGTGCCTATCTTTGAAATAGTAGTTATATTGTAATAATATTGTTCTTTTTTACGATATTGATTTCACCCGACGAATTGCTGGCCAGGCAAAACAAGTCCTGGTAGAGAAGGTTTCCATCCTCCTTAATTATAAGGAAGGCTTCGTTCTCCCACTCAACCGATGTGTGACTTACATTTATTCAACAAAAAAATAAAATAAAAAGGAATAAAAATAGGGAATGAGCTTACGAATTGTTATTGCTAGTGTAGCTTCTGAACAAGTTCCTAAAATATGAAGAGGAGGTAAGTTTTTATTTCATGTTGCATGTGAAAAAAAAAACCACACTACATTTGAAAGCTGAAAACATACAATGGTTCGAGACAATCTCTAGGTACAGTTTCTTTATTGAAGTTGTTGTAAGAAAGATCTACATCACTATCACTGTAGTACCATCACAATCATTTAATTCAAAATATACCCTAGAAATATGTTTTCAGATGTTTCTAATAATAAAATTAAAGGGAGCTTGGTAAACCATACCGATTGCCATTTGCATTTGTGAGCCAGACAGGTACACTGCCGTTAAGGATGTTACCGGTCAAATACCTATTCATTTAACCATATACACTTGTTATAATTTAAAATCTTCTCATTTCTTTCATTTCTCTTTCTTTTATTATATAATTAATCATGAAGAATAAAAGGATGTGTTAAAAGTTAATTATAAAACACTAATGAGTTGATCGTTGAAGGATGAAAGTGAAAGTTTTATTTAATTAGAACTTAATTAATAGTTTGAATGATTAGAATTATCTTGATTAAATTAGTAGATATAATTATACTAGATTATACCCCGAAAGTGTCCCGGGGTTGAGAAATCTAATATGACATATCAATTTTGCATATTGAAGGGATAGGGAGCCTGATCATCGCGCGAATGGCAATCCCTATCCCACTTTCCAACAAAACACGTGCCGAGCAAATCAGCACAGCCAAATAGAGATAAGCGTCCTCACTCGGCGGAGCCCTTCCGCGGAACTAGCTTGGCGTAGGAGGTCACTTTAAGTGTGATGTAACTTCATTCACATCAGTACTCCAAGAGATTCTGCGCGCATACCAACACGCGCCGAATATTCGCCCAGAGACAGCTTTTGGTACGAGGTACGGAAGATCAAGAATAAAGAAGATTCACTCAGATCTGGACAGACATGGCGCCAATCAAATGGCGACACGTGTCAGAAGTGGTCCAACAACCACCGACGTGAAAAACAACATGACTAATCACATGCTTCAACCATGTTGCGGTCTACAATACCGCACAGGCATGCTTACCTGCTACCAGATGTCACATCAAACCGTAGCAGGTAAGTCAACCATGTTGTGTCAGGACAACATACCGCCGGCGCCCAACAAGAAGGCGCCAAATGTCGTTTCGACAGACCAACCCCAACTGCCAATGACGTCAGCAAGTGATGTGTTGCAAAACACATCTAATTTCCTATGTATTTTTTATATTATTTGGTTAAGTTTGTATTCGTTTCGTGTCAGTTTTATTATTTATTTATTTATTTTATTATTTTATAGGTGTTCGTGGAAAATGAGCTCAAAACGAATGATTTCTAATCGGGACACGAACACTTGAGAGCAGGTGTTCATAGACGTTGGAGCGTAAACGAGAAACGTTGGTCAAGTCAAGAACACCCGAGTCTAGAGTACGGAGTATAATAATACTATCTATAATAATAATAATAATAATAATAATAATAATAATAATAATAATAATAATAATAATAATAATAATAATCATAATAATAATAATAATAATAATAATAATAATAATAATAAGAAAAAAGAAAAAATTAATGAATAAAGTTTATGGTCTCGAGCCCATTTATGGGCCTAAAAAAAGTCAAAGGCCAAAAAGAAATGATGGTTGTTGTTTGAAGGGTTTTCCTTGGGCGGTGGATACTCACATTATAAATTGAGGAAGATATTATGTTCGAAAGGGAGAGGAGCCGCCAAGAATATTATATTCGAACAACAAGAAACAACAATCGACATCAGAAGGCTATCGAGACACAGCAGTCTTGAGAGGAAATAAAGGGTAGAAGGCACGGGTTCAAAATTCAAGCTACGCGTTCGTGCACTGCAAGTTTTAGGTTTATATTTATTTAGTCTGTGTTTATAAATATTAGTACCATGACTTTGCATATTTTTGAACCTATGTTTATATCTTGTTCCGTTGTTATGAATAGCTAAACATTTAGGCTACCTAGGTCCGTATGATGAATACTTGCATTTTTATAACTTTCGGATTCGTTTAATTATATAATTGGCTTATGTTTTGGTAAAGATTTAATTGTGTTTGGTTATAATGCTTTTGCGTATTTAAGTCTAATTTATGATCTTTGATAGTTCCACATGTGTCTTGTTAAATGTCTTTCAGTTATAGATGCATGTTAGGTTGCCTGCATTGTGCTTGTAACTAGTTTATGGATTTTGACGTCTAATTCCATAGGAACTTGAATTGAGAGTTTAGAGGACTTAGGTATTCTACCATTTCTTGAGACCGGGAGGTGATAGGGTGTCGGGTTGTCTAGATCTTTAGGTATCGGGTAGAGGTGAGACCGGGAGATGATCCTTGCCTAGTGTGTCTTTAGATTCTTGTAATTCCGAATTATTTCCAAGCCAATTAGATTACTCCTTCACATTTTTTGGTGTGTTGTGACTAGCGAGACCGGGAGGTGAGCGAGTCTGTCGAGTACCTTAGCATTCCCTAGTGAGGTGAGACTGGGAGGTGATCCGAACTAGTAACTAGTGATTTACACGTCCCTTAGGATTTTTTGAGAGGTGTTAGTGAGACCGGGAGGTGATCTAGCACGCTTTAAGGGTTTCCTGGGTCGGGCGTATCCTTAGAAAACCTGGTAGCCGATCCATTATTCGATTCCGAGAGTTGTGAGTATGCGGGTAGGATTCTAGACCTAGGTAGTTGCCTTTCATATTATCTGAGTTCGATCCAGTGTTCTTAGCTTCTTGTTTTCGTCTCTGTGTTATTTATTTTAATTGCTTTTATTTGCATTTAGATTAAAATTAATCCTCAAAAATCCAAATTATTAGGCTAGGAGTCGACAGAAGTTTAATACCGAGAGTCGCCATATTGTGTCCACGGTTCGATATTCCGGACTTACTTGCTCTGCTACACTGCGACCGGTACACTTGCCGTGAGTGTGTGGTTTTGTAGGTTTTTCCATTTTTAAAACTTGACCGATTTATTTACTACACATTTCACACATCAGCAACTGGAACTCCCTTTTCTCGCCAATTCCGTGGGCCGAAGACTAATAGGTCCAACTAAGGCCTGAATAAGTCATGGCTCCACATGGACCACCTCATTGGCCCACGACGTCTCCTATAAATAGAAGACTTCATCTCTTTAATCAGGGATCCGAAAATAACCATTGTATACGAGAGCTAGAATAGTGCAATTATTGTAACACTTTGTAATCTCCAAAGTACCTAACACTCGGCTCTTTACAGTGGACGTAGGTCATTAACGACCGAACCACTTATATTCTAGTGTTCTTACTTTCACTACACACACACACACACACTTTGCTTTACTTTACTTTCTCGACTACGGTTTAACCTTCGGTTTGGGTGAAGGATTGTTCCTGAGCAAACTAGAGTATTAACCGTACGGTGATTAGTATTAATCACTGTTATACTCGTTGTTTCTTCATTGACGCCATCCGTACCGGCTAGAACACACTTCTTTTTCTTCCTTTAACCCACCATGGCTGAACCCAACCCAAACACTTCTACAGCCAACCCACCCGAGGACGTTGACGTCCAACTTCTCAGGAACTCTGGCACGCCAGGCACTGTTACCAAAAATAACCTACATCATGTATCCAAAAACCAGCTTTCGAAGTACGTGATGTGGACAGTGAGGAGGACAGTGGCAACTGCTCACAGGAGGACCCTAACCAGTGGCTCTTCTGTCAAAACGCCAAAAGCACCGTTAGATATCAACGGATGCTACCGAAATAGGCGAAAAAGAAGGGTAAGGCCCTCACTTATGACTCTCCGCACAAAATCATTCATAAGAACAAAGAAAACACCGGTCGACGCGACGGTCGTAGCGGGGAGCCCAGCGGAAACGCCGGGGCTCAGGGCTATGCAAAGTCGCATGACGAGTCAGATGGTTGTGACTCGTCCAGTAGCGACTCAGACTATAATGGATGGAGCCACTTGCTCCATTCACACTCCACAAACCACAAAAACGTGGATGACGACCTGTTCAAGCCCTACAGGCCAAAGTCATTCGCGGAAAAGTCCAAGTTTGTCGCTCGCATAGCGATGGCGAGCATCCCAAAGAAAGCAAAACTCCCCAGCAGCATCGGCAAGTACGATGGCCTGCGTGATCCAGACGACCACATTCATGATTTTGAATGTGCGGGGATGTCTGTTAACTGGCCGGTCCAGGTTTGGTGCCATGTCTTTGCTCAAATACTGACCGGCGCCGCCAGAGTCTGGTTCGATAACCTCCCCGTGGGGAGCATTACGGACTTTAACGATCTCACCAATAAATTTGGTAGTCATTTTTCGCATCTGAGGAAGCACAAAAAGCACAAGACACACATACTGCTGTGCCAACGCCACAATCATGAGTCCATCGAGGACTTCATTGTCCACTTTAATAGTGAGGCCCTCCAGATAAGGTGCGGTGAGGAGCTCACGCGCGTTGCCTTCATCCAGAACGTGCGCAACGCTGACCTCATGAAACGACTCACATGAAAAGATGGCGTCCCAGAATCTTGGGACGAACTCATTCGTGCCGCGAAAGTATACGCATCATCTGAAAAGTCTTTTCACCAGATGCACCACTCTCAAACAACACCATAATAATAATAATAAAAATAATAATAAAAATAAAGCGAAGTCAGTCTGGACCCGCATCTGGGGCCCCACAGAGGAGGGGAAATATTCCTCCGCCAACGACGCTCGCCAACTGATTAGCAACAAATAAACGCGGGACCAGGATAGTCACTCCAAAAAGAACTACGACTGGACCCCGCTAACAAAGACTCCGTCTCAGGTCCTCAAGACCGAACAAATAACAATCAAAGAACCCAAGCCCCTTGGGAAACGAAGAAATGTGGATACGACTAAATTTTGCGAGTACCACAATGATTTTGGCCATCTCACAGACAAGTGTTATAGTATGAAGATGGAGATTAAGTCCGCGCTGAAGTCGGATCAGCTCGGACACTTAGTAAAAAATGTACATCGCGCAGCAGGTGGCAAAACGGCGACGAAAAAGAGGCCGAAGGATCGCGCAAGAAAATCCGCGACTTTAACACGCCTACGGTCACGTTTGTCCCACGCCACCAATGCAACATGACTAAGCACGGAAAGAAATCCCATCACGGGAACGTTCCCGAGTGCAGCACAATGACGACTCATGGAAGGAGGCAGACGAGACGTCCTCCTCCCAAAAGTCCTCGGCGGCACCTCTGCCACTGCCCCGCTAGTTTTCACAGCCGTCTTCGGGCATTACCGCACACAGTACATGTTCCTGGACAGCGGAAGCAGCACTGACATCATGTATGATCAGTGTTTTCAGCAATTGGACGATGAAGACAAGGCTCGGCTCACACCAGTAAACGACCCATCTCCGGCTTCATCCACGAAACGATCATGCCCCGTGGCATGATCTCAATGCCCGTCACGATGTCAGACGGCAAGCATGAGCGCACAGAAATTTGTGATTTCATGGTTTTGCTAGCTACGTCTCATCACGACATCTTACTGGGCCGCGAGGGCATCGTGCATTTCAACGACAACGCCTCCACAGCGCACGGAATGGATGGTTTCCCAACCAAAACAGGCATCACATTCATCCGGGGAAACAAAGACTGCTATGCAGTGGAAGGCGCAAAACCCCCGAAAATAGTCAAAACTGATGCCCGCACAGAGCCGGAAAAATGGGTTCTCAACTCTAAATTTCTGGAGCAAACGGTGGTCATAAGCCATGTAATCTCCGACACAATCCTCAATCACCTAAAGCAACTACTCACCAAGAACATGGACGTCTTCGCTTGGCAACCGTCAGATATGGTTGGCGTTCCACGCGACATCGCGGAACATAGGCTCAACGTATACTGATCGGTAGAGCCGATCGTCCAGAAAAAGCGGACAATGGGTCTGGAGAAAACAAAGGCCATGAACGAGCAAGTCACTGAGCTGCTCAATGCGGGCATCCTGCGCCCCATCAGGTACCAAACGTGGGTCGCCAACCCCGTCATGGTTGCCAAAGCCAATCGGGGTTGGCGCATGTGTGTCGACTACAAGGACTTAAATAAGGCATGTCCCAAAGATTGCTATCCGCTACCGAAAATCATTTAAAGGTGGAATCCTTAGCCCCTTACCATTAGATCATCAAAGATCAATGGCTATATATATATATAGGTTTAGGATCCTGTACAAAGTATATTTTTCGTGAGAAGTGTGAGAAGGACTAAGAATTGACATGTAGACATCATGTTTTGGATTTAGGAATGATGTTTTAGGTTGTTTTAACTTGAAAAACACCAAACACAACAATCTAAAACACAATACAATGTATTATAGTCATTAAATTTAAAAAACAGCTAAAACACACTACTTAACGCTTAAAACACACTGCTAATGTTCTTAGCATGGTGTTTTAAGTTTTAAGCCTAAAATACATTGTTTTCGGTTTTTAATTGTTATGTTTGGTGTTTTTATAGGCAAAACAATCCAAAACATCACGACTAAGTTCAAAAAATGATGCCTAAGTATCAATTTTTAAAACTTCTCACACTTCTCACAAAAAAACACTTTGTACATAATGAGAACCTTTTCCCAAATTGAGAACTATGAGAACCATTCTGGGCCACACATTTCTCTAAGGCAATTTTTTTTTTAAGTATACACATGTGTATAATTGCATTATACACATATGTATAACTGAAATATACACATATGTATAGCTGAAAAATGCTATATACACATATGTATAATTGCCATATACACATATGTATAAATGAAAAAAAATTTCAAAAAAAATAAAATTTTTTTTTCCTTGCATACAAATGTGCGATTAAAGCAAAAAAAAAAAAAAAAAAAAAAATTATTTTTGCCTTTATATGAAATGTGTGGCCAAGAATGGTTCTCTCAGTTCTGAAATAGGGGTTGGTTCTCTTAGGTTAGTTTTAGAATATAACTGGTAGAATTATATTTGAATAGGATTTATTAGTAGGGTTATTTTAGTATAAATAGGGGTCTAAGTTAATGTTTTTATTTGTCTCTTTTTCTTGTAAGTTCGTTAGTTCAGTTGTTTGAATGAGAAAGAGTTACGGGTTCGTTTCTCAAATATCCTATGTTTATGTTTAATCTAATTGTTTGGGCCAACATGATAAAGTACATTTTAGAGTAGAAAATGCTGAATATATGGAGAACTCAAGTAAATTTAAAGCCATTGGGGTTGGTGGCCCAATGGTAGAAGCAAAGCTTCTAAGAACATCTAAGAGGGAGGTCATGGGTTCAAGTCCCACAGAGTTGAAATTTGCCGTTCAAAAAAAAAAAAAAAGTAAATTTAAAGCATAAATTTCTTACGTTTTTCCCAGACTTAGTCGACTTAAATCTGGTATATCTCCACCCAAATTGTTAAAACTGAGATCTCTGTGTAAGCATATATAGATAAACAAAAAGATTATTTATGTGCAAGTTTTATGGATACTTGTAATGGATATGATCTAAAGAAGGCTATATGATCAAAGAATGGAAGAGGGAGAAGTATATATTACAGATGCTTCAACTTGGACATATTTGATATATAACCAGGAATCGACCCACTCAATTTACATCCTCTCAATATCCTGTAAAATTCACCAAAAATTGTTGAAAGAAAAAAAAACAATATTGTAATTAAAGAACTATTTCTATATTCTACCATTACTTACAATTTTCCCATGTTTTTCATGTTGATTAGATTTGGAAAAAGTTGTGAGCCCTCTCCATTTAAATCAGATATTGCTCTGAAGTACACGAGTTACACGAATACATCTAGATTAGTATAGTTGGTGAACGATAGGACGTAATGAAATGGCTCGTGTATCTTACAATTGAGACAGATTTGTCAAAAGGGATATGCTTGCTGGTATTGGTCCTTCCAACCCACTACCTTGGAGCTCCCTATTAGAAGATAACATTAGTGCATAAACCACAAAAGGTTATGATAGAAAAACATGCTACATACTTTTTCTTGAAAACCATAGTATGAATGAAGTTTTCATACACAGTCATTAATTATACAATTGGTATCCCCGTATAATACTTTCGGTAACCAATGAGGGATACACACTCTCATATTCGGCCAATTGTGAACGTTAAAAACGGTTGCATGAATTTGAATTTGCAACTAAAATCAAAACATGTCGCAAAATTAACATGTCAGGATCAGGTCACAATTTTTGCAACCTCCCAAATCCTATCGCAATTTGGTTGCGTAAACATAAAATGTTATTACTCAAAAAAGCTACAAATGTATCGTTGTAACAATTTGTAAGTTAAAAAAACCTTTCCACCTAAGTTCTTTGACTCAATGAAACACACATTTGACAAATGAACCTAATCTTAGTGGTGTCAAACTTCCAAAGACTTACAACATCCTTAGTTGTGTCAAACTTCCAAGATTTGGGATTTTCCCACTGAAGTAATTGCTGTCTATGCGGCTGCACAAAGGTGAAAAGTAGTGATAACTAATTAGGAATACCATTCCACGTAAGGGATCAATACATGTGTATATATAATATTCAACTAGCTAACTAGCTAGTATAACACATGAAATCATTAAAATGTTTGTTTGAAGGGTACAATGTGCATACAGTTGTGTCAAGTTGGTCAGACTATTAAGTTCCATTGGCAATTCACCGGTGAGATTATTAGCAGTCAGGACCCTATGATTTGATCATAAGAGAAGCCATTATGATAAACATATATGCATCAATATTTACCATATGTAAAAGCAGTATATTCTTTTTGAACAACAATCTACAAATTAAGTAAAGTCAAACCCTTAAAGATTTAGAAACCTCCAACTTGGATGTGTGTCCAAGTATCACCTAGCTTGTTTCTTAACTAGGAAGGCTACGGGGCAAGTTGGTTAAACGGATATCTTAGTATCCATTGAAAGAGTTAAAACTCTTCGGACTTGCGGGTTAAGCCCACCGCTTTGCCTTGTTTAAGGACCTTTGGCTGGTCCGATGAAAGCCATATATTAGCAAAAAAAAAAAAAAAAAAAAAAAAAAAAAAAAAAAAAAAGTAAACATAAGAGTACAAAGAAAGCTTTACAGAAGATTTAAGTTTTTTAGTTTCCCAAGCTCAGCGGGGATATTTCCTGAGAACATGTTGTTCTCTAGACTCCTGTAATTCATTAATCCATTAAAACCAAACCAACATATAGAATGTAACAATATTAAACATATATATGCGAGAGAGGGAGAGAGAGTACAATTGTTCAAGTGTGCTTATATTGCCTAAATATGGAGGAATGCTTCCTGACAAGCGATTACCCGTGACATATCTACATTATAGTATCAATCTTTAGAAATCTGATATGATCAGTGTAGATACAATTGAACAAGACATATAGATCGAGTAAGAGGCATAAGTAGCTTACATGAATTTCAGGTTGGTTGATACCCACTCAATAGGTATGGTGCCATTTAGGTAATTAAAAGATAAATCACTGCAAGAAGCAACCAATGTGATCTTGATTTTGGCATGAAGCATTGCAGTTGGAACAAATTAATAGATTATATAATTCAACATTCACCCTCCTCTTGCTTCGACTGCGGAGGTGTAATATATGTGTAATGGTTATAACCCATTTTAATGCCCTTTTAATCACTACTTTCCTTATTTTTTCCCCTCTTTGGGCATTATACTAGAAATGTCCCTCCTTTTTCATGCCCTATAATGCCCACATAATACCTATTACACATGGTCTTAATGGTGTAGTTATCTCTTCCCTAATATATGGAAATGTATCTTGTATATATTGATTGTTCAATGAAATAATAATCAAGCATTGAAACCATACTATTGTACACAAATATTTCAAACTGAAGTTATGATAAAAAATTTGAAAATCAGACCTCACAAATGAGCAAAAAAAGCAATCAAACAAACAAAAAAGATAAACAAACATCGATCGACTCTTTTATTAGAATAGGCGAACCAGAAAACACACAAAATTACACTGTCCAGTTACCCCCTATTTATACTCAACTAGACTCTTTAAAAGCAAGAAAACATATTGTAGGTTGGAAACCACGTTTTCTGTTTTGACTCGATTTTCTACTATAAAAAATTAATTGTGTTAAAATATTGTTAAAAAACAAAACTACATAAAACGCTAAAATAATTCTTAACCTAAACAAAACAAAACAACCAACTTAAAGACTCAACCAATTAAACCGATCAAGTAAACCAAACCATCCAGATTAGTCCAACATATGCACAAATTAATGTTGGACACAGTCTTACATCATCATAATTGAAGGGAGCTTTGCCAGGATGGTGGGAGAACACCAGCAAGATCCTGCCCCTTCACAGATCTGTTCAACATGAAAAGTTTGACCTCAAATTTGATGTTACAAATATATTCTAGCCAAAGCATTTACTCATATGACATGGTACATATTTTAACACCAGTTTCTGTATATTGGACATAAAAACTCCAATATATGCAAAACTAAGACGATTAATATAATATTATAATATACAACATACATGGTAACAACGTGACAAACATCATCAACGGAGCAAGTACAATTCACAACGTTGTTAAACTGGGGTGGAGTACTGTTTCCCTTAGGTGTTACCCAATTGGGATTTCCATCGCATGGGTTCAGGCTAAAATCCCAGTCCTCTTTTCCCACTTCCTTGGCTATTTCTCTAAGAGCATCCACTGCAAAATAATAATAATAATAATAATAATAATAATAATAATAATAATAATAATAATAATAATTGAAATAGTGTTGTGAGTTTTTATCACACATTAAAAAACTTACTTTCATTAGAAGGAAGACGTGGGCCTTGTGCTTGAATAACAATCACTTGAAGGAAAAGAAACGTAGACAAGATCACCATGATTTTAAATAAAAATCTCCAACCAAGAGCGTACATCATTGACATCTAAACCTATGTAGTTTAGAAGCAATTTTTGTAATGCAAAAAAAATAAATAAATAAATAAATAAAAAATAAAAGAAAACACTTAAACACACTGCAAGCTAACTTTGAGTAGGAGATTCATATATAGGCATAAAGTAACACACGTCGCAATCAATATTTAATGCCCTTGAAATAGAGATGCATTCAGTGCATTATTGTTAAACATTGACCCTTATGTTTTCATACTAGTATTATTGGTGGAACGTCTCCCCGTTAGAAACTCATTTGCTTTATAATTTGTGAAATGATTTGAAATTGGAATTGGAATTTGTGTAGGAATTGGAATTAGAAAGAATTGGATTTGGAATTTAAAAATTCCAATAAGAATTATAAATTGTTGGAATTGGAATCTCAATTCCATTATTGTTGTGTTTGGTTGGTGAAGGCATAGGGAGCCTAAAACCCCTACGGACGGCAATCCCTATCCCACTTTTCAACAAGCCGCGCGTTGAACACTTTAGCGCAGCCAAATAGAGATAAATCTCCCCACTCAGCGGACCCAGTTTGCGGAACCAACCCAGTGCGGGAGTCCACTTTAGGTGTGATGTAACTTCACTCACATCAATACTCCAGGAGCTTTAGCGCGCGTGTCATCACGCCCGGAATATTTGCTCAGTGACAGCTTTTGGTAGAAGGTACGGAAGATCAAGAATGAAAGATTCACTCAGAGATGAACAGACATGTCACCAATCAATGAAACACTCAGAGATGAACAACCACTGACATGAACAGCGACATGACTGCTCCCATGCTTCCACCATGCTGCCGTCTACAGTACCGCACAGGCATGCTTATGTGCTACCAGACGTCACGTCAGACGCCAGCAGGTAAGTCAACCATGATGTGTCAGGACAACATACCGCCGACGCCGAATCACAAGACGCCACGTGTCTATCAGTCAGACCAACCCCAACTGCCGATGACGTCAGCAACATGGGTCTCCTTTTTCCTGCCAATTTCATGGGCCAAAGACATATGGGCCCAATTAAGACTCGAATCAACTACGACTTCTCGTGGGCCCTCCCCTAGGCCCACAACTTCTCCTATAAATAGAAGACTTCATCTCCTTTGTGAGGGATCTGAAAAATAACCATTGTATACGAGAGCTAGTATAATTATTGTAACACTTTGTAATCTCCAATGTAATAAACACTCGGTTCTTTACAGTGGGCGTAGGTCACACACAACCGAACCACTTATACTCTTGTGTTCTTACTCTTACCACACACACACACTCTTTACTTTATATTCTCGGTTAAGGTTTAACCTACGGTTTGGGTGAAGGATTGTTCTTGAGCAAACAAGAGTATTAACCCCACGGTGATTAGTATTAATCACCGTTGTACTCGTCGTTTCTTCATTGGCGTCATCCGTAACGGCTAGAACACTCTTCTTTTTCATCCTTAAGCCCACCCATGGCTAAACCGAACTCAAACACTTCTACTGCCAACCCACCCGAGGACGTAGACGTCCAACTCGGTGGGAATTCTGGCACACCACCCACTGTCACCAAACAAGTCATGGCACGTACCCAGAGGCCAGTCTTCGAAGTACGTGACGTGGAGAGCGAGGACGACATCGACAACACTTCTGAGGAGGTCCCCAACGCGTGGCTCCTCTGACAAAATGCCAAAAGCACCGCTAAATACCAGCGGATGCTACAATAAAAGGAAAAGAAAAAGGGCAAGACCCTAACTTATGACTCTCCACCCAGGAGGAGTCATACGACAAAGAAGCTAGCAACCGACATGATGGTGGTGGCGGGGGGCATGGCGGAAACGCTGATGCTTGGGGCCACGCCAAACCACGCGGTGAACCAGATGGCTACAAGTCGTTCAACAACGACTCAGACTACAGTGAGCGAGCACACTCGCACCGCTCACACTCTATAGGCCACAAAGACGTGGATGACGATTTGGTTAAGCCATACAGACCAAAGTCATTCGCGGAAAAATCTAAGTTTGTCGCTCGCATAGCGATGGCGAGCATCCCGAAGAAAGCCAAACTCCCTAGCAGCATCGGCAAGTACGATGTCCTGCGTGATCCAGACGACCACATTCACAACTTTGAATGTGTGGGAATGTCCAGGTTTGTTGCCATCTTTTTGCCCAAACACTAACCGGCGCCGCCAAAGTCTGGTTCAATAATCTTCTCGCGGGGAACATTATGGACTTCGACGATCTTACCAACAAATTTGGTAATCATTTTTTGCATCTGCGAAAACACAAAAAAGACAACGCACAAATCCGACTGTGCCAGCGCTACGACCACGAGTCCATCGAGGACTTCATTGTTCATTTTAATAGAGAAGCCCTCCGGATAGGGTGCGGCAAGGAACCTACACGCGCTGCGTTCATCCAAATTGTGCGCAGCGCAGACCTAATGAAATGCCTCACTGGCAAGGATGGTGTCCCGGAATCTTGGAACGAGCTCTTCCGTGCCGCCAAGGTCTACGCATCCTCTGAAAAGTCTTTCCACCAGATGCGCCACACTCAGCAACACCATAATAATAATAATAATAAAAAAAAAATAAGGCGAAGTCAGTCTGGACCTGCATCTCGGGCTCCACGGAGGAAGGGAAATATTCCTCCGCTAATGACGCCCCCAACTGATCAACAACAAACAAACAAGGGACCAGCTTGGTCATTCTAAAAAGAACTATGACTGGACCCCACTAACAAAGACTCCGTCACATGTCCTCAAGACTGAACAAATAACAATCAAAGAACCCAAGTCCCTTGGGAAATGAAGAAATGTGGATACAAGCAAACTTTGCGAGTACCACAATGACTTTAGCCATCTCACAGACAACTGCTACAGTCTGAAGATGGAGATCGGGTCCGCACTGAAGTCCGGTCAGCTCGGACATTTAGTAAAAATGTACACCGCGCAACGCGTGGGCAAAATGGCAACGAAAAGGAAGCCGAAGGATTGCGCAAGAAAATCCGCGACCTTAACACTTATACAGTCACGTTTGTCCCACGCCACCAATGCAACATGACTAAGCATGGAAATAAATCCAAACGCGGGAAGCGCCCTTGATCGCAAGACAACGACGACTCTTGGAAGGAGGCTAACGTCCTCCTTCCAAAAGTCTGTCACGGCGCCTTTGCTACCGCCACGCTAGTCATCATAGCCGTCTTCGGACATTACCGCATATGGTAGATGTTCCTAGACGGCGGAAGCAGCACTGACATCATGTATGATTAGTGTTTTCAGCAAATGGACAATGAAGACAAGGCTCGGCTCACATCAGTAAACGAGCCCATCTCCGGCTTCATCCACAAAACCATCATGCCCCGAGGCATGATCTCTATGCCCGTCACGATGTCAGATGGCAACCACGAACGTACGATATCCTATTGGGCCGCGATGGCATCGCGCGTTTCAAAGCCAACGCCTCCATAGCGCACGAAATGGTCGGCTTCCCAACCAAAACTGGTGTCGTATTCATTCGGGGAAACAAAGACTACCATGCAACAGAAGGCGCAAAACCCCCAAAAATGTTCCAAAGTGATGCCCGAACAGAGCCGAAAAATGGGTTCTCAACCGTAAATTTTTGGAGCAAACGGTGATCATAGGCCATGTAATCTCCGACACCATCCGCAATCACCAAAAACAATTACTCATCAAAAACATGGACGTGTTTGCTTGGCAACCGTCGGATATGCTTGGCATTCCGCACGATATCGCGTAACATAGGATGAACGTATACAGGTCGGTAGAGCCGATCGTCTAGAAGAAGCGGACTTTGGGCCCGGAGAAAACAAAGGCTATGAACGAGCAAGTCACTGAGCTGCTCAATGCGGGCATCCTACGCCGCATCAGGTACCAAATTTGGGTCGCCAACCCCGTCATGGTTGCCAAGGCCAACGAGGGTTGGCGCATGTCTATTGACTACAAGGACTTAAATAGGGTGTGTCCCAAAGATTGCTATCCACTGCCAGAAATCGACCTAAAGGTGGATTCAATAGCCCCTTACCGCTTCAAATGTTTCTTGGACGTGTACAAGGGATACACCAAATTCAAATGGCGAAGGAGGATGAGGACAAGACAGCGTTCCGCACCGACACCGGCATATACGGTTACACAAAACTTCCTTTCAGTCTGAAAAACAAGGGCGCCACCTATCAGCCCCTCATGGATACCGCTTTTGTTGAAGAAATCGTCGTACGGCTGGAGGTTTACGTCGATGACCTTGTAATTAAAAGCAAGGACGAGGGAGATATGTTGCGGGACATACAAAAGACATTCAATCAGCTGCACAACGTGCGCATGAAGCTCAACCCCAGCAAATGCTCCTTCGGAATGGAGGAAGGCAAATTCCTTCGGGTAATCGTAACGCGGGACGGTTTCCGTGCAAACCCCGAGAAAGTGCAAGCAATCGAACGGATGCCTTCCCCCACGTCAATAAAGGAAGTCCAAACGTTGATGGGCAGCCTAGTGGCCCTCAACCGCTTCCTATATAATAATGCTTCAAAGTCCTTTCCATTCGTGGATACTTTGAAGAACTGTTTGAAGAAAAGCAACTTCCGCATGGGCGACGGAAGCGGAAACAACTTTTCAGGACTTGAAGCAATGCCTAGTGAACCTCCGAACTCTGATCGAATAAGTGTTGAGTGCTCTTGTGGTCAGTGAACATTGTACACTTCGTAGGAAACCTTTGGAGTTCCAGGTTAGGGACAAGGTTCTATTAAAGGTGTCACCTTGGAAGGGGGTGATACGCTTTGGAAAACGGGGAAATTTGAACCCGCGATACGTTGGACCATTCGAGATCGTCGAAAGGATTGGTCCAGTAGCTTACAAGTTAAACTTGCCTGATGAACTCAGTGGAGTACATAACGTATTCCATGTATCAAACCTAAAGAAATGCCTATCGGATACGACACTGGTAGTGCCACCGGAGGAGATCTGGGTGGATGACCAGCTACGGTTCGTGGAAGAACCGGTGGAGATTCTTGAGCAGGGCGTCAGGAAACTCAGAAAAAGCACTATACCTATTGTTAAGGTACGGTGGAATTCCCGTCTCGGACCGGAATATACGTGGGAGCGCAGAGATCAGATGCGGCTCAAATGTCCACACCTCTTTAATGAACCTGAACCTATGCATAGATCGAACGCCGAACATAAAGCAGCTCGCTCAAAGTGAATTTCGGGGCGAAATTCCTTTCAACTTGGGGATGATGTGACATCCGGGAACCAAGTACACACTTTTCTAGCTGGCTGTATTGTTTACTTGCTGAATTTCGGGACATAATTTTTTTCAACTTGGGGATGATGTGATACCCAGCAATTTCAGGTTCTCACTTTAACTAAACTCTAGTTACATTTCTTGCATTCTACTTAACTAGCGTTAGCTAGATAGAACACACGTTGCACATTTATAGGTTAATAACTGCATGAAGTGGTAATTCGGGGAATTACAAGACTGTATACATGATTAGTGAACCTCAGACGTTGGTGAACCATGAAGTTAAATAATTGTGAATTAATCGATTGAGATTGATTGCAATTACGTGCTTCTATGATACTCTGTGAAACTATGTGCAAACTGTATGTGATTACGTGAACTTAAACCGAATACATTAATAAAAACCATAATGGTTGGACCATTAGGATGGTTGGGGTCTTAACACACGGGGTTACACTTTTTATGGCCCAAAATAGCGAAAACATAGAAGGAAACAGGCCGTGCATCGAAGCAGGACACCTGGAGCGAGCCGGGGGGCTGTGAGCGGCCGCTCATGGGGTGTTGTCGAACCCTAACCGCGTTAAACATGTATTTAAGCAACCTTAAGACTCTTGTATCTCCTAAATTCAACCCTAATCGCCCCCTACTGCCCTATTACGAAATATTAACCCCTAAACACCTGATAAGGCGCAAGAACATCGATCGGGAAGCTTCAAGAGCATTCGGTTGATTGTTTTTGAAGAGCTTGCGGTATAACCTTCAATCTCTTTTTTTATATTTAACTATTTACTTATGGTTTTGGGCGCGGTGTTTTGCACAGACTTTTACTTAACTGTTTTGTTATTTCGCTTCCGCTATACTTAATTGGTTTGGTTAAAACTTTTAAACTTGATTTTACAATAACAAACTAAATGGTTTGGGCATTTAGAGTCGTTCATGTGACTTATGGCTATGGGATCCTAGTTTGTCATGCGCCTCGCGGTATAAACCCCGCAGTGGAAATTTGAGGGTGTGATAGATTGGTATCAGAGCCATTGGTTATTGTGAACTAGGATTGCATCTAGTCTATAATCATCATAGCATATGTATTAGTACACTCACTGTTTTAAGTGCACCACTTATTATTTCTTGGATATGTATACTGATCTAACCTATTGCAGGAAAACATGACTAACCCTATTCACCGAAACTACTATTCTTATCATGCTATTGGAGGTTCGCAAACCTCATCTTTTGATCCGTATGAGCGTCCAGCTTCGACACGTGATTCGTTTGAGGATTCCAGTCGCTGGCTTTGGTTCACTGACATGCTGCACTCGTGGGTTGTTGGATACGGAGTGCCAGCTCGGGTACCTCCCATTGTTGATTCGTGGGAGAGGTCGCTTGCAGGAATGGTTAGGCATGTGCATATAGAGTTGGAAAATGCCTACAACGCTGTCAAGCATTTTCAGTCTTGGAGGAGAAATGCTGATGAGACCATTAAACGCATGGAAGGGCAGATCGACTACTTGTTTGGCGAACTGGGAAGGGTTAAAAAGGAAGCTGATGTGGCTAGACATGAGAGGTCGGTTGCTAATCAAGAGCTAGCACTTACTAGAGAGGAGTTGACTTTGATTCGTAACAGGCTTGAGGAAGTTCTAGGTTAAAATGCTGAGGAACCAGAGGAGGATCCCGAAGAACATCCCGAGGAAGAGCCTATCTTAGCAGGATTCGATGCTCTCAGAGCAGCACTTAATGCGGCACTCGAGGAAGAACTCGAGCCTGAGGAGTAGGATGAGCCAATATTGGAGATAAAGATCCAGGACGAGAGCGAGGATGAGGGCTCGTGTGTCTCCATGGATCGCGAGGATGATTGATTTCTTTTATTATCTTGTTATCTTAGTATTTCCTATACATTCTTATTATGACTTCGGTTTTATCATTGTGAGACTTGAGGATCGTTTGGATTTTATTACTACTATTAATCGATTTCTTTATTCAATTCTCGCGCATGTTATCTATATTATATTCTAGTTTACTTGTACTATGTGAACGATTGTATGTGGGACATATTATTGTTTTCTCATGAGTATAGTGTAAATGTAGAATTACTATGGCGGGAAGAGGACACGGAAGAGGAAACATTAACATGACTCAAGCGGAGTTGAACGCACTCATCAATGACAGTGTGGTTGAAGCCCTCGCAGCTTTTCAAGCTGGTCAACCTGGGCATCACCCTCCAGTTTGTACCTACAAGTCCTTCATGGACTGCAAGCCGCAGAACTTTGGAGGATCTGAAGGGGCTGTCAGGCTACTGAGGTGGTTCGAAAACTGGAATCTTGCTTCACTATGTGTAACTGTCCACCAGCTGACAGGGTGAAATATGCCACTACTACTCTCGAGAATGCGACATTATCCTGGTGGAATTCTCAGGTGCAGATGCTAGGTGTTGATGTGGCTAATGCAACACCTTGGGTGGATTTCAAGGAACTGATGAAGGAGGAGTAATGTCCTCGAGATGAAATTCAAAAGCTGGAGACTGAGTATCTCAATCTGTAGATGGTGGGATTGGAGATTGAAACCTATACCACTAGATCACATGAGTTGGCAGCAATGTGCCCAAATTACTCCAACCCACCCTACAAAAGGATTGAGCTATACATCACGGGCTTTGCACCCGGAATCAAGAGTATGGTTACTGCTGCTAACCTCAATGACATTCAGCGGGTTGTTCGTATGGCTCACCAGCTGACAGATCAGAAGGTGGAAGAGAAACTGCTTCCCCCTTGTGGTGCTTCATCTTCTGGTACTAATGATAACAAGAGGATGTGGGATAATGCGTCTGGCAAACCCCTAGTTAATGGCAGTCAGCAGTAGCAGCAGAATAAGAGGCATGACAACCATGGCAGTAGCAACAACCGCAATAACTCACAGGGAGGTTACCAGAGAAACCAACCTAAGTGCAACAAGTGCTATAGACATCACACTGGGCATGTAACAATATTAAGTGTGATCGCTGTGGCAGGTTGGGGCATAAGCAAAAGGATTGTAGGGTGTATATCCCAGGAAATCAGCCAGCAGCCCAGCAGGGGCAACAACAAGGAGGTGGTAAAGGCTGCTTTCAGTGTGGAAGTGAGAATCATTTCAAAAGGGACTGTCCACAGCTGAATGGTAATGGTAACAACAGGGGTAATAACAACGGTGGTAGTAACAGGACTGGGAACAACAACACTACCAATGTTGGCAACAACAACAACCACAACGGTAACAACAACAATGGGGCTCTTGGAAGAGCATTTGTGATTGGCTGTGGGGAAGCAAGGACTGATAACAATGACGTGACGAGTACGTGTTCCTTGAATGACACTCTTGCTTCTATATTATATGATACTGGTGTGGACTATAGTTTTGTGTCATCGAAACTTAGCAAACAACTAGGGATGGTTCCTACTCTTCTTGATACCCTGTACACTATAGAGTTAGCTGATGGGAAGCCTGTTGAGGTAACCCATATTCATCGTGATTGTAAGCTCGAGTTAGATGGGCAATTGTTCGCCATTGACCTTTTACCTATCACCCTAGGAAGCTTTGATCTCGTCGTTGGCACGGACTAGTTGTCCAAGCAACACGCTGAAATTCTCTGTCAGGAGATGTTCGTGTCCCCCTCCCAAGTGGAGAACTTTTATCTATACAGGGTGATCGTGGTGGTGCCATGGTGGGCATCATCTCCTTTTTGAAAGCCCAGAAGTGTATTCGTAAGGGTTGTCCAACCATTTTGGCTAACATATCTGACATTCAAGCTGAAACTGAAACTAAGATTGAGGACATCCCAGTAGTCCGAAATTTCCCAGATGTTTTCCCAGAGGAACTACCTGGACTTCCACCTGTTCAATAAGTGGAGTTCCAAATTGATCTTGTACCTGGAGCAGCTCCAGTTGCACGCGTACCATACCGCCTAGCACCAGGCGAACTTCAAGAACTGTCTACCCAACTCCAAGAGCTATTGGATAGGGGCTTCATTAGACCTAGTTCTTCGCCATGGGGAGGCCCAGTTCTGTTTGTTAAGAAGAAGGATGGGAGTTTCCGCATGTGTATTGATTATCGGGAGTTGAACAAAGTGACGGTTAAGAACCGCTACCCTTTGCCCGTATTGATGACTTGTTCGACTAGTTACAAGGGTCGAGTTTCTATTCTAAAATTGACTTGAGGTCACGATACCATCAACTGAGAGTCCGAGAGGAGGATGTGGCGAAGACAGCCTTTCAAACTCGTTATGGACATTATGAGTTTCTGGTGATGCCATTTGGGCTAACCAATGCACCGGCTGTGTTCATGGATCTGATGAACCGCGTGTGTAAGCCCTATTTGGACAAATTCGTCATAGTGTTCATAGATGACATACTGATTTATTCCAAGAGCAGGGAAGAGCATGAGCAACACCTGCAACTAATCCTGGAATTCTTGAGAAAGGAGCAGCTATATGCGAAATTCTCTAAATGTGACTTCTGGATTCGAGAAGTCCAGTTTCTAATACATGTGGTCAATGAGGCAGGAATACATGTCGATCCCACCAAGATTGATGCTATTAAAAAGTGGGAGGCTCCTAAGACTCCTACAGAGGTGCACCAGTTTCTTGGTCTTGCGGGATACTATCGCGGATTCATTGAGGCATTCTCTAAGATCACTCAACCCCTCACTGCTTTGACACAGAAAGGGATTACTTACTAGTGGGGAGATGCCCAAGAGTCTGCTTTTCAATTGTTAAAGGCAAAGCTTTGCAGTGCACCCATACTATCACTACCTAAGGGTACAGAGGACTTTGTGGTGTATTGCGACGCGTCTATCCAAGGGTTAGGGTGCGTGCTGATGCAGCGTGTTAAGGTGATCGCGTATGCTTCATCTTCTGGTACTAATGATAACAAGAGGATGTGGGATAATGCGTCTGGCAAACCCCTAGTTAATGGCAGTCAGCAGTAGCAGCAGAATAAGAGGCATGACAACCATGGCAGTAGCAACAACCGCAATAACTCACAGGGAGGTTATCAGAGAAACCAACCTAAGTGAAACAAGTGCTATAGACATCACACTGGGCATGTAACAATATTAAGTGTGATCGCTGTAGCAGGTTGGGGCATAAGCAAAAGGATTGTAGGGTGTATATCCCAGGAAATCAGCCAGCAGCCCAGCAGGGGCAACAACAAGGAGGTGGTAAAGGCTGCTTTCAGTGTGGAAGTGAGAATCATTTCAAAAGGGACTGTCCACAGCTGAATGGTAATGGTAACAACAGGGGTAATAACAACAACGGTGGTAGTAACAGGACTGGGAACAACAACACTACCAATGCTGGCAACAACAACAACCACAACGGTAACAACAACAATGGGGCTCTTGGAAGAGCATTTGTGATTGGCTGTGGGGAAGCAAGGACTGATAACAATGACGTGACGGGTACGTGTTCCTTGAATGACACTCTTGCTTCTATATTATATGATACTGGTGTGGACTATAGTTTTGTGTCATCGAAACTTAGCAAACAACTAGGGATGGTTCCTACTCTTCTTGATACCCCGTACACTATAGAGTTAGCTGATGGGAAGCCTGTTGAGGTAACCCATATTCATCGTGACTGTAAGCTCGAGTTAGATGAGCAATTGTTCGCCATCGACCTTTTACCTATCACCCTAGGAAGCTTTGATCTCGTGGTTGGCACGGACTAGTTGTCCAAGCAACACGCTGAAATTCTCTGTCAGGAGATGTTCGTGTCCCCCTCCCAAGTGGAGAACTTTTATCTATACAAGGTGATCGTGGTGGTGCCATGGTGGGCATCATCTCCTTTTTGAAAGCCCAGAAGTGTATTCGTAAGGGCTGTCCAACCATTTTGGCTAACATATCTGACATTCAAGCTGAAACTAAAACTAAGATTGAGGACATCCTAGTAGTCCGAAATTTCCCAGATGTTTTCCCAGAGTAACTATCTGGACTTCCACCTGTTCAACAAGTGGAGTTCCAAATTGATCTTGTACCTGGAGCGGCTCCAGTTGCACGCGTACCATACCGCCTAGCACCAGGCGAACTTCAAGAACTGTCTACCCAACTCCAAGAGCTATTGGATAGGGGCTTCGCATTTAAGAATATCTTTAAAAGCAATGAAATTAAATCCATACTCAACACCTTGCCAACCAACAATACGGCTAACAGTAGTACAATGATAGAAGTTAATCTTATAATCATGTGCTACAAGTATGGATACTTGTTTTCACCAACACCAAACATAGATAGAATAACGACATCATCCTCTTCAACTTGATGGTCAAAAAGGTGGATCAAATGACTCTTTATGAAGGCCTGAATCTTACCACCCTTAAAATAAATATAAAAGAAAATATAAAGATAAAAAACAACAGCTTAAATAAAATAAGGTAAAGGAAAAACATGACATAAACAAAATTTATATTTATATCATCAATAGCAACATAAAATAACCTTAAAGAAAAATTACATTACCTGCTCATCAAACAATACCATTTCAATCTTAAAACTTTCTTTCCACTAAACATCAATGAAAGAACTTAAATAACATAACATAAATTAAACGAAAAACATGACATAAACAATATTTATATTTATATCATGAATAAGAACATATAAAATAACCTCAGAGAAAAATTACATTAACTGCCCATCAATCAATATCATTTCTATCTTAAAGCATTCTTTCCACTTTCGTATGATACGGACCTTCAGAAACCAGATATCTTTGGATGGATTGAGATCACAAACAAAACTATCAATTTTCTTATGAAGATCCATTGAGAAGATTTCAACAAAAAAAATTCGAAAGGAGATTTTATAAATTAATTTGTGAGAGAAAATGGTTGTGTATGAGGAAAGCATCTGTGATAATGATGATTATATAGCAGCAAAAATCACACTTCCCTATGTTAATTCAAAATTTCCCTCTTAAAACTTCAAAAAGTTAAGGGCTGAATATGTACTAAACAGCTGTTCATAAAAACTGCTTATAGATAACTGCTGAAAACATATGTGCATGACGTCTGCTGTTGGTTGGCAAACCCAATGATTCAGAACTGCTGTTGAGAACAACAGCGGTGCTTTCACGTGGCCCATGTCTTTTTTTTTAATATTCTAAGGCGTTTAATAACGTCAGTTTTTGCATCATACAGGCATTGGTGGCCAGTCTCTCTAGTTGACACATCAGCTTTCTGACGTCACTCACATTTCTCCTATTATGGAAAGTGTGTGTATATATATATATATATATATATATATTAATAGATTATATGTAACAGTTCACCAACCATTTTAAAGTTAGCTATTTGTTTTTTGCTTCAACTATAATTGACCCAACCATTTTAAAGTTAGCTATTTGCTTTTTGCTTCAGCTATAATTGACCCAACAACCCTAGCTTAGAAAATCATGTAAAAGGGTCATTAAAGGCACAACTAGATTTTTTCCTTACGGGTTCGGAAATTTTTGAGAAATGAACGACCGATTGTCTATCTTTAAGTATCATTTTTTTATCCGATCCGGTTAAATGGCTTGGGTCGGGTCCCATACTAAAAATAGAAAAAATCAAATTAAAATGAAAATAAATAAGAAAAAAATATGTTAGTCGATATAAATATCGTGAATATTCAAGTCTTTACAAATTTTCTTTTACAATATCATTCTATGTTTTTTTTTAAGGTAAACTTCATTAGAAAACGCGACCTCCCTCAAACAAGGGCCGACGCACAAGAACTACAACATATACAAGGAGTTCATCATCCAATCTTTCCAAACAATCTTTTTAAACTTTGATCTAGATCTAAGCCAAATAAAAGACAGTGATATAATTTTCGCCACTAGTTCTCCAACTTTAGCCTCTTTGTCTCGAAAAAGCTTTGCGTTCCTCGTATTCCAAATAAACCACAAAGTAACCATCACAATACCTTGAATAATCTTCTTCTCTTCCTTATTCCTTCTCCCATTCATGAGCTGCAATAAACCATTGACATTAAATGCGTAAATAGGGCCTATATTGCACCAAGCAACCATCGCCGACCAAACCCCAAACGAAAAACCACACCCGGTATAAAGGTGCATTGACGTCTCCTCTTCTGCCTCACACAAAATACAATTAACATCTTGTATGTTGATCCATCTATTTCGAAGAGCAACCTGGGTTAGAATACGATCCATTTCGAGACGCCAAACAAAAATTTTAACTTTTAAGGGGACCCACGCAATCCATCTCATACAAAAATCCCTCCTTTGACACCGCTCGTGAACCAACATTTCATTGAAATCGGCAAAAGTAAAGACCCCATCAGAGTTACCTTCCCAGACCCATCGATCTGTCATAGATGTTAAGCCGAAATCATTGAGACGAGCAGCCAACTGAACGGCCTGCTCGGATTCTTCAGCAAAGGAGAAGCTCCGAATCCATCTGCACCAGTGAGTACCTGTCTCGGAATCCCATGAATCATCCACCGAAACGTATTTGTCAGCAACTATCCGAAACAATTCTGGAAAAGCATCTTTAACGGAACTTCCCCTCGCCACTTGTCAATCTAGAACATGATCTCAGAGCGACAACCGATCACTCCTTTGAACTGAGAATTTATATTACAGGGCTGTATAACCACCTTATTTAGCCATAAAACCATGGATTTTCATCCTCCTGTTTATGAGCAATTAACAGGAAGTAAATTCCATTTTTATTTCTACCATGACAAACCTCAATCATTTTTCGCTATAGGCAAAGAGCTTCATTCTTAAACCTCCAAACCCACTTAACAAGAAGCGCCATATTAACTTCTGCTAATTTAGAAACTCCTAAACCCTTGTTCTTCTTAGGAATCGTAACAATATCCCAAGCGACCCAATGAATTTTCTTAACATTTTCGTCGCCCGCCCACAAGAAACGCCCACCAATGGAAAGAGTTCTAGCCTTCCATAATTTTAGCCGAGATTTACACTTCTTAATCACCGGGTCCCAATTCCGGATTCTATTCATGTTCGCTCCAACTTTAATCGGAGATAGTCAAAAGGAAGAGATCCATGCTTACACCCACAAATGTCAGAAAAAGCCTTAAGCTCTTATTCGGAACTATTAATCCTAAAAATCGTCGACTTGTGCAAGTTTATTTTTAATCCGGAACATAAATGAAAAACACGAAGGAGACGAATCATACTTTTGAAATTTCTCATGGTCCACTTTCCAACAAGAAGAGCACCATCCGCATAAAGTAAATGAGAAATATGAGGCCCTTCATTCCCGAGGCGCAAACATTCAAATTCGCCAATAGCCGAGGCTTTATTAACTAAGCACGTAAACGCCTCCATGAAAATAAGGAAACAAAAAGGAGATAAGGGGTCACCTTGTCTCAAACTTTTTTCACATTGAAATACGAAAGTAAGCGAACCATTTACTATGACCGAAGATCTAGCCGACTTCAAAACCCCTTCGATCCACATACACCAACGATTCGGGAATCCCATCTGATTCATAATTGAGATCAAGAAATACCAATCAACATTGTCGTATGCCTTCTCAAATTCAATCTTAAACATAAATGCCTTTTCGCCTCTTCGCTTCAACCAAGACATCACCTCATTAATTATTAGAGGGCCATCAAGAATAAACCGGCCTGAAAGAAAACCGCTCTGATTTTCGGAGATAATAAAACTCATCATCTTCTTGAGCCGGTTCGCTAGTATTTTGGAGATAACTTTTGACGTAATTCCAATAAAAGTAATGGCCCTATAGTCTTTTAAATCAACCGGGTTCTTAATCTTAGGTATAAGAGTAATAAACGCCGCGCTATACCCATGATTTATGAAACCCGAATCATAAAATTCAGCCATAAGATTAAAGAAATCTTCTTCAATATCATTCAATGTATATTCATGATTCAATACATAATATATGACACATAAATATTACAAATTTATTCTTTAAATCATCATCATTAATATAAGGCTATAATATAAATTTATGACACATAAATTTATTCTTTAAATATCACACATAAATATAATATAAAATTATTATTTCAAAAATAATAAACATACATGCTCTGACAAGAAAAGAGGATCCATCTGGCGATGTGGAGAGCGAGGCGAGTTTATTGTCTATAAGTCTAAGATCCGTTGTCAAATTTTCTATGGTACGGTGTCAAGTTTTACAAGAATTTTGTGTCAATGATTCTAAGAGTTCGAGGTCAAGGATTCTAAAAGTTCGGTGTAAAGGTTTTATAGGCTTGATGCCGAAATTTCTAACAGTATGATATCGAAATAAACATATATATAACACTAGAAACGGCTGGTACGGGTTCGGCCATACACATACCCTTCTATGACTATGTAGCTACGCTACTCGTTATGAATTCAATATGTTATACAATATTACAGATGGTCAATATAAGTGCACCACCATAAGTGGGTGTTTGGGATTGAGTTTCAAAACTTTTTATTGACTTATTAGCTTCTTGTTGTTTGTGTAAACTAAAAACATTTTTGGTTTTGGCCTTTCAATAAGGATGGAAAAACTGTTTTCAAGAAGTCAGAAATCATGGCTTTTGGCTTTTAACTTTTAGTCATTTTACACTAATAAGCTAAACCAAGCACTTTTTTAAAAATAACTTATTGACTTATTGGTTTTTTTAACCACAAAAGCTAATCTAAACACTTTTTTTAAAAACCCATTTAAAAAAAAAACCATAAGTCAATAAACACTTTTGATAAAAAAAAAAAAAATAAAAAAAAAAATAAAAAAAAGATAAACTTTTGGAGTTAAATAAGCAATCCTTAAAAAACCATAAGTGAATATGAGATGACGCGGTTTTCATCCGGCTGTTACTCCATCGAGGAAATTCGTGTGGAGGCAATACGGTTTCCGGGCGAACGTCATAGTCCCTACGGTACCAGCGTGGACCCGATTCAGACAACATAATCTGAACACATGGGTGATTAGGGTAAGAAATGGATATAATAATTTCTGCCACACTTAATAAATTCACCGTTCAAAAAAAAATGTGCGCTATTAAGAATAACGCAAGAGAGTAGTAGCTGACTACCGACGTACCGTAATAAATTGATGGATTCAACGGAGCTGTCTATCCATGTCAGGATATCACTGCTACTGGGCTCACTCACTGTGTGATGTATCCAAAATTCAATTTGTCAGAGGCTTGTTCCATAGTGGGGTCAGATGCATGTGGCGTTTAATGCCTTAAATTAGAGGCATGACTAATGTTTAGTCTAACTGGAGTGGGGCTTGAAAGGGGGCGGGGAAATGGTTCACACGCGGGAACACCGCCCCGGTTAGGCGTGGAGGGGGGAAGGGTTTGAGTAGGGAGATATGGCCGGGCGTGGGGAAAGGAAGATGACACGTGGCAAGCTTGTATTAGCCCCCATTTTTGACTGTTAAAGGTTAATATATGTATATATATATGTAGAGGTTCGTGTACAAAGGGGTATTTTTGTGAGAATAGTAAGAAGAAGTAAGATGATGACATGTGGCACTAATTAAATTTAAATTAGAAGGGTATTAGGGTAAATTTATGTATACATAAAATATGTAATTAATTATGCATTTATTAAAATTAGAGTGTTCTATGGATTTTGAAAAAAAAAAAAACAAATAAAAGAAGATCATATTGAATCAAACTCATTCATATAAAACACTATATATCAACAAACAAAACATAAGCACCATTAAAATATAACACACTACAATAAGGAGCATAAATATAAAACACTCTATGGTAAAAAAAAAAGATAGTAAAAATTGACATTTTAAAAAAAATGACAACATTTAATCAAACCATTCATATAAAACACTATATGGTAAACAATACAACAAATCTAACGTGTTTTATTGAAATATAGTGTTTTATATGAATCAGACTAGTTTACAGTGTTTTATAGAATAAAACACATCCACCAATTTTAACGTAATTTTTTTATGTGTATATATGGCAATATAGTACTCATATTAAAATAAAAACACACTCGTTAATATGGTGTATTTTTTTCAAAAAATAATTACTTATAAAAAAGTTATTAGTATTTAAAAAAGATAGGGGGAATTTACATGTGCCTTGCATGTGGCATTTATGACTTTATAACACACCAATTACTATTATACCCTTATCTAATTAAATTAGTCAATCAAAATTATGACATTAATTACACTTTTGCCATTGATCAATCTCCACCCTTCATTTATAGATCTAATGGCCAAAAACACTTCTTACCCTTCTTACAAAAAACACTTCTTACCTTTCTTACAAAAAACACTCTTTGTACAGGAACCCTACCCTATATATATATATATATATATATATATATATAAATTCTCAAAAAAACAACCGTTGGCAATGGTTTAAAAAAAGATTTTTGAAAATATTATATATATTTTATATATATATATATATATATATATATATATATATATATATATATATATATATATATATATAGGGTCAGGATCCTGTACAAAGTACATTTATCGTGAGAAGTGTGAGAAGTATTAAAAATTGATACTTAGGCATCATTTTTTGAAATTAGTCGTGATGTTTTGCCTATAAAAACACCAAACATAACAATTAAATCCGAAAACAATGTATTTTAGGCTTAAAACTTAAAACACCATGCTAAGAACATTAGCAGTGTGTTTTAAGCGTTAAGTAGTGTGTTTTAGCTGTTTTTTAAATTTAATGACTATAATACATTGTATTGTGTTTTAGATTGTTGTGTTTGGTGTTTTTCAAGTTAAAACAACCTAAAACATCATTCCTAAATCCAAAACATGATGTCTACATGTCAATTCTTAGTCCTTCTCACACTTCTCACGAAAAATGTACTTTGTACAGGATCCTAAACCTATATATATATATATATATATAGGGGATGGATATTATTAAAACCCACTCTTAGAGTGGAAACCATGAAAACTCTATCCTATCCATCCATTGGAGTTGATCAATGGCTAAGATTAATTTGGAAGACTTTTTGTTTAAGATAATATTATTATAATATAGATAGTACAAATAAGGGTAGTTTGGTAATGTTGCAAGACAACCTCTCTCCTTCTTTCTTGTCATATTTCACATCCCAAGACAACCTCTCTCCTCTCTCTTCCTTCTTCTCCTCTTTATCTCTTGAAGAACACAATCATCTTCTTTCTTCTCCTCTTTATCTCAGACTCTCTCTCTTTATCTCATCCACCCAAATTACAACACCATCCTCCTTCTCTCTATCTCTCTAATTTCTTCTGTTTTCTTCTTATTTCTCACAACACAAACACCATTCTCTATCTCTCCAAACAAGAAACCAATCGTGTCATCTCATAACCAACCGCTACTGTCCTTATCGGTGAATGTGACTGGTAGGAGACTCTCGGTGTACCGTGGTTGGTCGCCGGTGATGGAAGGGGAAGGAGACGCACCGGTGAAGGTGACTGGTAGGACAAATGATCACGGCTGGGAAGGAGACTCGCCGGTGAAGGTGACTGGTAGGACCAATCTTTATAAATCTGTTCTATTTGTTCATCTCTCTTTCTCTCTCTTGTTCAATTTGTTATAGATTTGTTTGATTTTTAATCAATCTTTATAGATCTGTTCTGTTTGTTCTAATTTGTTTCAGTCCACATCGTATATGGTTCCTTTTTTTGACCAGCAACAATAAAGTAATACAATTATACAATATCATGGTTTGCTTTTAATTTGTCAAGTCTTCGTGGGTTTATTTGGATTTGGATTGGAAGGTGGAAACTTAGTTCTTATTTTTTTATTTTTTATTTTTAGATTTCGGATGATGATTTGGGCATCACAGATGATGATTTGGGTAACAATTTATACAATTTGATTTTGGATTTCGGATGATGATTTGGGTATCACAGATGATGATTTGGGTAACAGTTTATACTACTAGATTTTGGGATTAACATGCGTTAAATAACTTTTTTTAAGTCACTATGCTAGATGATGGTTTGGTAACACATGTTAACATCTTATCCATGGTTTTCTGGTAGCACCACAGATGATAATTTAAGTAAACAGTTGATACCACTAGATTTTTTGAATTAACATGCGTTAAATCACTTTTTTTAAGTCACTCTGCTAGATGATGGTTTGGTAACACATGTTAACACATTTTTTATATGTCAGTATGTCAGCGGATGGGTTAGTAACACATGTTAACATCTCATCTATCGTTTCCTGTTAGCACCACATATGATGATTTGAGTAACAGCTGATACCACTATATTTTTCGAATTAACAGGCGTTAAATCACTTTTTTTAAGTCACTATGCTAGATGATGGTTTGGTAACATTGGTGACGATCTTCGATTTTAACAGGTATGTATGTGTTTTTGATTTGGGTTTTTGTTAGGTGATAACCTAGTTTTTTATTTGGTTTTTTTTCATTTATTCAGTTTTATTATTTTTATAGAAAAAAATTTTTGAAGTGGGTTTTGCTTTGATTGTGAAGATATTCATCCGAGGTGTTAGAAGGTGACCGGAGACGGTTAGAGAGGATGGTCGGTGTTAACAGAGAAGAAGAGGTTGAAGGTGTTCTTTGCGGTTGTGTCCTTAACAGAGTTCTTTGTAGTTGTGTCCTTAGTTTATTTTTATGGATGTTCTATTATAATGGTAAGTCAAACTCCTGGTACAGTTTATTTTGATTCCCAAAAAACATGGGAGGTCATATGAGATGGGATAACACATGTTAACACATGTTAGGTACATATTATTTGGTCTGAACCTTAACACATGTTAGTTTATTTTTATGGATTTTCTATTGTAATGGTAATTCAAACTCCTGGTACAGTTTATTTTGATTCCCAAAAAACATGGGAGGTCATATGAGATGGGATAACACATGTTAGGAATAACACATGTTAACACATGATGGGATAAAAACTATGTGGCCCGAATTTGGTGTCCGCTTTTGATTTAAGTTCCTATTAGTAATGCATGAGCCAGGTTACTGGTTGGTACATATTAATGGCCTGAACCTTATCTTATCATGTGACAATATTTAACACATGTTAGTTTATTTTTATGTATGTTCTATTGTAATTATAAGTCAAACTCCTAGTACAGTTTATTTTGATTCCCAAAAAACATGGGAGGTCATATGAAATGGGATAACACATGTTAGGAATAACACATGTTACCACATGATGGATAAAACTATGTGGCCCAACTTTGGTGTCCCCTTCTGATTTAAGTTCCTATTAGTAATGCATGAGCCAGGTTACCGGTTGGTACATATTCTTGGTCTGAACCTTATCTTATCATGTGGAAACAATTAACACATGTTAGTTTTTTGTTGTCGCTTTTGTATGTTTGCTCTTACCCTTTTTTTGTATGTATTGATCGGTTGTGTTGCCGTTTTCAAACCATTTTATGGATGTCCTATTATAATTCTTCGATTCCCAAAGAAGATGGGAGGGTATTCGAGATATGATAACACATGTTATCTGACCAAGTCTGCGTGCTTGGTAGCAAAGTCAATATGAACAAGTGAAAAACCTACTCAGGACATTTAAAAACTATAGTGGTAAGCAAGACAAACTATTAACACACATTAAGCAAGAAAACCTACCCACGACATTTAAATGAACTGCATAGAAGGGTAACATGTGTTAATGTTGCATGAGAGGCTAACATGTGTTATTCGGTAATATATACTAAACTTGTATTTATTGTTAGTCTTTTTTTGTTGTGCTTACCACTATAGTTTTCACTTCAAAAGTTTACTGAGAAATAAAGCATACAAACTATTAACACACATTATTACAAATTATCATTACAAACTACTAACTACTTTACAAAATAACTTGTATTTATTTTCAGCCTTTTTTTTTCTTGCTTACCCCTATAGTTTTCACTTTATAAGTTTACTAAGAAGTAAAGCATACAAACTATTAGCACGCGTTGTTACGAAAAATTATCATTACAAACTATTGAACAAATAGATAAACCTACCCAGGACATTTAAATGAACTGCATGGAAAGGTAACCTGTGTTAGTTGGTCATAAAGGGGTAACACGTGTTATCTGATTTGATAAAGTTAAAACGGTTTCCCCAATATACCAATAAGAAGAACTAACATTTGTTAGTATGGGTGGTGTGGTAACATATGTTAACATTCGTTATTACAAAGTATCATAACAAACTATTAATCACTTTAACAAAATAAATATAGTAAATCTATACATTGAGTACTAAAAAAGAAAAGTATATTCAGAAGCTTCAACAATGACCTAATAAAGGTCACTTGTTTTTTTTTTTTTTTTTTTTTTTTTTTTTTTTTTTTTTGTGACACATGTTTCAACAAGAATGTCAAACACTAGAAAAAAAGGGTAACATGTGTTAGTGAGGTAACATTTGTTAAAGTTGTATTACAAAGTATACTGAGAAATAAAGCATACAAACAATTAACACACGTTATTACAAAGTATGATTACAAACTATTGACCACTTTAACAAAGTAATCTAGTAATTCTATGCATTGACTACCAAAAAGAAAACGCTATTCAAAAACTTTTCTACATATTTTTCTCGGCATCTTTGGACTTCGTATCTTAACATATGTTAACCGTGGGGGGTCTTCGTTATCAACTGCAAAACAATAGATGAGATGTTAAACGCTGTGACCAACTCATCATCTAACATACTAACAGAAGTAACACATGTTAACCTACTGAAACATTTCATCAAACACATGGAGTGCATATATCCAAAACACAAAAGTCATTATAATTACCTTCCATACATTCACCATTAACTTTAAATCGACATCCATATATCCATAACACAAAAGATCTAATAACTAACTACCTTTCATCATTCACCATTAACTTCTAACATACTAACAGAATAACACATGTTAACCCATTTGGCATTTCTTCAAACACATGGAGTTCATATATCCAAAACACAAAGGACATTATAATTACCTTCTGTACATTCACCATTAACTTTAAATGGACATCCATATATCCAAAACACAAAAGACATTATAACTAATTTCTCATACATTCACCATTAACTTCTAACATACTAACAGAAGTAACACATGTTAACTCAGTCAGGCATTTCATCAAACACATGGAGTGCATATATCCAAAACACAAAAAACTTTATAATTACCTTCCATACATTCACCATTAACTTTAAATGGACATCCAAAACAAAATTGGTCTTTGGACCTAAAACCTCATAACCCAAAATATTAATAATTTTATTTTCTAATACCCATTTCATCTTTTACTTTCATCACAACAAAAAAGATAATATCCATCACCCTTATAATCAAATTAAGTAATAATATTACCATGTAAAAAAAACCTAAAATATACGATAATTATTATTTCTAACAAAATATGAACTTTTTATAAAAAAATCATATTTTTTTTCCAATCTCTATAAAGAAAAGTTGAACTTTTTATAAACAAAATTCCATTCATAACCATCAAACCCTTTCAATCCATCTTTTTAGTTTCTTATCTACAGAGAGAAAGTTCTAGAGAGAGAGAGAAATTATGGAGGAGGTTTCACCCACTGGTTGTAAACTCCACAAATTCAGATCCATACCTTGTTACGAAGAAAACTTCGAGTAGGAGATAAGATCTTCGACGCTTGTTCATAAGATATATTGTTGTGTTAGACGGTGGTGGTTATAGTGGTTATGGTGGTCGATGGTGGCTGTGGTGGTGGTGGTGGTGGTGATGGTGGTGGTGGTTCTAGAGAGAGACAGAGAGAGGGTAGAGAGAGGAAGGAATGATCTGAATTTGAAAATAAAATGAAGAGAGAGGAAGGAAACCATATATATAGGGAGAGAGAAAGAAGCCTTGAAACTTGATGTTGATATGAGAGTGGTTTTACAAATATACCTTTCTCCATAATATTAAATCACTATTTTCTTAGGTGATGTGGCTCAATATAAGCCACAAGATGAGTTTTCATGGTTTACACTATAACTAAAGTTTTCTTCATATACTTACACTATATATATATATATATATATATATATATATAGGGAAAAGTTAATTTGAGAACACCTATATTTCGTGCGAACCGTGAGAATGGCATCTAAAACCATTCAAATTCAAAATTTTCTTTTTACACTTATCTTTATTACTAAAATACAATCTCAAAAACACAATTTACGCGTAAAAATTCAAACGTATATGAAAATAAATTGTTTTTACACATGTGTAAATTTACTGTTTATGCATGTGTAAACTGTTTCATTTACACATGTGTAAAAAGTTAATTTGAAAGTGTTTTTGTAAGAAAAGATAAATTATTTGGAAAGAAAATTCATTTATTAATGTTGTATTTTGATTACTAGGTTTGAGACCCGTGGGTACCCACGGTGCATACCAAAGTAAATTAAAAAAAAAAATTAAACTAAGACTTGTATTATTGAAGTTGAGTGTCCATAATGTAAAGTCTTAAGAATAATGGTTAGACTGATATTTTTTTCTTATATAAACGTCATGTTTTAATGTTGCGTTGATATGATCTGGATATTAAAACTAATATATAACTATGGTTTTCATGTCAAAGTGGATAATTTAGGTAACTTATAAATAACGGTAACAACGAAAACCGATTACCTATTATGATCAGTACTCAACCAAAGTATAACATTTAACAAAACATCACAAAGGTATAAATACATTTTGTTTTTGTAAATTACCTTTATTATATTTTTATTTTTAATGTAATTGTAATTAGGAGCTAACTTGTTTTACAGACCAATGGTCACACACGGTTCAAACCAAACAAAAAACAAATATGTTTTAAAATAATACTTGTATTATTGAAGTTGTATGTACATAACGTCAATGAAGATAATTAAAAAATTACATCAAAATTACTCACATTATTCATAAATCTTGAAAGACTTCTTTGTACACAACGTTTGATGTTTTGTTCGTCAGTTCACCATTTTCATCTACTATAATTATCTTCAGTCCATCCCGACTTCTGACTCTTGATAGTGCAACATACAACTGCCCGTGTGAAAAAACTGGATCCTTCAAATACAACTCAACTCTGGATAAGG
This sequence comes from Ambrosia x helenae, assembly GCA_030844895.1. NCBI lineage: Eukaryota > Viridiplantae > Streptophyta > Magnoliopsida > Asterales > Asteraceae > Ambrosia > Ambrosia x helenae. The sequence goes on along the minus strand of CM061223.1, from coordinate 20,485,604 downwards.
ATTGTCCTTGACTTTTGTTTATTGTCATTGCGAAAGAAACAGCAAGTGGGAATTGCCTTCTGTTAAATTTAAAAGGAATTTTTTTATCCAAGGGGGATAAAGTAATTCTTTGAATAAAAGTTCGCATTACAATGTTACTTCCTGAAATGATTTTCGCTTCAATTACACGTTTTCTCATTATAACAACTTGTAACCTTGTCCCATTACACAAACCGCTTTTCTGATCAATGTTTCTAAGTAACATTACGGGGACACCAACTTTCAAAACCAAACGATGGTTTGGTATTCCAGAAAACTTAAGACCATTTAGCACATCAGGAGAAACTAATCTTTCATCAACCTGTTTGTTAACATCTTCAGACTGGCAAACACTATCCGAACTTAGATACTCAAATTCGTCACCGGGAAACATTGAAAGTAATATATCATTAATTTCATGAACAACTCCATTCTTCGGTGCCAATATAGCTCGATCTTGAAAATAAGTCGGAATGTGGATGTTATCCAAAAGTGACGGATACACAAAGGCTATCAAATCATAAACAGGATCCGAAGATTGAGAAATAAGTATGTCATCAGGTATCAAAATAACATCCTGATCATCACTTATTGTATCGACCTTTCCTTCTCCTATATCCAGAAGCCAAGATGCAAACTTTTTAGTTTCCTCAATATCAGAATTGCAGCTTCTTGAAAGCAACCTCATATTTTTTGTTAATTCTAAAACAGTGCATTTGTGCCAAATGTATGATGAACTTAAAGAGACATTAACAATGTCATGCCTAGTTCCATTTGGTACAACTGGTAGAATTTGTCTAAAGTCATCCCCAAACACAACAACCTTTCCACCAAATAACAAATCAGACGACTCATCAGCATGTACACCAAATACATCTTTTAAACTTCGATCTAGTGCTTCAAAAGCATGTTTATGAGTCATGGGTGCTTCATCCCATATAATCAAATCGGTTTGTTTAAGCAGTTGTACAACATCACTATTAGGTGGTATGTAGCACATAGAATCTTCAGTTAGGTTTATAGGAATACGAAACCTGGAATGTGCTGTCCTACCACCTGCCAATAGCAAAGATGCGATACCACTTGAAACAACATTCAAAACAATCTTTCTTTTACATCTTATGGATGAAGATAGAGTCTTCCATAGGAACGTTTTACCCGTACTACCGTAACCATAAACAAAAAAAACTCCTCCTTTATTCTCCTCAACAGATTTAATTACACAGTTATACATATTTTTTTGTTCATCTGTTAAAGAAGAGAACGGAGAATCAAATTCTTCAACCAAACTGTTTGTGTCATAGCCCAACTCCTCACAAATAAGACGATTGTCTAATAATGATAGAAACTCATTCTCAGGATATGGCATACCTACGAAGTGTCGTAGACTACAACTATTACGCAATAAGAACTTCCCAATATCAAGTAAAGCTAAATTCTTAATTTCGTCGTCCGAAAGGATCAAATCTGGAAAAAAAATATAAAAAATGTGTTAGAATGAAATATATAATATAATTAACATATAAAATGAATAATTGAATATGTCGAACCATTAAAAATAATATAATTTAGATTCCTAATAAATATTAATCATTACTATTTAGTATATGTACAAAAATTTGTAGAAAATCTATCTAAAGTAATAATATATTAAAAAAAGTTAAAAACCTGGACAATTTGAATCTATTCTTCTGTTGCGTAAAATGTCATCAGACAAATAATTCCATGTTTCCTCCCACACAATGTCAGGTCTTGACAAACTGTTGGACGCTAACAGAGTTGCAAATAAGTTCCTTAGATAAGGGCCAGAACCTGCAAATGCCGCTTCCCTTATTGCTTCAACATATTCTGTATCATCATCCAAGAGTCCCATAGCGTAGCATGCATCCCTAAAAGAGGATTATACTTTCCCATCAACTTTAAGAATATCTTCAAATGATGTTGGTCTTTTAACCTTATTCAAAAGAATTCTCAAAAAATAAGCTTCACCAACAGAAGCAGGAACTGAATGAATTCGACCAATTGACTTTATTCTTTGCCTAGGCTCCCATTTTCTTTCTTGTGCTTTCCAAACATATTGTGAAGGGAATTGGATGTAAGTTAGTTGCCTTGCATTGGCATTATTTTTGTTGCGTTCCATCCAACCCAAAAACATAGATGAAGCACAAGAGGGTTTATTGAGAACGTTGTCAATGTCCTGCATAGTATCGAAAACAATTCTTCATTCACCGGGTAGATGAAAAGGTAATCTCATTACAGGAGGTGTCCTATAATGAATATCATATGTGTAACACCCCAACCGATGGCGGAAACATCGGGATGTCACGTATTTGATGATTGTTCAGTAGCTCATGGTGAATAATAGATTCCATTAAATGATTTAAATGAATTACATACAATAGTTCTAGAATTTGTACATCAAATTGATTGAAACTATGCACATATCTTCAAGCATCAATACAAATCTTCAAGCAAATAGAACCTGAAACATGTTAAGTTGAAAATGTTTTGGGTCAACAAAAGTTGGTGAGAATTACATAGGTTTTTGATGATTGAATAAAATGTTGTGCAATTCATGTGTCATGTCAATCTAGTCCATATGTGAGAACATACTAGAAATAAATCGAGTGCATAATCAACCCTGATGACTGTTATAAAATGATACATACCATACGCTCATGGTCCAATATGTTATACGATAACAAACACCCACGTAACCTTTGTAGGAGGCACGTATCCGGGTGGGATTGTCAGTCCAATAGATCTATTATTGAGTATCGCCGGCTGATCAATGTTAATGATTATGCTAGAATGGTGCTTACTCTAATCATGCTCAAGACATAATGCAACATAGAAAACACATAGACACATTGATGATTGAATTGCGATGATGATGTTATAAACATGTTTCACCCCAAAAATGGTGATAAATAGAAAAGGGGCTATGTAAAACTCACCTTGGTAAAATGTTATATCTGTTGAGAAAAGTGTTGACCAAATGTATCAAGTATCACCCTAAAATGAGGTAATAAATATGTCTAAGTCTATCAAGTCTACAAATGTATAATTTCTAGGGCTTCGAATTTGGGGATAATTGCTCGTTCGATTATTATTAAAAATATTCGCCAATTGAGAGAAATTTAGTAAATAAATAACTAAAAATCTTTTTATAAATGTTAAATCTAGGATGGTCACAAGAATGTGTTTAAAGTATAAAAATAATTTTTATAAAATTATTTTCTTTAAAATAGATTATTAAATCTATTTATTACAAATTGCCAACAATTAACTTTAATATTCAAAAATACTAAAATTAAAGAATTTCTATTTAAAAATCATATTTCTGTTCTAAATGATTAAAAATAATTTGTATAAAATTTTGGTGCAAAAATGATGAAAATTGGATTTATTATGATTTAATTATGATTAAATCTAACAAAAATTGATTAAAAATATAAAATAAATGATTTTACTGAATTAAAAATTATTTCAGTAAAGTTTAATGTTATAAAAACTTAGGATAATTTTTGTGGAAATTAATAAGATCGTTTTGATATTTTTATAGATTTTTATAAATAAAATAGAATAAACTTGATTTAATTATTATAAATATTAAATAAATAAATTTCAGAAAACTAAAAATGGTAGATGAAACTTTGACATCAGATTTGTTAAAAATAATTTTTTTTAGAATTTTTAACAAGGTTTTAATAATTAAAAATGAATTTACAAGTTTAAATGAAATATATATATATATAATAAGGCTTGTTGAAAATAATGCAAAAAGGGGTGCCCTTGCTGGGACTCGAACCCGGTTCTTATCTGTTGCAGGCCATGGTCACAACCACTTGGCCTAGGCCAGTGGTTGTGATGAATCCTGATTAAAATTATATAAATACTCTGTGCCAAAACTAGTTTATCCCCAAATTATTAATATGAACCCTAGAATTTCAATCAAACAATTCAGAAAGTTTTAGCCCGATTAATGATGGGGCTTTCGTTGTTTGATTGCCGATTAATGAAACCCACAAAAGAAAAGTAACTCACAGTGATGTACCACGTATGATTGTCGGGTCAAAGCAAAAGTCAAACGACGAACAAAGATAATTATTTAGAGTGTTTCAGAATGATTGGAGGTTAGGAGAGATATGTGAGCGAGTTGTGAAGGTCTGGAGGTGCTCAATTTATAGGATTAGGCACTGATTTGATGAAATGGTAAGGATTGACTATATATTAAATGTTATACGCGTTCTACATAAAAATGGAAGTAATTGATGGCGATTGTTCGTGTGTTTGACTTGGTGATGGCCGATAATCAAGCTCCCAAGTCAACCCTTGATTATTACACGTTAATTAAGTTGATTGATTGGTTAAATTTTGAAAACTCAAAAAAAATCTGCTGCTGCGCGCTACCAGTGGACAAGGAAGAGAACAGATCCTATTTTAGAAAGCTGTTAAATAAATAAGGTTCCTACAAATAAACACAATCAGCAACGTGGCTCAGTGGTGGTTGTGTGTGTGGTAGTGTGTGAGCCGGGGTTGATGCGAGTTCGATACCCGGCACAAACAAAGGGATTTCTTCTTTTTTTTTTTATACAGTGAAGAGGGCTTGTGGGCCGAATTCCTTGTGGGCCGAGGATTGGGCCTTGGCTGGGCTCCGGTTTGGGTAACAGGACGAGGGGGGGTGGTTTCAATTGTTTGTTTAGCCAAGTATTTTTTTTTTTTTTTTTTTTACAAAAGATGACTACTGATTAATATTATTTATTATTATTATTATTATTATTAATATAAATCTATATATATATATATATATATATGTACATAAGTTGTGAATGAGGAAAAAAATAAAGGCGTTGCCACATTTGTATAAAATGAAAAAATATAAAGGCGTTTATAAAAAAATATTTGGGGGAAAATTTTTGCGATGTTACAGTCTCCCCTACTTTTAGGAACTTCGTCCCGAAGTTAAGAGAAAACCAGGGTTACAATTGGTCAACTACCGGAAACCTTGATAAAATTTTACACTACCTTAACGTACCTGTAAATTTATGATTACGTTCCGGACCGTAATTACCAATTTACCTTACATTAGGGTTTTGTGTCCTTTTATGACTTTACCGATTGTTAAGCAGGTCTGATAGTCTCTGCCAGTCGTTCAGGTGGTAGGGCCTCTCCCGACTGTTGGAATGACATGATGACCTCTACCAATCGTTAAGCTGGTTGTTTGGTAGTCTACTAATTGTTGTACAAGTAAGCAAGTAGATATAGCAATTAATTCACATTCAAACAAGCATGCACACCGATGTTATGATAATACTAGAATTTTATTACTTGAATTGAATAACGTCAATACATAGAATAAAAGCAACCAATAGTCAAATGGTGAGTCTTGCGGTTAGGTAGCTGGAGGGTCTTGATCTCTGTTTAGTTTAGGGCATCGGTTACGGAAGTGATTTGGGTTTCCACATTTATAGCATAATTACCAGGGTTGTGAATAATTGCAGTCAGTTGGGCATCAATACCTTTGTTGTTTTTGTTGTTGTTGTGGTTGGTGTTGTGGTTGTTGTTACTTTCCTCTTGGTTTTCACCACTGTTATTGCGAGTGCTACGACGTGGAGACATGATCCGTAAGGGACACAATGAAGGTTCAATGTGGCATGAAATGAATGAGGTGATATAAGGAATGTAATCATTTATTCATTAATTAAAACGAATAAACGAAAACGTTGACTTATCAAAGACTCCAGATTCTAATAACATATGAAGACATGCTTTAGCCTATAAGTGAACACTCATCCCGAGAATTCCCAGGTAGGCATCCGGGTCCCTCGTCTGATTGGGATATATGCGCAATGCCAGCCTAGACAGAAGACTCAGAATACAGGCGTTCACCCTTCCAGATTGCACGTGTTCGTTATTAAGATCTAGAACTTCGACGAGATCTCAAGGGGGTTCAGGTTAAACCTGAGGATTTTGTCCTATTAGTCTAAGAGTAGATCCACTGTTGGAGAGCAACCTTCTTGTAGGGATGATAGTAGGGATAAGAAGTAGGAGATAGAGAATAGCAAGCAAAAGAAGCAAGTACTTGTTAAATCCTATGGTTATAGACTAGATTATTTTTCTAATAACCTAATTCCCTATAACCATGGCTCTGATACCAATCTGTAACACCCCAACCGATGGCGGAAACATCGGGATGTCACGTATTTGATGATTGTTCAGTAGCTCATGGTGAATAATAGATTCCATTAAATGATTTAAATGAATTACATACAATAGTTCTAGAATTTGTACATCAAATTGATTGAAACTATGCACATATCTTCAAGCATCAATACAAATCTTCAAGCAAATAGAACCTGAAACATGTTAAGTTGAAAATGTTTTGGGTCAACAAAAGTTGGTGAGAATTACATAGGTTTTTGATGATTGAATAAAATGTTGTGCAATTCATGTGTCATGTCAATCTAGTCCATATGTGAGAACATACTAGAAATAAATCGAGTGCATAATCAACCCTGATGACTGTTATAAAATGATACATACCATACGCTCATGGTCCAATATGTTATACGATAACAAACACCCACGTAACCTTTGTAGGAGGCACGTATCCGGGTGGGATTGTCAGTCCAATAGATCTATTATTGAGTATCGCCGGCTGATCAATGTTAATGATTATGCTAGAATGGTGCTTACTCTAATCATGCTCAAGACATAATGCAACATAGAAAACACATAGACACATTGATGATTGAATTGCGATGATGATGTTATAAACATGTTTCACCCCAAAAATGGTGATAAATAGAAAAGGGGCTATGTAAAACTCACCTTGGTAAAATGTTATATCTGTTGAGAAAAGTGTTGACCAAATGTATCAAGTATCACCCTAAAATGAGGTAATAAATATGTCTAAGTCTATCAAGTCTACAAATGTATAATTTCTAGGGCTTCGAATTTGGGGATAATTGCTCGTTCGATTATTATTAAAAATATTCGCCAATTGAGAGAAATTTAGTAAATAAATAACTAAAAATCTTTTTATAAATGTTAAATCTAGGATGGTCACAAGAATGTGTTTAAAGTATAAAAATAATTTTTATAAAATTATTTTCTTTAAAATAGATTATTAAATCTATTTATTACAAATTGCCAACAATTAACTTTAATATTCAAAAATACTAAAATTAAAGAATTTCTATTTAAAAATCATATTTCTGTTCTAAATGATTAAAAATAATTTGTATAAAATTTTGGTGCAAAAATGATGAAAATTGGATTTATTATGATTTAATTATGATTAAATCTAACAAAAATTGATTAAAAATATAAAATAAATGATTTTACTGAATTAAAAATTATTTCAGTAAAGTTTAATGTTATAAAAACTTAGGATAATTTTTGTGGAAATTAATAAGATCGTTTTGATATTTTTATAGATTTTTATAAATAAAATAGAATAAACTTGATTTAATTATTATAAATATTAAATAAATAAATTTCAGAAAACTAAAAATGGTAGATGAAACTTTGACATCAGATTTGTTAAAAATAATTTTTTTTAGAATTTTTAACAAGGTTTTAATAATTAAAAATGAATTTACAAGTTTAAATGAAATATATATATATATATAATAAGGCTTGTTGAAAATAATGCAAAAAGGGGTGCCCTTGCTGGGACTCGAACCCGGTTCTTATCTGTTGCAGGCCATGGTCACAACCACTTGGCCTAGGCAGTGGTTGTGATGAATCCTGATTAAAATTATATAAATACTCTGTGCCAAAACTAGTTTATCCCCAAATTATTAATATGAACCCTAGAATTTCAATCAAACAATTCAGAAAGTTTTAGCCCGATTAATGATGGGGCTTTCGTTGTTTGATTGCCGATTAATGAAACCCACAAAAGAAAAGTAACTCACAGTGATGTACCACGTATGATTGTCGGGTCAAAGCAAAAGTCAAACGACGAACAAAGATAATTATTTAGAGTGTTTCAGAATGATTGGAGGTTAGGAGAGATATGTGAGCGAGTTGTGAAGGTCTGGAGGTGCTCAATTTATAGGATTAGGCACTGATTTGATGAAATGGTAAGGATTGACTATATATTAAATGTTATACGCGTTCTACATAAAAATGGAAGTAATTGATGGCGATTGTTCGTGTGTTTGACTTGGTGATGGCCGATAATCAAGCTCCCAAGTCAACCCTTGATTATTACACGTTAATTAAGTTGATTGATTGGTTAAATTTTGAAAACTCAAAAAAAATCTGCTGCTGCGCGCTACCAGTGGACAAGGAAGAGAACAGATCCTATTTTAGAAAGCTGTTAAATAAATAAGGTTCCAACAAATAAACACAATCAGCAACGTGGCTCAGTGGTGGTTGTGTGTGTGGTAGTGTGTGAGCCGGGGGTTGATGCGAGTTCGATACCCGGCACAAACAAAGGGATTTCTTCTTTTTTTTTTTATACAGTGAAGAGGGCTTGTGGCCGAATTCCTTGTGGGCCGAGGATTGGGCCTTGGCTGGGCTCCGGTTTGGGTAACAGGGACGAGGGGGGGTGGTTTCAATTGTTTGTTTAGCCAAGTATTTTATTATTATTTTTTTTTTTACAAAAGATGACTACTGATTAATATTATTTATTATTATTATTATTATTATTAATATAAATCTATATATATATATATATGTACATAAGTTGTGAATGAGGAAAAAAATAAAGGCGTTGCCACATTTGTATAAAATGAAAAAATATAAAGGCGTTTATAAAAAAATATTTGGGGGAAAATTTTTGCGATGTTACAATATGAGAATATTCTCCATGAAGCCTCACACGCAGAAATATAATGACAATCATAAAATCCTTTGACTTCATCAACCACTATGTCTTCACTCGGTACTTTCTTGCTTTCCACAAAATTAACAGTAACTCTATTTGGACCCTTGTTAATGTATTTAAATAAATACTTAATGGATCCAGTTTGGTTACACCATTCAACGTTGATATGTGCCTGGTATTTTTTAAGAAGAGTCTTGTTATATGGAATGACATATTTGTTATCTAATTGCTCACCAAACTTTTCTACAAACGAACCATTATCTCTTCGTCTATACACTGCATAACCATCAGTATCGATAGAAGTTTCATTCCGGAAATTTTTGGGGAAGTTTTTTGAACATTTGTCATTGACCATACACGGACAATCATGTTCAAAGGTCCACAAGGACCGTGAATCATAAATTCACGTACAAGTTCATACAATTCTGGCTCTTCATCTTTATTCGGTATCTCTGCTGAAATGAACTTGTAATATGGTCAGCTGTTGGAAGCTTATAACCAGCGGCCATAAACAAACAGATGTGTGCATGTGGTAATCCACGTTTTTGAAACTCAACCGTGTATACAACTGCAAAGTATTGGGAGCAAACAAAAGAAAATAAGTTAGAAAGGTTAAAAAAAATAATCTTGTAATAAAATTAACTTCATGTGTTCGTACCTGTAACACCGCAAAATTTTTCCCAAATTCTAAACGTACTTTATATATATATATATATTTTTATTTTAACGTTCATTATATAACGTGCCTAAGTTTTTCCTCATTCACAACTTATATATATATATATGTATATATATGTATATAATAATAATAATAATAATAACAATAATAACATTACTCTAGATGCAAATTGTTTAAACTCAAACCCAAGATCTCCTTAAACCCTTTACAATTCCTGGAGCCCAACCCAAAGGCCAAGACCAGAGCCCACCAGACCTTGGCCCAACCCCACCTCCCTTCAGCCTGTTTTAAAAAAAAAAAAAAAAAAAAAAAAAAGAATTAAAGGGTCCAGCCGGTTTCGAACCGGTGACCTTCCAAACAAACACGCGTGCACCACCCACTGCTCCACACCCTTATTATGATTCAAGTCCAACAAATAAACTATTTAACTCCACATTTGTTTCTTCTTCCTTCCCATGTCTGTACGCGCTGCAGACAATATGAATAAGGAATTCATAATTTGACCAACATTAACTCGTAATTGCTTCCAAAATGGAATGTTTTCATGATTTTCGGCCTTGTTTAACCATGTTGCACAATTAACATCAATCAATTAAATCAAATACGCGTATGATAATTAACGAGGTCAAACTTTCCAATTAACACAACCCTTTGATCCTCTATATAATTAGACCTTCTGCGAACCTTGTATACTCGCTCACAACTCTCTCTCAACCTCCAATTCTCTCTGATTCACACTGAATATTGTAATCTTGTCCATCGTTTGACTTTAGCTTTGACCCGGCTAATATAATCAAATCACCACTGTGAGTCTTCATTCTTTTGTGGGTTTTTATATATCGGCAATCAAGCAACAAAAGCCCCATCTTTAATCGGACTCATGTTGTCTAAATCATCTGATTGCAATTTCTAGGGTTCATACGTATTATTTGGGGATAAATCTGGAATTCGCGTGTGTATTTATTTATTTTTAAACAAGAAATATCACAACCACCGGCCTAGGCCAAGTGGTTGTGACCTGGGTTTGATTCAGAGAGGAACCGGGTTCGAGTCCCTGCACTGACCCCGTTTTTGTTCCTTTCTTTTCTTTTTTTACAACAATTATATATATATATATATATATATATATATATATATTAAACCTTTTAATCTTTTAAATTCATTTTAAAATATCAAAACTATTTTATAAATTCTAAAAAAATTATATTTGTTTAATCTGAGATAAAAGTTTTATTTACAATTTTTATTTTTCAGAAATTCATTTATTTAATATTTATAATAATTAAATCATTTTTATACTATTATATTTATAAAAATCCATTTATATATCAAAACAATTTTATTAAATTCTCCAAAATTTATCCTGACTTTTTATAAAGTTAAACTTTACTGAAATAATTTTTAATTCAGTAAAATCATTTATTTCATATTTTTAATCAATTTTTGTTAGATTTAATCATAATTAAATCATAATAAATCCAATTTTCATCATTTTTGCACCAAAATTTTATACAAATTATTTTTAACCATTTAGAACAGAAATATGATTTTTAAAATTTAAATTCTTTAATTTTAGTATTTTTGGATATTAAAGTTAAATATTGGCTATTTACAAATAAATAGATTTAAAAATCTATTTTAAATGAAATAATTTTATAAAAATTATTTTTATGCTTCAAACACTTTAATGTGCACTTTCAAAATTCAAATTTTATAAAAAGACTTTCTTTTATTAATTATCAAATTTTCCGTTATTAATTAACATTTTAATTTAAATTCAACAATTGATTATCCCCAAATCGAAACCCTAGGATACACTTGTAAGTTAATTAGACTTAGACTTATTACATATTACCTTATTTTAGGGTGATACTTGATACATTTGGTCAACACATTTCTCAACAGATATAACATTTTACCAAGGTGAGTTTTACATAGCCCCTTTTATTTATCACCATTTTTGGGGTGAAACATGTTATAACATTATCATTGCAATTCAATCATCAATGTGTCTATGTGTTTTCTATGTTGCATTATGTCTTGAGCATGATTCGAGTAAGCACCATTCTAGCATAATCATTAACATTGATCAGCCGACGGTATACATTGATAGATCTATTGGACTGACAATCCCACCCGGATACGTGCCTCCTACAAAGGTTACGTGGGTGTTTGTTATCGCATAACATATTCAATTGGACCATAAGTGTATGGTATGTATCATTTTATAACAGTCACAAGGGTTGATTATGCACTCGATTTATTTCTAGTATGTTCTCACATATGGACTAGATTGACATGACACATGAATTGCACATCATTTCTACTCAATAATCAAAAACCTATGTAACTCTCACCAACTTTTGTTGACCCAAAACATTTTCAACTTAACATGTTTCAGGTTCTATTTGCTTGAAGATTTGTTTTGATGCTTGAAGATATGTGTATAGTTTCATTCAATTTGATGTACAAATTCTAGATCTATTGTATGTAATTTATATAAATCATTTAATGGAACCTATTATTCACCATGAGCTACTGAGCAATCATTCAATACGTGGCACCCGATGTTTCCGCCATCGGTTGGGGTGTTACAGATTGGTATCAGAGCCATGGTTATAGGGAATTAGGTTATTAAAAAAAAAAAATAATCTAGTCTATAACCATAGGATTTAACCAGTACTTGCTTCTTTTACTTGCTATTCTCTATCTCCCTCCTACTTCTTATCCCTACTTTCATACTTACAAGAAGGTTGCTCTCCATCACTGGAACCACTCTTAGACAAATAGGACAAAATCCTAGGTTTAACTTGAACCACCTTGAGATCTCGTCGAAGTTCTAGATTTTAATAACGAACACGTGCAATCTGGAAGGGTGAACGCCTGTATTCTGAGTCTTCTGTCTAGGCTGGCATTGCGCATATATCCCAATCAGACGACGGATGCCTACCTGGGAATTCTCGGGATGAGTGTTCACTTATAGGCTAAAGCATGTCTTCATATGTTATTAGAATCTGGAGTCTTTGATAAGTCAACGTTTTCGTTTATTCGTTTTAATTAATGAATAAATGATTACATTCCTTATATCACCTCATTCATTTCATGCCACATTGAACCTTCATTGTGTCCCTTACGGATCATGTCTCCACGTCGTAGCACTCGCAATAACAGTGATGAAAACCAAGAGGAAAGTAACAACAACCACAACACCAACCACGATAACAACAAAAACAACAAAGGTGTTGATGCCCGACTGGCTGCGATTATCTACAACCCTGCTCAGGTTACTAATCCTAATCCTCCTGATAATTTCAACCATGGTCAATGCTATGAATGTGGAAACCCAAATCACTACCGTAACCGATGCCCTAAACTAAACCGAGATCAAAACCCTCCAGCTACTTAACAGCAAGTCCCACCATTTAAATGTTGTTTGCTTTTAATTCTATGTATTGACACTTTTGGATTCATGTAATAAAATCAAGTAATATTATAACATCTGTGTGCATACTTGCTTTAATATGAACTAATCGCTATATCTATGATCATACTTGCTTACTTGTACAACAATTAGTAGACTACCAAGCAATCTACTTAACGATTGGTAGAGGTCATCATGTCTATCCAACAGTCGGGAGAGGCCCTACCACCTACGACTGGTGGGGACTATCAGACCTGCTCAACAATCGGTGGAGTCATAAAAGGACACAAAACCCTAATGTAAGGTAAATTGGTAATTACGGTCGGAACGTAATCATGAATTTACAGGTACGTTAAGGTAGTGTGAAATTTTATCAAGGTTTCAGGTAGTTGACCAATTGTAACCCTGGTTTTCTCTTAACTTCGGGACGAAGTTCCTAAAAGTAGGGGAGACTGTAACACCGCAAAATTTTTCCCAAATTCTAAACGTACTTTATATATATATATATTTTTATTTTAACGTTCATTATATAACGTGCCTAAGTTTTTCCTCATTCACAACTTATATATATATATATATATATATATGTATATATATGTATATAATAATAATAATAATAATAACAATAATAACATTACTCTAGATGCAAATTGTTTAAACTCAAACCCAAGATCTCCTTAAACCCTTTACAATTCCTGGAGCCCAACCCAAAGGCCCAAGACCAGAGCCCACCAGACCTTGGCCCAACCCCACCTCCCTTCAGCCTGTTTTAAAAAAAAAAAAAAAAAAAAAAGAATTAAAGGGTCCAGCCGGGTTTCGAACCGGTGACCTTCCAAACAAACACGCGTGCACCACCCACTGCTCCACACCCTTATTATGATTCAAGTCCAACAAATAAACTATTTAACTCCACATTTGTTTCTTCTTCCTCCATGTCTGTACGCGCTGCAGACAATATGAATAAGGAATTCATAATTTGACCAACATTAACTCGTAATTGCTTCCAAAATGGAATGTTTTCATGATTTTCGGCCTTGTTTAACCATGTTGCACAATTAACATCAATCAATTAAATCAAATACGCGTATGATAATTAACGAGGTCAAACTTTCCAATTAACACAACCCTTTGATCCTCTATATAATTAGACCTTCTGCGAACCTTGTATACTCGCTCACAACTCTCTCTCAACCTCCAATTCTCTCTGATTCACACTGAATATTGTAATCTTGTCCATCGTTTGACTTTAGCTTTGACCCGGCTAATATAATCAAATCACCACTGTGAGTCTTCATTCTTTTGTGGGTTTTATATATCGGCAATCAAGCAACAAAAGCCCCATCTTTAATCGGACTCATGTTGTCTAAATCATCTGATTGCAATTTCTAGGGTTCATACGTATTATTTGGGGATAAATCTGGAATTCGCGTGTGTATTTATTTATTTTTAAACAAGAAATATCACAACCACCGGCCTAGGCCAAGTGGTTGTGACCTGGGTTTGATTCAGAGAGGAACCGGGTTCGAGTCCCTGCACTGACCCGTTTTTGTTCCTTTCTTTTCTTTTTTTACAATAATTATATATATATATATATATATATATATATTAAACCTTTTAATCTTTTAAATTCATTTTAAAATATCAAAACTATTTTATAAATTCTAAAAAAATTATATTTGTTTAATCTGAGATAAAAGTTTTATTTACAATTTTTATTTTTCAGAAATTCATTTATTTAATATTTATAATAATTAAATCATTTTTATACTATTATATTTATAAAAATCCATTTATATATCAAAACAATTTTATTAAATTCTCCAAAATTTATCCTGACTTTTTATAAAGTTAAACTTTACTGAAATAATTTTTAATTCAGTAAAATCATTTATTTCATATTTTTAATCAATTTTTGTTAGATTTAATCATAATTAAATCATAATAAATCCAATTTTCATCATTTTTGCACCAAAATTTTATACAAATTATTTTTAACCATTTAGAACAGAAATATGATTTTTAAAATTTAAATTCTTTAATTTTAGTATTTTTGGATATTAAAGTTAAATATTGGCTATTTACAAATAAATAGATTTAAAAATCTATTTTAAATGAAATAATTTTATAAAAATTATTTTTATGCTTCAAACACTTTAATGTGCACTTTCAAAATTCAAATTTTATAAAAAGACTTTCTTTTATTAATTATCAAATTTTCGTTATTAATTAACATTTTAATTTAAATTCAACAATTGATTATCCCCAAATCGAAACCCTAGGATACACTTGTAAGTTAATTAGACTTAGACTTATTACATATTACCTTATTTTAGGGTGATACTTGATACATTTGGTCAACACATTTCTCAACAGATATAACATTTTACCAAGGTGAGTTTTACATAGCCCCTTTTATTTATCACCATTTTTGGGGTGAAACATGTTATAACATTATCATTGCAATTCAATCATCAATGTGTCTATGTGTTTTCTATGTTGCATTATGTCTTGAGCATGATTAGAGTAAGCACCATTCTAGCATAATCATTAACATTGATCAGCCGACGGTATACATTGATAGATCTATTGGACTGACAATCCACCCGGATACGTGCCTCCTACAAAGGTTACGTGGGTGTTTGTTATCGCATAACATATTCAATTGGACCATAAGTGTATGGTATGTATCATTTTATAACAGTCACAAGGGTTGATTATGCACTCGATTTATTTCTAGTATGTTCTCACATATGGACTAGATTGACATGACACATGAATTGCACATCATTTCTACTCAATAATCAAAAACCTATGTAACTCTCACCAACTTTTGTTGACCCAAAACATTTTCAACTTAACATGTTTCAGGTTCTATTTGCTTGAAGATTTGTTTTGATGCTTGAAGATATGTGTATAGTTTCATTCAATTTGATGTACAAATTCTAGATCTATTGTATGTAATTTATATAAATCATTTAATGGAACCTATTATTCACCATGAGCTACTGAGCAATCATTCAATACGTGGCACCCCGATGTTTCCGCCATCGGTTGGGGTGTTACAGTACCAGCTTCAACAGTCCCAAATAAGTGTTTATCTTTCAGGTCTTTAATGATGGAATCAAGTTTAATTTTAAACAACCTGCATAAAATGTCTGGCCTATCTTCTGGTCTAAGAGTGGTATCTTGAAGATATCTTCTCATCTCTGGCCATTTAAGATTACAAGTAATTGTAATAAAATAGTCAGGGTATCCGTACCACTTACATATTGCCATTGCGTCTAGATAATTTTGCATCATATATCTAGCGCCACCTGTAAAAGAAGATGGAATAATAACTCGTTGACCCATGCTTGATGTTTCTGTTTGTCCTTCTTCTCTTTGTTTGCTTGCTTAGGACATTATACTTCTCACTCCTAAGAACGGTTTGCTTACCCTTAATGAAATTTAATCTTTCCATTTCAATCATTGTATATGAATCAACTATAAATTGTTGTAAAAGCCTTCGTGCATTAAGAATTAGCGAGAATTCATTACTCCTATCTTGAATCCTATAAGCAAAAAACTCCCTCATTGTTACACTTTCATGTTTTTTTTTTGTTTGAAGATGAGCTCCCATCTGGTAAGGTAACATTTTTTTGACGGTCATCTTTTTTGTTTTTTTAACTTGAAGATGAGCTTTCATTTGGTAAGGGAACATTTTTATGAAGGATGTCAATTCTATATCCATCGTCACCATAAGGAAGCAACAATGGATACTGAAGAGCAAGATACGAAGGATGTAACTCACTAACTCTTTTTAGCTTTCCATCAATGGTCTGCACAATAATATCACGTTTATCTGTTTCTTCATTAAGGTCACCAATTATCAATCAACAACTTCAGAAAATGTGGGTAGGTTGTAGGTTCTACCATCTCCTTTCCTCATTCCGTTTAATCAAAGCTTGACTTGTGCATCAGGATTCTTCTGAAAACAATCTCTCACCATTCTATAAGATTTCACCAAGGAGTTTTTGTCATCCAACATTTTTTTCAATTCTTTTACAATTTGAAATTCAAGTGCCTTTTCTGATGAGTATTCCTCGTCTGCATCACTATAAATAAGATGAATATATTAGAATCGAAAGTATATAAAAATGTGTAAAGTTTTCTACAAAAGACAATAAAAATAACATACCCAACGACATTGATTCTATTCGAAACTTCATTTTCAGTATCATATATGTATAGCTGAGAGAATACTGGATTTTGTCCACGTGATGGTAAAAGATTTCCCAAAGCATGGTAGTTCTCACCACTTATACGATAGATGAATGGAGCATTACCATGATTTATAGACTTATCAATTTTTCCACCCATAGACGTAAATGCAAACATAGAGTTGAATCGTCTTATGTTCTTTAAAAAGAATTTGCTTTTAGAGTCAACTCCATTAAAATACTCTTTATAACTGTCTGGGGCCTCCTTAAAAGGAGGAAGCAAAACTTTTCCATAACCACAACATAGAGAGAATTTTTTTTAGTACTACTTCTATTAAGCCCTCTAGTAGATTCACATCTCTACAGTCTTGCATTACAATCCTCACAAGTAACATTCTGATCACCATGGTCCACGTAATCTAAAAAAAGATATTGAAAATTTTTAAATGTAACATATTTTTAAAGTAATTTTGAATTAGTATTAAATATATTTTATATTAGTAGTAATTAGCGAATAAAGACTACCTGGTGATATGCCTTTTATTACATTGTTTGTCGTTACTCCATGCAGGTTTTCTAAGCATTCTTCCAGGTCGGCCATCGGTATGGGAGTAATACTGGGGCGTTTTCGTTTTAAATTAGATGTTGACGCGTGTTGTATACATTAGAAAGCGGCCAACTAACCCTGAAGATCCTAACAAAATAAAATAATATAAGTTTCATAAATGTTGATGTATTATAATATACTTTGTAAACGTAAGTAAACTAAACATACCAACAATGTCAACTGGGTGTGTTTGAGTGTTAGGTGTTACATTTAGTTTTCCTTTGTTAGTCTGCTTAGCATCCAAGATACGCTTTCTTTCTTTACGCCTTTGTTTATAAAATTCAGATACATTGCTATGTTGAGATTTGTGACAAACTGCTTAAAAATTAAATAAATAAATGGAATGCTTTGAAAATAAGATAAACACAAAACGGGACAATACAATTCTATAATACTAACATAAATATATAAGCGAACAAATGATGACATAAAAATAAGATAAATAATACCATTAGAGATGTCTGACAAAGGCGTTCTCTGCGTGTTAACTATAAAATAAAAAGAAATAAGTAAAAAAACAACAATGGAAATTAGTAAGCAATAACAGATTTGGGCAATGTATACAAGAAATTTTACCTTCAATTGTTACACGATTATTTGTTTGTGTCGATGAAAAATTAGATTTTTTTCTATTTGTAGATTCGACACGTTCATTAGAGATGTCTGACAAAGGCGTTCCTGCGTGTTAGCTATAAAACAAAGACAAATAAGTAAAAAGAAAAAAGACAATGGAAAGTAGTAAGCATAACACATATGTGAAATGTAGAAATAACATTTACCTTCAATTGTTACTAACGGGGGTGTGAAAGAGTTTGCAGAGGTTTCTACATTTTCAACATTAGAAACTGAACAACCGACATTTGAACTTATGCTATCCAAATATGCATTCATCCGTTTACGTCTTTCAGAGATATTAAGACTCACTGAACAATAAATTATAATAAAAACTATTATTTCTTAATTGAAACTTAAGAATTAAAGTTATAAGATCAAACATAATAAATTACGTACCATTTGATATGTCGAACAACGGTGTTGCGGTATTGATATCTCCAAACATGTTTATAATACTTGTTAGTATAATAAAATATAAAAATCTATCAATGTAAACAAATGTAACAAACAAAAAAACATTAATCATTACCGTTAGATTTACGCCTCAGGTTACCAACTTTAGATTTCGGTAAACTAAAATCATACTTTGGGAGATCGGACATTGTAAAAGATATGTTTTTCTTGAATAGAATAAGTATATACCTGAAAAATTAAAGCAAAATATTATTCAAGATTGAAAAATAATTGCCAAACTCAAGTATTATACAAAAGCGAAATTGAAGTTTTTAAAATATAAATTGCTAAATAGTCATATATTAGTGTTACAATGTTTTAGACATTTATTTATAAAGTGGATTTTTTGATGATTTATTACGTTTATTATAATTTTCATCTTTTTAAATATTATATGCAAGTTTTAATGAAAAATGATTATTCAGGTTACATATATCTATATAAAATTAAATAAAATGAAGATGGTTCACCTACCATTATAAGAATTGTGTTTCACATAAATTTTATTAATATATTATCATTCCATAAAGAAGGTTTCATATATACTTTTGCAAAACACTGCAACCAGAACCCACAACTATAACGAATTAACAATATAGGCAATTGGATTAGCGACAAGGGTAATTTATAACCAAGGGCGAGCCAATGGAATGACATTTTGGGCTCCAAACATCAATGTGTTTAGGGACTCTAGGTTGGGTAGAGGTTAAGAGATACCAGGCGAAGACCCATTGGTCAGTGTCAAATATGCAATTTCTTATGTTAGAGGGGTCCAATGTGACACTTTTGAAGGTGGAGGGATTAAAGATGGACATCTTCAAGCTTCTGCTTGTTAGAAAAGAAAAGGCGAGGGTTAGAATTTGGGGGAATTGTATTATTATTCAGACTCGATTTAAGGGTTTCTTAATAATATTTTAAGTTGTCGCCTCCTATTCTTCTTCCTGACGCTGCAAAACTTGTATCAGACCAACGACTCTACTTTCTTTGCTTCCACCGGAGACCAACATCATATGTAGTCGGAATACGTAAGGCCTATTTTGCACCATGTTTCCTTTTAAACCGTTCAATTTATTATTTTTGGGTTTTGTTTATTGATAATTAATTTCAAATGGGTTGTGATTATACCTCTAATTTTGTTGTTCAAGATATGTTTTTTTATTTATTTTTTGTCTACTGAAAACTAAGTTGTACTTTATTTTTTATAATAATGTTAACCTGAACAACTAAAGGTAAAGAATCATGGGTTTTGTTTCTTGATACTTAATTTCAAGTGGGTTGTGATAATACCTTTAATTTTGTTGTTAAAAATATGTTTTTTTAGTTATTTCAACTGATACACAGATGATGTTTGTCTACTCATAACTAATGTTAACCTGGATCTTGAAGTTTTAAATCATATGAATGGGGATTTAACCCATAATTAATTAAGCTTATGAATGGGGATTTCAATTGATACCCTAATGCTGTTTGTCTACTCATAACTAATTAACCTTATTGTTAATCTTACAAATCTGTTAACATTGTTTGTTATCTATATATTGTTCATCTAGTTAACAAACATTTAGAAGATATTCAATTTAAGTATTTAACAGTTTATTCTATCAACTTTGGAATGGGTGATTACTAAACATCTTTTATCTAATTTGCATAGGGCTTTCTCATAAGAGCATAAAGAGTGATAGTTTAGTGAATTTTGGTGAGTATATTTATAATACATAAATAAAACAAACACCTGAAATACGAAAACTCATCTATCAGAAATAGATACATAGCATAAAGAGAACTTACTGGGATTCTGTTTTAATGATTCAATTTATAATTGCGAGTTCTGTTTTGTTGTAGATACTATCAAACGATTGAACAAATCAATAACAATGCTTTGGATTATGCTCATTTTGAATCCACAAAGTCATTTGTCTTGGCTTACGGTAATCACACAATAACCTCAAAACTTCATGAAACACCTTAACTAATTTCATCTATCTAGACATAATTTGAAACATTTTTTTATTGTATAGTTTTCGATGGGCAAGTCGCAAGAAAAAGCGATGTCACAGAAGACCGCATTTGTCCTGAATTCCAGACTCTATATGAAAGTAAGGTAATCGAATTGTAAACTTTATAAAATGAAATAAAATCTTCAAGTTTATTTCTTATTTTTTTATTGTTTAGGAATTTTATTCATTCCATATTTATTTATGTATTTATTATCTAAAGAAAGCTAACAAAGTGCAAGAAATGTGTGATAGGATAATCGTATGAATGGTGATTTGACGTTTATATAGCTATTCGATCGATAAGGAATGGATGAAATGGTGGAGTGAAATTAGCATTAGCATAATGTTATGAATGGGGATTTAAATTTATGAAATTAGATGCAATACTTTCAAATATGGAGTAAAATTAGGATATCAAATTCGCATGTTTATGTATGAAATTGGTCAGACATAATTATGGAGTATAATTAGGAGATAACATTCGTTACATAGAATTATACTGACTTCATTTTCAAATTGAAACATAAAATGCCAGATACAAAATTATTTGTATATTTGATCCGAAAAATTCAAATGGTATTATACATGATTTAGATGATTTATGAAACCACAGCTTTATACATTTGATCAGAAAACTTAAATCAACGATTAAGGAGTAGAACTATTCCATCACATTCGTAGAAGGAATTCATAACTCATTTACAAAATTCATTTTCAATTTATAATTCGAAATTTACAAGTAAGTCAAAGTCAGATTGTACAATTTAAATTAATGATTAGATTTAGGACATCACATATTGATTTTTCCTTATGCGATTGGTCAAACATAAATATGGATACAATTTGATTCACATTCAATTCATATTCAATTGAATGGTTGTTTTATGCAATTAAAGGATTTCATAAGAATGTTATGAATTACACCGTATGTAATTAATGAAAGTCAAACTCAAAATCAATAATAAATACATTTGAATCATATTCAATTCATACTCACTTAATGGAGTGACACCTAGTGTAATTAGTGGAATGATTATTGTTGATGCGAAAATTCATATTAATGTCCAAATTCGAAAATTATAACCAAGTCAAAGTAAAATTTGAAATTAATAAGGCAGTAAACTTCAATTAAATTGAATCAATCTACAATCAATTGTATAATTACATATATTACATATAAATTTAGATACATATTTATAAGGAAGTCAAAATGTTTATAAGGAAGTCAAATTCAATGTACATTAATCTCCAAATTCGAAAATTATAACCAAGTTAAAGTAAAATTTGAAATTAATAAGGCAGTAAACTTCAAATTAAATTGAATCAATTTACAATCAATTGTATAATTACATATATTACATATAAATTTTGATACATATTTATAAGGAAGTCAAAATGTTTATAAGGAAGTCAAATTCAATGTACATTAATCTCCAAATTCAAAAATTATAACCAAGTCAAAGTAAAATTTAAAATTAATAAGGCAGTAAACCTCAAATTAAATTGAATCAATTTACAATCAATTGTATAATTACATATATTACATATAAATTTAGATACATATTTATAAGGAAGTCAAAATGTTTATAAGGAAGTCAAATTCAATGTACATTAATGTCTAAATTCAAAAATTATAACCAAGTCAATGTAAAATTTGAAATTAATAAGGCAGTCAACTTCAAATTAAATTGAATCAATTTACAATCAATTGTATAATTATATATATATTCCATATAAATTTAGATACATATTTATAAGGAAGTCAAAATGTTTATAAGGAAGTCAAATTCAATTCCCATTAATGTCCAAATTCAAAAATTATAACCAAGTCAAAGTAAAATTTGAAATTAATAAGGTAGTAAACTTCAAATTAAATTTAATCAATTTACAATCAATTGTATAATTATATATATTCCATATAAATTTAGATACATATTTATCAGGAAGTCAAAATGTTTATCAGTAAGGGAAAGTCGAATTCCAAATCTAAGGAATTCAATTCACACAATAAATGTTATATATTTGGAATTCATTGAATAATTAACTTTATAAGAAAGTCAAATTTGTTATAATAAAGTCAAATTAAAATTCATTAAATTCCTTAATTTCGATTATGATATTCATTGTCAATCGACGTAAATTGTGTCATTCTCCTTATAACAGTCAAATTCGTTATAACTAATTGTTAGTCAAGTTCGTTATATAAGGAAGTCAATTGTCACAATCAATGGTATAATTAACGAATTTATTGAAAATGTTTATAAGGAAATCAACAATAAATACATTGAATGTTACGAAATTTAAATTCATAAATCAATAACTTCTTATGTGTCAACCTTGGTTACAAACAGCCTTTGTTGGTCTGAACACCATTTGAAGACGCAATAGTCACCAACAGAAATATCTTCTGATTCAAGCAAATCATCCCATCCAATGACAGTAAACCTTAATAAAACAATTACGTATACTAAATAGATATAATGTGAAAATAATATAAATTAAGAAAATTGCAAACGTAGATGTTGGAAATGCAAACAACAAACCTAGCGACTTGAGAATGAACCTCTAAATGCACCATAGGAGACCACAAGTACCCATTGGTAAATTTAATCTTGATTTTCGATGATTGATTTAAATTCGCCAATTCAGCAATCATGTTAGGAATTATCTATATAGTCAAAACAATTAAATAAGGTAAACAAAATTGTAGGTAGATGAGAAAAAAAATGTTAGGCAATAACCATATAAAAATAAATAAATGTACCAACTCATTTGTAACAGGGCGTCCAAAACCAGGTAAACCATTGTAGTTGCAAACTTTTATTTCTTGCATATTCGTAAAAACTGGTTGTTGCAAAACATTGTTATCCTCTTCTAACAAATTGTTAGTCAAAACTTTGAATAATTTCATTTGGCGACCATTCTTGTTGAAAGTAATAACATTAAACACGTCAAATTCTTTTTTTTGTAAACAAATTAGATCACCAATCTGGAGACGAAGATCACTTATGAATTTGAGCCAACCATTAGAAAAACAATAATCACGACCAATCTTTTCTATTGCAACGTTCCATTGATGTTCATCATCTACATACATACTGATTGGCAACTTAGGGATTCCATCGGGATACCGCTTATTAATAAAGGAATAAGGTATAACTTGAAAGCAAAATTAGCGATAAAAAATGGACAAAATCTATCCACTTTGTTTTTTATAAATACCGATGTTGATTTATGGGTAAATAAACACAAACCTCTTTAGTTTACAAATATTTTTGTATTTGATGATTCCGAAATCATCAAATAATTATTCAAAAATCTATCCAGTTTGATTTATAAATATCGAGTTTGAATTATTAATTATAAATACAAAAAACGTATAAACAAATTTTTTAACATTATATCCGAAATATTTGAAGATGAATTAATGTAATATCATAAATCAAAGATGAGATGGAGAAGATACCTTGGAAAAAAAATGGAAAAGAACAATGAGGAAGGTAGGAGGAAGAATGGTTAAGGTATATTGGAGTTGATGGTAAATGGAGAAAACAAAAAGAAAAAATTGTTTTTATACTACAAGTAATGGAGCCTCATTTCTAATTTGGATCCAAGTAGACACTCTCTAAGGCTAGGATTCAATCCGAGTGTATTTATTTATTATATAGATAGATAATGAGGTTTGTATTAAAAAAAATTTGATTTTGATTGATTTTTTTACTTGTTCTCACGGTTCTCACAATATTTAGCGTTCTCAAGATAACCCTCCCATATATATATATATATATATATATATATATATATATATATATATATGAATAAGATCAAATAGGAACCAATACCCTAGTTAGGAACTTAGGAACCAATTCGAGTCATCCATTTTTTTATTTTGATCTAGAGGGTATTAGTGTAAATATACATTTAATTAATTAGCTTTTTATTATAATTAGAATTTATAATCAAAGCAGTTACTAAATAAGAATTGATTGGTTTCCTTAAAACTCTCAACCACTATTACGATCATTATATTGAAGAACAACCCTAATCAACAATTCGTTTACATGTATGTATTTTCTGTTTTTGTTATTTTTTTTTCAAACTAATCAATCGTTATTATTTTTAATCTTCAATTGCTCGGATGTATTAGTTATTTATTTTTGTTTTTGTTAGATCGAAATGTATAATCAATTGGAATTGTATTTGTAATGATTTTGTTAGGGTAGATTAGATCAATCGCATAATTTCTTTGAATAGAATGTGCAGTACATTGAGGTTATGTATTTTTGATAATATACGTTGGTGTATATTACATTTCGACCAACCCTAATTAGGATTATCACGTCAAAATGAAGGAGACACTTTTATTATTTTTAAATGCATATACACTAGTGTATATTATACGTTGGTGTATATTACATAAAGATGATAAGAGACAACCGCTGTGAGGATGAACAGGCCAAATGCCTATACACCAGTGTATAGTATACAATGGTGTATATTACATAAAGAGGATAAGAGACCGAACCTTAAAGGTGATGACGATGAATGAAAAAACAAAAAAGAAACTGGTATACACCAACGTATATCTGTGTCGATAATGATGGTAAATGAGAAAAAAATACTAATATACACCAATGTATATATGCGTTCACGATGAATGAAAAAACAAAAAAGAAACTAATATACACCAATGTATATATATATGTCGATAATGATGAATGAAATAAAAAAAATCTTGATAGGGAGGTTTTATAGGGATTGAGTATAATGAATGGGGGTTAATAATTATTCAGTTACAAATTTATAGTTAATTACCTAAGCATATTGAACAAAAGTCAATAATACCCTTTGATTAAAATAAACAATTAATTAATGTTTTACTTATTTACAATCATGCCATTAGAGATCAATGGCTATAAAGTGGTTCCTACTTAAGCTATGGTTCCTATTTGAACCATACCCTATATATATATATATATATATATATAGGGTAGGGTTCAAATATGAACCATAGCTTAAGTATAAACCATAGAAACCACTTTATAGCTATTCATCTCTAATGGCATAATTGTAAATAACTAAAACATTAATTAATTGTTTATTTTAATCAAGGGGTATTATTGAATTTTGTTTAATATGCTTATTAGTAGGTAATTAAGTCTAAATTTGTAACTGAATAATTATTAACCCCCATTTATAATGACTCCTAATTATTATACTCAATCCCTATAAAATCTCCATATCAATTTTTTTTATTTCATTCATCATCATCGACATATATATACATTGGTGTATATTAGTTTCTTTTTTGTTTTTTCATTCATCGTGAACACAGATATACATTGGTGTATATCAGTATTTTTTCTCATTTACCATCATTATCGACACAGATATACGTTGGTGTATACCAGTTTCTTTTTTGTTTTTTCATTCATCTTCATCAATAACATAGATATACATTGGTGTATATCAGTTTCCTTTTTGTTTTTGTCATTCATCGTCATCCCCAACACAGGTATACATTGGTGTATATCATATTCTTTTTTTTCATTTATCATCATCTACACATATATACAATGGTGTATATCAGTTTCTTTTTTGTTTTTTCATTTATTATCATCATCGACATCGATATACATTGGTGTATATCAGTTTCTTTTTTTTTTTCCCTTTCATTCATCATCATCATCAACACAAAATATACATTGGTGTATATCCGTTTTTTCCATCTTACATGACTATAATTTGTACACACATATACATTGGTGTAAATTAAAAACGTATCTAATGTAAAACCAAACTGAAGGTACACAAGTGTATGTATGCATACCCTTCAATGATTAACAACTCTCAATATTTATCATCTTCAATGATCAAATACATAGATATAATATTTTTTTTGACAAATCCATTTATATATGCAAATAGAAGGTGACCTTCGAGTTCTAATTTTATTAACTCTTAGAACAAAATTTTAACTTAGAAAAACTACATATAAGTCAAAACAAAAATATTGCAGATTCAATCCAAAGGTAAAAAGCGATTTTGCTAAACTTGATTCAATTTAAAACAAACCAAACAAAATAAACAGCAACAAATGACCAAATACATGATAATATCAACTTCTTATACTTCTCCCGTCACAATTTCATCGTCATCAAACAAAAAGAAGTTCAATTTTAAATGTATGCAACTAATTCAACCTTTTTGTAAGTATATTACTCAAAAGAAAAAAAATAACAAAATTGAAAAGGATAAATGATGGCTTCGATCATGTGTGTTAATAATATGAATTGAATTAGAGATAATGTGGATGAGAGATTTAAGGAAACCATGTAACTGCCATGATTAACAATTATAATTATAAAAAAAAGATAATTATTTAAATGTACATTTACACTAACACCCTTTAGATTAAAATCAAAGATAATTATTTAAATTCTCTTCTGTTTGTGAGGATGTTTTGGTACATCTTGCCACTCCAGGTGTCAAAGCTACTTTGGAAGGTATGGACGGTGATGCTTTGTTGACCAAGATGGTGGTGGGGACTTGTAACTTGGCGGCTATGCTTCCTGAGGGTGTTAGTCGGTTCAGAAAGATGATGGCTGAGTATGGTGATTTTGCTAGAAGGAATAGGGAAATAAAGAAATCTCTTGCTTCATTGAAGAAAGATGCTGCTGAATATGCTGAGAAAGAAAAGACCTTGATTTGTCTTATTGATGAGTTAAAAAGAGGTCATGAAGCAGAAACTGCGAAGCATGAGGCTGCAAGTTTGCAGGTTGAGGCTGATAGAGTAGCACTTGATGCAGAGAAGAAGGTTTTTGAAGCTGATAGGAAAAGGTTGGAGGCTTCCCTTGCTCATGCTCTGGAGGACAACAAGTGGTTGATTAAGGAAGGTTTTCAGCAAGTGGTTATTTATTTGCTTCACTCAGCCCAGTTTAATTCTGCCCTTGGGGAAGTGTATACCAAGCTACTTGTTCATGGTAAGCACGTAGGTTTTGTCGCTGGTTTTAAGGCTCGTGAATCTGGTCATGTTTTGGAACAGTCTCCACTGTATTAGCCCAACTCCATGGAGTTGTTCAAAGAAACCGTTTTGAAGATGGAGCATTAAACTTACTCCTATGTTGCCAAAGTCTCTTCCTTATATGGGAAGCCTTTGCAGGAGTTGAAGCAATTGAAGCCTGAAGGTTTGAATGAAGTTGTCCGTGCTGAAGTTCTTGCAGCATTTTCCAAGAAGAGGGCTTGTTCTGGGGATAGTGAGGAAACTCACGATATCGATGAAGGTTTGCTGAAGGATGCGAGCCTTGAAGCTTCAGAGATTGGTGGTGTGGATGCTGAGAAGTTACCGAAGAAAGCAAAGAAGGTTAAAAAAGCAAAGGTGGTGAAGACTGTTGTGGAGGATGAAGCCTCGAAGCCTTCTGGGTCTGGTGGTGTTGCTTGAACTTCTTTGCCCTCTTTTATTCGAAGCTATCTTAGCGTTGTGGTTGTGAACAATTAATTAACTTTTGTGGTGATCTTGAACAATCTTACTTTTGGTGGAACCTAGTAGGTTTCACGTATGCTTGTAGGCTTTATAGAAGCCTTTTGGACAATATTTGTTGTTTATGGCTTGTTAAAGCCTTTTATCTTTAATGTTTCGCCCTTAAGGATTTTTTAGGTATTTCTGTGTGTTTAGCTTTGGTTGTTAGTTTTTCCTTTGTGATTCTTTGTTGTGTTTGTCTTTGTTGATGTTTGGGGATGTTTTACCGGTAGCACCTTAAAAGTTGGGCGCTGCAGTCATCCATCCTTAAGATAGTCTAGGCAAACAAACCACCATCTATCCTATGTACACTACTTAGTGTTTTTAAATTTTCGTAAATTTGTTTTTGAAACTTAAGGAACAATTGGTGTAGGCTGTTCGAACCCTTCTATGAGATATGTAAAGAAATTTTTTGTTTATCTCATGGAGTTGGATTGATTTAGGAACTCACCCCTTATATAGGTTCACTTAACCCTTGAACCTATTGAGCGAAATGTCCTGGGAGCTCATCCCCTTACATGGCCTATGCCATGGAGTGTTTTGCAAGGTCCTCAACCTGATTATAGGATAGAAAGACAAGTTTTGAAAAAGGGATCTACAGATCCTTTCATTGATTCATCATAATGTTGTTACATTAGATAGTTGGAACTGGACAACATTCTAGAAAGCTTAAACAAAGAACCTTTTAAGGTTCTTGCCATTCCAATGCCTTGGGAGTTTCTTGCCTTCCATGTTGGCAAGCTTGTGTGATCCTCCCTTTGTGGGCTTCAAGGATTGTGTAAGGACCTTCCCATTTTGGTCCCAACTTTCCTTGGTCTTCCTTCTTACTTGATTCATTGTTTCTCAACATTAGATCTCCGGGCTTGAAGCGTTCATGTTTTACTCGAGCATTGTAATAGAATTCCATCTTTTGTTTGTACCGAGCTTCTTTAATAGCTGCTAGGTCTCTTGCTTCTTCAAGGAGTTCTAGGTTGCTCAAAGCTTCCTTTTCATACATCTACATGAAGTGTTCGTGGTGTGGTAACTCCAATTTCAGCAGGGATCATTGCTTCTGAACCAAAGGTAAGGCTGTAGGGTGTTTTCTTGTGGCTTGTCTTTTCGGTGGTCCGGATGGCCCATAAGACACTTGGAAGCTCGTCAAGCCATTTTCCTCCTTGTTTGCCCAACCTTGCCTTGATCCCTTCAACCACACTTCTATTCATTCTTTCAACTTGGCCATTCGATTGGGGATATGCTACCTAGGTGAAGACTTGTGTTATTCTATACTCTTTGCACCATGACCTGAAAGGTTTTTTTTTGCAAATTGCTTGCCATTATCCGTAACCAATACCCCGTGCAGATCATACCGACATATGATGTTCCCCCATACGAACTCAATGATTTGCTTCCCGGATATCTTCTCCAACGGTTTTACTTCTGGCCACTTTGTGAAGTAGTCTACGGCTACAAGTAGGAACTTGACCCCTCCTTTGGCAGGTGGGAAAGGGCCAACGATGTCCATTCTCCACTTGTAGAATGGCCATGCTGAGTTGATGGGAACCATATCATGCTTTGGACTTTTGGGGATGGGGGCATGGATTTGGCAAGCTTCACACTTCTTTAATTGTTAAGTGGCATCTCGGTGCATGGTTGGCCAAAAATAGCCGAGGTTCATAAGCTTTGCCACCACTGATCTTGGACCACAATGAGCTCCACATATGCCTTCGTGAACCTCTTTGATCAGATACTTGCTTTGTTCGGGTCTAGCACATCGAAGCAATGGTGCCAAATACCCTTTTTTGTAAAGTATGTCTTCTTGGATGACATATTACTTGGATTTGATTCTGACCCTTTCGGCTTCTGTATGATCTTGAGGCAGTTCACCGTTATTCAAGAATGTTATGAATGGAGTTATCCAATTTGATCCATTTTCAGTGATCACATCCTGGACTTCTAGCTCGGATATGGAAGGGTGTTGGAGTACTTCAACCAATACTTTCTTAGTGAGATGAGCAAAATTCAGCGTAGCAAGCTTGCTAAGAGCATCAACCTTTTTGTTTTGTGACTGAGGAACCTGTTTGATGCTGCAAGATTGAAACGTATTCATGATTTCTTTTGCATTTTCTCTATATTTCTTCATATTGGGTTCCTTTGCTATGTAGCTGTTGTTCACTTGGTTTGAAACCAAGAGTGAATCAGTGAACACTTTAAGCTTTTGAACGGTCATCTTTTTTGCAAGCTTTAATCCTGCTATCAAGGCTTCGTATTCTGCTTCGTTATTTGTTGTCTGAATTTCCAAACGAAGAGCATAAGTGAATTCCAACCCTTCAAGGTTTATAAAGACCAGGCCTGCCCTGATACTTCAATGCTGGAAGCTCCATCAGTGAAGAGCTTCCAAGTTTCTAGGTCAGAGGGTTCATTGGTTGTGATGTTAACCTCAGTCACTTCTTCCTTTGGGATTTCAACGATGAAATCAGCAAGGATTTGTGCTTTTATTGCTTTTCTAGGAACATAGGTGATTTTGTGTTCACCTAGTTCAATAGCCCACTTGGCTAATCATCCCGAGGTTTCAGGTTTTTCAAACACACTTTTGATAGGTTGGTCGGTGACCACTTGTATATGGGTGTTCTTGAAAGTACCTTCGAAGCCTTCTAGCCGTTTTCACAAGGGCCAATGCTAGTTTTTCCAAAGGAGGGTACTTGACCTCTACTAACTTTAAAGACTTACTGAAGACGTAAACGGGTACCTGAGCTTTGTCTCGTTCAATGGTGAGAACGGCGCTGAGGGCTTAATCAGTAACTGAAAGATAGACAGAGATCATTTTCCGGGCTTCAGGAGCTGCAATGGTGGGAAGGGAAGCGAGATGTTGTTTCATTTGGTTGAAGGCTTCCTCGGCTTCCTCTGTCCACCTGAAATCTTTTATATCATTGCAACCTATAAGGGTCTTGAAGAAGGGTAGGGATCTTTCAGCCAACTTTGACATGAAACGTTTCAAGGCAGCAAGTTTGCTGTTTAAGCTTTCCACCTCCTTCTTTGTCTGAGGGGACTTCATATTGAGAACAACTCGAATTTTGTTTGGGTTGGCCTTTATGCTTTGCTTCCCCACAATGTGTCCTAAGAACTTTCCTTCTTCAAAGCCAAATGAACATTTCACAGGGTTAAGTTTCATGTTGATTTCTCTGAGGTTGTTGAATGCTTCTTGTATATCTTTAAGCATTTGGTCTTCATTCTTGCTTTTGATGACCAAGTTATCGACATAAGCTTCCATATTTTTGCCGATTGGTTTGGCAAATGCTTTGTCAACCAACCTTTGATAAGTGGCACCTGCATTTTTTAAACCAAAAGGCATTTTTCTATAACAAAAAATACCCTTGTCAGTATGAAAAGCGGTTTTTTTCTTCGTCTTCCTCCTTCATTTGTGTCTGGTGGTACCCTTTGTAGGCACCCAGAAAACATTTGAAGGGGGAAGCCTGTAAGCGAGTCCACTTTCAGATCAAACTCAGGTAATGGATAGCAGTCTTTGGGACATGCTTTGTTGAGGTCTTTAAAGTCTATGCACATCCTCCAAGACTCGTCAGGTTTTCGAACCATCACCGGGTTTGCGACCCATGATTGATACTTAACCTCTCGAAGGATTCCTGCTTCGACAAGTTTGTCAACCTCTTGGCAAGCAGCTTTGCTTCTTTCTGGGGCAAGATTTCATTTTTCTATACTACTGGCTTGACGTTGGGAGGGATTTTGAGCTCATGTTCAACGATTTCTCTTGGGATGCCGGTCATATCACTGGGACACCAAGCAAATACGTCGGCATTGTCTCTGAGCAACCCTTCAAGCTTTGAAAGTGTTTCCCTGGGAAGGTCTGTATTGACCCAGTTTCTTTGCTCGGGGTATTGTGGGTTGATGCTCAAGCCCAATTTGCTTCTTTTGTCCCCCTCCTCGTTTACCATTAGCACCATTTCTGAAGGTTGGAGGGTTGGAACTCCATTTTTTGTTGGAAACTTGACACTTTTTCTGCTGATCGAGATGGTCATATCAAAAGCAACCACTGTTGGCCTTCCGATGATGACATCGTAGTTGGAAGGTAGGTTGAGGACAATAAAGGTAAGTGGTTCGGTTCTTGACATCTTTCCATCGGAGAAGCTAACATCAACTATTATTTCTCCCAGGGGTTTTAGCGGTATATCAGCTATGCCTTTGATAGAGGATTCCGATGGTTGGAGCTTGAAGCGTTCATCTGGTTTTAAAAGGTTGATGTATTTTTCGAACATAATCTCGGTTGCTGCTCCAGTGTCTATGTAGGCTTTTTATGTTTTGGTTGAACCTACGAAGGCTTCAAGGACCAGAGGATCATGACATTTTTCCTCCTTGGTGGAGGGAAAACAAATACTTTGATGCTCCCAAGCTTCCAATCTTTGACTTTTGTTGGGAGTTTCCTGTTCAACTAGGACCATGTTGACCTCTTTCTTTTTATCTTCAGCAATGTTGTCTTTGACTCCTTTAACCAGGTGGGCTAGCTCTCCCAACTTAAAGGCTTCATCGATTCTCTTCTTTAGCTGGAAACAATCATAAGTATGATGCCCCTTTTCTTCATGGAATTCACAATACTGATTGGAATTTTCGTTTCTTTTGCTTTTTGGAAGGGGACGAGGGGGTCGGAAAGTGTGTTTGACTTCTTCGGTTGCCAAGATCTCTTGAGGGGTCTTGGTTAGAGCTGTGAAGTTTATGGTTCGATCCCTGTTTGGAGGGTTCCGGCATTCGGACCTCCGAGACTCAGATCCTCGGGATCTTCTGTCATAGGTTTCGTAATTGCCCCTTTTTCAGCTAGGGCTGGTACTCCTCCAGTTGGCAGATCTCTTTCTTTGTTCCTTGATGTCAACAGCCTCCTCCCCTCGGATATGAGCTTCAGCCCTTTCCATGGCTTCTTCAAGGGTTTTTGGGAGACTCTTGTCGAAGTCTCGGGTAAGATACTTGGAGTTGATGCGTTCATAAACCCTGCAACTTTCATTTTTTCATCTGCCCCAACATAAATGAGGTGATGTATTGTAAAATACATCTATTTCCAGTGTAAAATTTGTATAGTTTTCGAATTGTTTAAATAGTACTTTTATTCGTTTTAGGCTTGTACCGGTCTATTTTATTTAGTATATGTTTTTATATATTTTTATTAGTTTTGAGTCAGTTTTAGTGCTTATTTATTTATTTTATATTTTGGTAGGTGTTCGAATGGACGTTGGAGCGTAAACGAGTAACTTTGGTCAAATAAAGAACACCCGAGCCAAGAGAACGGAGTTATAATATTGTAAATAATTATAATAATAATAATAATAATAATAATAATAATAAATAAGAAAAAAAATAGAAAAAAGAAACGTGACTTTGTCACGGTTTAGACGGCCCATTGGCCATTTGAATAGGGGCCGCTAATTATTTCTTGGAGGGGAAGCAATTATAAAGGAGGGCCACTAATTGTTTGGAGAGAGGCAATATTATAAAAAGGGCCGCAAATATTATTAAAGGGGGCGACAATTAGCGGAAAAATAAGGTCAACGAAGATACATTTTTTTAGAGAGGAGCGATTCTTTTTATTCGAGGAGCAGAGCAGCGAATACTGAGAGAGAGGCAAGCCAAGGATTAAAGGTTCTAAGCTTTGGGAGCGAGTATTCAGGTGTCAATCATTCCGTTTCTTCGTTCCTTTATTATCTTGATTCTAGACAATGATTGCTGAATTTATACTTGTATTCGTTTCTATTTTCAAGATGATTTGTGGCTAAAACTCTTATAGCTTCCTAGACTAAGACAAATAACTATGTTTTGATTTGCGTTTTCTATGGTGTTTGGAACGTGTTTTGGATTTATGATTCAGTAAAGATTTTGATTTTTTTTATATCTGGTGTATATGGATATTTATTATTTTCTTATTGTCATTTATTCACTCCACTTGCACTTTTGTGAATGTCTTTCATGTATGAGTGCTAGTTAGGTTGCAGACTTTGTGTAGCAACTAGTTTATGGTCAATAGTCGCGAGTTTACCATAGGAGTGATATTTGGTTGTTAGAAGATTTTAGGTATTCTTCCAAGTTCAATAGCTGTGAGGTGAGGACTTGTTGGTATGTCTAGGTTGTTAGATTACTAGGTTAGAGGCTTTGTGAGAAGATCTGCCTGGTTTCCCTTTCAGTTCCTGCATATCAATTTAGATCTAGGCTTCAATAATTACCCCTTGCACCTTAGTGTAATGAGGCTTTCGTGTTGTGAGGTAGATTGTCTAGCGAGTACTCCAATATAAGAGTTAGATAACCTGTGAGGGTTTGTACTCCAACCGGTGGTTTAACAGCACAAAAGTATTCTAGGGTTTCCCCTTGAGAAGGATCGAGGGTGTCTAGTTTATTGTTGATGTCTAGTATTTTAAGATCCCGGTTCCAAATCAGTTCCATAACCATAGTGAAGATACACGAAGTGCGACTGGTGCTATTGAATTGCGAATTTTAATATGTTTTGTTGATTACGAATGGTCGAAGGTGGATCCACATGGTCGAATGTAGATAGAATGGTCGAAGGGAGAAGCTCAGAGAGGTCGAATATACATGTTGGTTCGCCCACTGTGAATGGTCGAACCTGCACATTCGCCCAATTGAATGGTCGAATGTGCAGGTCTATATATAGGTTGAATCATTTTCTAAGTTTAACTTTTGGTCATTTTTGTTTCCCTCTCTGAGTAGGGCTGACAAATCGTGTCTTAACAGGTTTAACAGGTTTCTGACGACGCGAACAACACAAGTTCTAAACATGAACACGACTCGTTTAACTACTTTATATCCCATGTTTATAACGCAGTTATACGTTTTATGTATCAAAAAAGAGAAATGAGGGATTTTTGCCTCTCAATTCTAATTATTTAAAAAAAAGTAAAAAATGGCATAGTGTATTTTTCAGTTAACAGGTCTAATCGTGTCTTATACAGGTTACCCATTGCCAGCCCTATCTCTGAGTGTGTCGTCTCCCTAGGTCTTTGTTGAGTCTGTAACTGATATCTATCATCGTAAACAAAGTTTTAAAGTGTTAATCATTATGTTTCAGATGATTTGCTTGTTTTGCTAGATATATTATCATTTCGTGTTCAATTCAGGGATTCCGCACCTGAATTGAACTTGTTTGATCATATTCTTTGTTTGAAGATCGATCATTGACACATACAAAGTGGTACCAGGGCCATAAGGATCAAACAACTACGAATTGATAATATTAGTGTTGATTTGGACCCAATTTTGATCAAAACTTTTCTGTTTTCATTGAACATTTGAATTTGGTGAATATTGATTGATTTGAACTTGTTTCATAGATAAAATTCAAAATTCTCTTTGTTAAACTTGTTCCAAATCCAATCTGAAGCAAAACCTGCATAAGATCATCAAATTTCATAAACATTTGAAAATTTTGGATCAAAATAACTGATTTTCAAAGTATAACCGTTTTTCAAAATGAAAGGGTCGAACCTAGGGAGAAACGGTCGAGAGTGTGGTTTTTAGGTCGAACCTGGGCTTTTTAGGTCGAACGTGGAGGTTTATTCGGTCGAATCTAGGAATTTTTAGTGTGTTGTTCGTTCCTTTATTATCTTGATTCTAGACAATGATTGCTGAATTTATACTTGTATTCGTTTCTATTTTCAAGATGATTTGTGGCTAAAACTCTTATAGCTTCCTAGACTAAGACAAATAACTATGTTTTGATTTGCGTTTTCTATGGTGTTTGGAACGTGTTTTGGATTTATGATTCAGTAAAGATTTTGATTTTTTTATATCTGGTGTATATGGATATTTATTATTTTCTTATTGTCATTTATTCACTCCACTTGCACTTTTGTGAATGTCTTTCATGTATGAGTGCTAGTTAGGTTGCAGACTTTGTGTAGCAACTAGTTTATGGTCAATAGTCGCGAGTTTACCATAGGAGTGATATTTGGTTGTTAGAAGATTTTAGGTATTCTTCCAAGTTCAATAGCTGTGAGGTGAGGACTTGTTGGTATGTCTAGGTTGTTAGATTACTAGGTTAGAGGCTTTGTGAGAAGATCTGCCTGGTTTCCCTTTCAGTTCCTGCATATCAATTTAGATCTAGGCTTCAATAATTACCCCTTGCACCTTAGTGTAATGAGGCTTTCGTGTTGTGAGGTAGATTGTCTAGCGAGTACTCCAATATAAGAGTTAGATAACCTGTGAGGGTTTGTACTCCAACCGGTGGTTTAACAGCACAAAAGTATTCTAGGGTTTCCCCTTGAGAAGGATCGAGGGTGTCTAGTTTATTGTTGATGTCTAGTATTTTAAGATCCCGGTTCCAAATCAGTTCCATAACCATAGTGAAGATACACGAAGTGCGACTGGTGCTATTGAATTGCGAATTTTAATATGTTTTGTTGATTACGAATGGTCGAAGGTGGATCCACATGGTCGAATGTAGATAGAATGGTCGAAGGGAGAAGCTCAGAGAGGTCGAATATACATGTTGGTTCGCCCACTGTGAATGGTCGAACCTGCACATTCGCCCAATTGAATGGTCGAATGTGCAGGTCTATATATAGGTTGAATCATTTTCTAAGTTTAACTTTTGGTCATTTTTGTTTCCCTCTCTGAGTAGGGCTGACAAATCGTGTCTTAACAGGTTTAACAGGTTTCTGACGACGCGAACAACACAAGTTCTAAACATGAAACACGACTCGTTTAACTACTTTATATCCCATGTTTATAACGCAGTTATACGTTTTATGTATCAAAAAAGAGAAATGAGGGATTTTTGCCTCTCAATTCTAATTATTTAAAAAAAAGTAAAAAATGGCATAGTGTATTTTTCAGTTAACAGGTCTAATCGTGTCTTATACAGGTTACCCATTGCCAGCCCTATCTCTGAGTGTGTCGTCTCCCTAGGTCTTTGTTGAGTCTGTAACTGATATCTATCATCGTAAACAAAGTTTTAAAGTGTTAATCATTATGTTTCAGATGATTTGCTTGTTTTGCTAGATATATTATCATTTCGTGTTCAATTCAGGGATTCCGCACCTGAATTGAACTTGTTTGATCATATTCTTTGTTTGAAGATCGATCATTGACACATACAAAGTGGTACCAGGGCCATAAGGATCAAACAACTACGAATTGATAATATTAGTGTTGATTTGGACCCAATTTTGATCAAAACTTTTCTGTTTTCATTGAACATTTGAATTTGGTGAATATTGATTGATTTGAACTTGTTTTCATAGATAAAATTCAAAATTCTCTTTGTTAAACTTGTTCCAAATCCAATCTGAAGCAAAACCTGCATAAGATCATCAAATTTCATAAACATTTGAAAATTTTGGATCAAAATAACTGATTTTCAAAGTATAACCGTTTTTCAAAATGAAAGGGTCGAACCTAGGGAGAAACGGTCGAGAGTGTGGTTTTTAGGTCGAACCTGGGCTTTTTAGGTCGAACGTGGAGGTTTATTCGGTCGAATCTAGGAATTTTTAGTGTGTTGTTCGTTCCTTTATTATCTTGATTCTAGACAATGATTGCTGAATTTATACTTGTATTCGTTTCTATTTTCAAGATGATTTGTGGCTAAAACTCTTATAGCTTCCTAGACTAAGACAAATAACTATGTTTTGATTTGCGTTTTCTATGGTGTTTGGAACGTGTTTTGGATTTATGATTCAGTAAAGATTTTGATTTTTTTATATCTGGTGTATATGGATATTTATTATTTTCTTATTGTCATTTATTCACTCCACTTGCACTTTTGTGAATGTCTTTCATGTATGAGTGCTAGTTAGGTTGCAGACTTTGTGTAGCAACTAGTTTATGGTCAATAGTCGCGAGTTTACCATAGGAGTGATATTTGGTTGTTAGAAGATTTTAGGTATTCTTCCAAGTTCAATAGCTGTGAGGTGAGGACTTGTTGGTATGTCTAGGTTGTTAGATTACTAGGTTAGAGGCTTTGTGAGAAGATCTGCCTGGTTTCCCTTTCAGTTCCTGCATATCAATTTAGATCTAGGCTTCAATAATTACCCCTTGCACCTTAGTGTAATGAGGCTTTCGTGTTGTGAGGTAGATTGTCTAGCGAGTACTCCAATATAAGAGTTAGATAACCTGTGAGGGTTTGTACTCCAACCGGTGGTTTAACAGCACAAAAGTATTCTAGGGTTTCCCCTTGAGAAGGATCGAGGGTGTCTAGTTTATTGTTGATGTCTAGTATTTTAAGATCCCGGTTCCAAATCAGTTCCATAACCATAGTGAAGATACACGAAGTGCGACTGGTGCTATTGAATTGCGAATTTTAATATGTTTTGTTGATTACGAATGGTCGAAGGTGGATCCACATGGTCGAATGTAGATAGAATGGTCGAAGGGAGAAGCTCAGAGAGGTCGAATGAAGTTTTATGTATACACATGTTGGTTCGCCCACTGTGAATGGTCGAACCTGCACATTCGCCCAATTGAATGGTCGAATGTGCAGGTCTATATATAGGTTGAATCATTTTCTAAGTTTAACTTTTGGTCATTTTTGTTTCCCTCTCTGAGTAGGGCTGACAAATCGTGTCTTAACAGGTTTAACAGGTTTCTGACGACGCGAACAACACAAGTTCTAAACATGAACACGACTCGTTTAACTACTTTATATCCCATGTTTATAACGCAGTTATACGTTTTATGTATCAAAAAAGAGAAATGAGGGATTTTTGCCTCTCAATTCTAATTATTTAAAAAAAAGTAAAAAATGGCATAGTGTATTTTTCAGTTAACAGGTCTAATCGTGTCTTATACAGGTTACCCATTGCCAGCCCTATCTCTGAGTGTGTCGTCTCCCTAGGTCTTTGTTGAGTCTGTAACTGATATCTATCATCGTAAACAAAGTTTTAAAGTGTTAATCATTATGTTTCAGATGATTTGCTTGTTTTGCTAGATATATTATCATTTCGTGTTCAATTCAGGGATTCCGCACCTGAATTGAACTTGTTTGATCATATTCTTTGTTTGAAGATCGATCATTGACACATACAAAGTGGTACCAGGGCCATAAGGATCAAACAACTACGAATTGATAATATTAGTGTTGATTTGGACCCAATTTTGATCAAAACTTTTCTGTTTTCATTGAACATTTGAATTTGGTGAATATTGATTGATTTGAACTTGTTTTCATAGATAAAATTCAAAATTCTCTTTGTTAAACTTGTTCCAAATCCAATCTGAAGCAAAACCTGCATAAGATCATCAAATTTCATAAACATTTGAAAATTTTGGATCAAAATAACTGATTTTCAAAGTATAACCGTTTTTCAAAATGAAAGGGTCGAACCTAGGGAGAAACGGTCGAGAGTGTGGTTTTTAGGTCGAACCTGGGCTTTTTAGGTCGAACGTGGAGGTTTATTCGGTCGAATCTAGGAATTTTTAGTGTGTTGTTCGTTCCTTTATTATCTTGATTCTAGACAATGATTGCTGAATTTATACTTGTATTCGTTTCTATTTTCAAGATGATTTGTGGCTAAAACTCTTATAGCTTCCTAGACTAAGACAAATAACTATGTTTTGATTTGCGTTTTCTATGGTGTTTGGAACGTGTTTTGGATTTATGATTCAGTAAAGATTTTGATTTTTTTATATCTGGTGTATATGGATATTTATTATTTTCTTATTGTCATTTATTCACTCCACTTGCACTTTTGTGAATGTCTTTCATGTATGAGTGCTAGTTAGGTTGCAGACTTTGTGTAGCAACTAGTTTATGGTCAATAGTCGCGAGTTTACCATAGGAGTGATATTTGGTTGTTAGAAGATTTTAGGTATTCTTCCAAGTTCAATAGCTGTGAGGTGAGGACTTGTTGGTATGTCTAGGTTGTTAGATTACTAGGTTAGAGGCTTTGTGAGAAGATCTGCCTGGTTTCCCTTTCAGTTCCTGCATATCAATTTAGATCTAGGCTTCAATAATTACCCCTTGCACCTTAGTGTAATGAGGCTTTCGTGTTGTGAGGTAGATTGTCTAGCGAGTACTCCAATATAAGAGTTAGATAACCTGTGAGGGTTTGTACTCCAACCGGTGGTTTAACAGCACAAAAGTATTCTAGGGTTTCCCCTTGAGAAGGATCGAGGGTGTCTAGTTTATTGTTGATGTCTAGTATTTTAAGATCCCGGTTCCAAATCAGTTCCATAACCATAGTGAAGATACACGAAGTGCGACTGGTGCTATTGAATTGCGAATTTTAATATGTTTTGTTGATTACGAATGGTCGAAGGTGGATCCACATGGTCGAATGTAGATAGAATGGTCGAAGGGAGAAGCTCAGAGAGGTCGAATGAAGTTTTATGTATACACATGTTGGTTCGCCCACTGTGAATGGTCGAACCTGCACATTCGCCCAATTGAATGGTCGAATGTGCAGGTCTATATATAGGTTGAATCATTTTCTAAGTTTAACTTTTGGTCATTTTTGTTTCCCTCTCTGAGTAGGGCTGACAAATCGTGTCTTAACAGGTTTAACAGGTTTCTGACGACGCGAACAACACAAGTTCTAAACATGAACACGACTCGTTTAACTACTTTATATCCCATGTTTATAACGCAGTTATACGTTTTATGTATCAAAAAAGAGAAATGAGGGATTTTTGCCTCTCAATTCTAATTATTTAAAAAAAAGTAAAAAATGGCATAGTGTATTTTTCAGTTAACAGGTCTAATCGTGTCTTATACAGGTTACCCATTGCCAGCCCTATCTCTGAGTGTGTCGTCTCCCTAGGTCTTTGTTGAGTCTGTAACTGATATCTATCATCGTAAACAAAGTTTTAAAGTGTTAATCATTATGTTTCAGATGATTTGCTTGTTTTGCTAGATATATTATCATTTCGTGTTCAATTCAGGGATTCCGCACCTGAATTGAACTTGTTTGATCATATTCTTTGTTTGAAGATCGATCATTGACACATACAAAGTGGTACCAGGGCCATAAGGATCAAACAACTACGAATTGATAATATTAGTGTTGATTTGGACCCAATTTTGATCAAAACTTTTCTGTTTTCATTGAACATTTGAATTTGGTGAATATTGATTGATTTGAACTTGTTTTCATAGATAAAATTCAAAATTCTCTTTGTTAAACTTGTTCCAAATCCAATCTGAAGCAAAACCTGCATAAGATCATCAAATTTCATAAACATTTGAAAATTTTGGATCAAAATAACTGATTTTCAAAGTATAACCGTTTTTCAAAATGAAAGGGTCGAACCTAGGGAGAAACGGTCGAGAGTGTGGTTTTTAGGTCGAACCTGGGCTTTTTAGGTCGAACGTGGAGGTTTATTCGGTCGAATCTAGGAATTTTTAGTGTGTTGTTCGTTCCTTTATTATCTTGATTCTAGACAATGATTGCTGAATTTATACTTGTATTCGTTTCTATTTTCAAGATGATTTGTGGCTAAAACTCTTATAGCTTCCTAGACTAAGACAAATAACTATGTTTTGATTTGCGTTTTCTATGGTGTTTGGAACGTGTTTTGGATTTATGATTCAGTAAAGATTTTGATTTTTTTATATCTGGTGTATATGGATATTTATTATTTTCTTATTGTCATTTATTCACTCCACTTGCACTTTTGTGAATGTCTTTCATGTATGAGTGCTAGTTAGGTTGCAGACTTTGTGTAGCAACTAGTTTATGGTCAATAGTCGCGAGTTTACCATAGGAGTGATATTTGGTTGTTAGAAGATTTTAGGTATTCTTCCAAGTTCAATAGCTGTGAGGTGAGGACTTGTTGGTATGTCTAGGTTGTTAGATTACTAGGTTAGAGGCTTTGTGAGAAGATCTGCCTGGTTTCCCTTTCAGTTCCTGCATATCAATTTAGATCTAGGCTTCAATAATTACCCCTTGCACCTTAGTGTAATGAGGCTTTCGTGTTGTGAGGTAGATTGTCTAGCGAGTACTCCAATATAAGAGTTAGATAACCTGTGAGGGTTTGTACTCCAACCGGTGGTTTAACAGCACAAAAGTATTCTAGGGTTTCCCCTTGAGAAGGATCGAGGGTGTCTAGTTTATTGTTGATGTCTAGTATTTTAAGATCCCGGTTCCAAATCAGTTCCATAACCATAGTGAAGATACACGAAGTGCGACTGGTGCTATTGAATTGCGAATTTTAATATGTTTTGTTGATTACGAATGGTCGAAGGTGGATCCACATGGTCGAATGTAGATAGAATGGTCGAAGGGAGAAGCTCAGAGAGGTCGAATGAAGTTTTATGTATACACATGTTGGTTCGCCCACTGTGAATGGTCGAACCTGCACATTCGCCCAATTGAATGGTCGAATGTGCAGGTCTATATATAGGTTGAATCATTTTCTAAGTTTAACTTTTGGTCATTTTTGTTTCCCT
This sequence comes from Ambrosia x helenae, assembly GCA_030844895.1. Classification (NCBI taxonomy): domain Eukaryota; kingdom Viridiplantae; phylum Streptophyta; class Magnoliopsida; order Asterales; family Asteraceae; genus Ambrosia; species Ambrosia x helenae. Next base: position 20,442,886 of record CM061223.1, on the reverse strand, counting down.
CTCTGAGTAGGGCTGACAAATCGTGTCTTAACAGGTTTAACAGGTTTCTGACGACGCGAACAACACAAGTTCTAAACATGAACACGACTCGTTTAACTACTTTATATCCCATGTTTATAACGCAGTTATACGTTTTATGTATCAAAAAAGAGAAATGAGGGATTTTTGCCTCTCAATTCTAATTATTTAAAAAAAAGTAAAAAATGGCATAGTGTATTTTTCAGTTAACAGGTCTAATCGTGTCTTATACAGGTTACCCATTGCCAGCCCTATCTCTGAGTGTGTCGTCTCCCTAGGTCTTTGTTGAGTCTGTAACTGATATCTATCATCGTAAACAAAGTTTTAAAGTGTTAATCATTATGTTTCAGATGATTTGCTTGTTTTGCTAGATATATTATCATTTCGTGTTCAATTCAGGGATTCCGCACCTGAATTGAACTTGTTTGATCATATTCTTTGTTTGAAGATCGATCATTGACACATACAAAGTGGTACCAGGGCCATAAGGATCAAACAACTACGAATTGATAATATTAGTGTTGATTTGGACCCAATTTTGATCAAAACTTTTCTGTTTTCATTGAACATTTGAATTTGGTGAATATTGATTGATTTGAACTTGTTTTCATAGATAAAATTCAAAATTCTCTTTGTTAAACTTGTTCCAAATCCAATCTGAAGCAAAACCTGCATAAGATCATCAAATTTCATAAACATTTGAAAATTTTGGATCAAAATAACTGATTTTCAAAGTATAACCGTTTTTCAAAATGAAAGGGTCGAACCTAGGGAGAAACGGTCGAGAGTGTGGTTTTTAGGTCGAACCTGGGCTTTTTAGGTCGAACGTGGAGGTTTATTCGGTCGAATCTAGGAATTTTTAGTGTGTTGTTGTTCATTCGACCATCTGTGTTGCATTCGACCAATCAGGAGGTCGAAAGTGGATTGTTTTGGTCGAAAGTGAAACGTGTCTATTATTTTCTACATTCAAGTCTTTAGAAACGGTCGAATCTGGACTAAATTCCACATTCGCCCACACGATCATTTGTAAATGGTCGAACGTAGAAACTGTTGAAATTTTTTTCTAATCGTTTCGTGTTTTATACCTTTCAGACAATTTGTGGAACTTTCTGACAACACCACGACCTAATACAACACCACAACAACAAATAACAATGGATCCTTGGTCGGTAGCTGCTCAGAAGACTAGTCAACCATCACAACCAATCAACTATTTGACGATGACTAGTTAGATGCCCCAACAAGTTGCACAACCACAACAGCAACCTATGGCTGTTTACTGGGGAGTTACAGCAGCGGCGGTACACTCTCAGACTACCAATGCGATTTCAACGCTTATTCATGACTTATCTTCGGGTAGTGGGAGCCGTCCACCAAAGTTGATGGAAATGCTGGATTACAACCAATGGAAGACCAAGTTCAAGATTCATCTAGAGGGAATGGGTATGGAAGGCACGGAAGCTTGGCAAATGATTGCTAAGGGGTATGTTGCTCCGGTTTTAGAGAATACTGGTGAGCCGATTCCATTAGAGAGTCTCGCTGAGGATGAGAAGAAAAAGTTTGCGGTGGAAAAGAAGGCGTTTTCCCAATTGTCCCAGGCCATTAACACTGATCTTTTACATCAGTTTGGGTCGTGCACCACTTCGAAGCAATTATGGGATATGTTAAGGAATAATCACGATGGGAATGAGAAGACGAGGAAGCTTAGAATAGAGGAGTTGAGAAAAGAGTTTTAGAACTTTAGCTATATGGGAAATGAGACAATGAAGGAGTTGATTCCGAGGTATTGCCATTTATTGACCGAACTTTCAAGTTATGAGATCAATATACCGATGTCTGAGCTGGTGGATAAGTTCACTGATGCATTACCACCATACTGGAATCAACATATTGAGGTCCTCAAGGAGAAAGATGCGTACCAATATTGGACCATCAATGAATTCATCCAGAAGCTTGAGAACAAAGAGATGGAGGAAAAGAGGAAAGCGAAAAGAGCTCAGGTTCCTCAGAATCCAGAGTTATATCATGGTGGTACATCTTCATCTCTAACTAGTTCAAGTTCTAGTAATACTGTTGCTCCACACATAGCTTGTGTTTCAAGCATTGTTGAACCAACCAAAACCCCCATAAACTATCTTCCTCAAACATCATCTTATATCCCACCATCATATCCTACTACTTACATCCCACCATTTTCACCTATGCAACAAGCTGCATCCTATTCAGCTAATTTGAACCAACCTCAACAACAATCCTACATTCCTTAAGTGAATCAAACCCAAATGAACCCAAGTCAACCTAACCAGAGCCCAATTGTGTTGGAGACATCAAACTTGAACAATGTTACTGTTGAAGTTGCACAACAACATGTAGCCTTGGTTTCTGCTATGGTCGCTTCGTATAACGGGTTAGTAGCTAGTAAAATTAGTAACAACAACTTAACCAGTGAAGACTACGCGCAAATTAACAAAGAGGAGATGAAGCTCATTGACATTCAATGGGCATTTGCTAGTGTCATGAGGCGAGCGACTGAGTTCATAGAGAAGACAGGCAAAACTTATCTTTCCACATCTCCCAACACCACATATGGCTTCAACAAAGCCAAAGTCACATGTTTTAATTGTGGTGGGAAAGGTCACTTCAAAAGAGAATGCACGCATCCAGAACAACAGGGGAACATGAATCCTTTCAACACCAATTACCAGAACCGTCAATCACAAAATCAGGTATCATATCAAAGCCAAAACAACTCTAATTTTCAATCACAAAAAAATTATCAAAATCGCCAAAACACCTCACCAAAAAATACTGTTAGAGAAACCACTACACAAAACCAGAACCAAAACCAAACACCACACAATCCAACCAGAACTATCATTCCAATTTCTACACCAAACAGCCAAACCCAACCCAACCCAACCAAATAATCAGAATCAGGCTTTGGTAATGTAGAAAGATGAGGGATTTGATTGGACTGGTATGCAACTTGGTGTTGAGGAGATCACCGCTGGTAATGTGGTGTGTGTTGCCCAGAAGATGGATTTGGAGGAGCCGGTGTCAGTTGAAGATGTTTTGGAGACTGAGAAGATGTCTGAGGTGAAGATTGAGGAGTTAGTTGAAGAAAATGATGTTTGTGTTGAGAAGAAGTCGGGATTAATTCTTGACTCTGTTACTGATGTTCCCGAACAATGTGATTCAGCTTATTCTAGCTCAGAGAGCGATTCTGATTCTAAAGCTAGTGTTAACTCACTAGATGATGATATTGATCAACTTCTAGCTGAAGCTGATTTTCTGATGACTCGTAAATCATGCATAGTGGATGATGCTTTTACCAGAATCGATTATTCTAAATTCTTTGCTGGAAAGGAAGCACATTTCGCATTGATGGCGATGACAGAGCCTCCAAAACAGGTAAGTTTTGAATCTTCTTTAGATATGAATAGAGATAAGTATTGTGGTGCATGCGATCGATTGACAGAGGATAATAAGCAACTCAGGGTTCAGCTTGAGAGTGCTAAGATCAACTGTCAATTGTATAAAAAAGAAGCACGTGAATTCAATAAGGTGCTTGATGGTTATAAGAAAGACATTTCAGATCTTAAAAAGACATTATCTTTAAAACAATTAGCCATTAACAATTACATCAATGAATTAGAAGAAACAAAACTTGAAATGGCTACCATCAAGTGCTATGCTGAGAAAGTCAACAAGAAGCTTGAAAGCTATAAGCATATTGCATATGTTGTTGACCATATTTTTGAGGAACCTTCACAGTCGAGTAGTGCAAACTACAAGGCCGTCCCATCTCCAGTGTTGTTTGAAAATCATACTTTGCATTCAATAACACCGGAGAGTTCAGTTAAGTCTGACTCTACATCGGATGATGAGTCTAACACCTCCAGTGTGGGAGACCCTAATTCTGATGTTAGACCTATTTTGGGACTAAATGATGAAGGTGTGATAGCTGTAACTGATGATTCTGACTCTGAGGATGACAAATATGAGAATGTGAGTGATATTCTTGTTGAGAATCACATTATTACTAATGAACCAGTGTCACCATCTCAGATTATACATCCAATGGCTAACGCTCATCGAGTGAATTAGTCATTTAAGCATGTTGAGCAAAATGAACAAAGTGACAAACCCATCAAAGTTTTCTATCAGATGGAAGGATCCGATAAGATAACTTCTGTCGAGGAATATCCAATTAAATTTGCCAACTATTCCAAGATTGAGAAAATTTGGCAGGAGAGTACCATTTGGTTCCCAAAACATGAAAGAACAAATGATGTACCTCCAGAGGTTTTAAAGAAAATTTATTTGGATGTTCCAAAAGAACCAAAAGTTCATGTCATAGAGTTTATTAAGCCGAAAGAGAAGGCAAATAGTTTTCTTGAGCCGACTTACTCAAAGGACCCAGCTCCTGAGAGTTTAAGAAGAAGGTGTGTGGATGATCAATATCCTATCACTACTTATGCAAAGTCGAATGCCAAGAACAACTTTGAGGAGTACCGTGCGTGCTTCAAATGCGGGGAGAGAGGACATTAACTTGCTCACTGCCCGTATGTTAGGCACAAAAGGCACGAGGTTGAAGTGAAGCAAAAATATCAAAGTCCAGTCGATAATCATTGTTATCCACAAAGATGATTTGTTTCTCAACCAGCACCGTTTTGCAACCAAAGCAGATATTTTCAAAGGAGGGATAATCGTCAGATGACATATGATCGTCGTAACCCGATTGCAATGGAAAAGCCTTTTAAGAAACTTTTGGTGAACACAACTGTTGAGAAGCAAAAGGTACCATTAAAACCTGTAGTCAAACCAACAGTTTGACCTGTCTCTGTTAAATCAGAAAAGGTAACCAAGAAAGTTTCCTTCAAGGACGAAGAAAAGAAACCGACTAAGACCCTAAAATCTAAGATTCGGATCTTGAAACGTTCGGAACAATTCTGGTCACCAAAAGGTTCTCAAGGTGCTTCATCTTCAAAAGTGAATGAGAAATCTGAGACTGAAAAGGATTTAATTGATCAGAAAAAGATCAATTCAAATTCAACTGTTTGTGAGAAGGATTCTTTGAAATTGAATGTTCAAAGACCCAAGACCAAGCAGGCTTGGGTCCCCAAAAAAATCTAATCTTTTTACTTGATATGTGCAAGGAGCTTCAGCTGGCCCTGTGAGCAGTCTTTGGATTGTTGACAGTGGAGCTTCTTGTCACATGACAGGGGATTTATCGCTACTGTTTGACATAAGAAATATCAATGGCGGATACGTAGCATTTGCTGGGAATAAAGGAGGATACATTACTATGGAGGGTAGTGTGAGTAATGGTATCGTGAGTTTTGAGAAGATTTTCGTACGTGAAGCAAATAGACTATAATCTTCTCAGTGTCAGTCAAATCTGTGATAAGCAGTTCCCTGTATTCTTTGATGACAAATCTTGCTACATTCTCAAGCCAGGATTCATTATACCAAAAGAGTGGGTAATGCTAAAAGCACCGAGAGTGAACAATCTCTACATTCTCGACATGTCAAAGGCCATGACAACCCAAGGTCAAGTCACGTGTTTCCTCTCCAAGGCTACTGAAAAAAGAATCTATCATGTGGCATAGGAGGTTGGGACACATTCACCTTACAAAAAATGAATCATCTGGTGAAGAATGAACTTGTCGAAGGCGTAAATGTTAAACATTTCCATTTGAATGACAAGTGTGTGAGTTGCAAGAAAGGAAAGCAGCACAAGCAATCCCACAAACCAAAGACAGTCAATTCAGTTGAACTACCACTTGAGCGTTTGCACATGGACCTGTTCAGACCAGTCAAGCGTAAAAGTCATGCTGGTGAATTGTATTGTCTTGTGGTTACTGATGACTATTCCAGATTTTCATGGGTTATGTGCTTGCATCATAAGAGCGACACGTTTAACAATCTGAAGGTTCTGTTTACTCGACTAGAAAATGTCTCTGGTCTGAAGATCAAGAGAATTAGGAGTGATAATGGGACGGAGTTCAAGAACGCACAGATGGATGCTCTTTGTGAAGACAAAGGAATTCATCATGAATACAATGCTCCGTATACCCCGCAACAGAACGGTGTTGCAGAACGTAAAAACAGGACTCTAATTGAAGCGGCTAGGACAATGCTTGCGGATTCCAACCTTCTAGTAATGTTTTGGAATGAAGCCATTTACGCAGCTTGTTATACTCTCAATCGTGTTTTAACAGTGAAGAAGTTTGGTAAAACTTCTTATGAGCTGTTGAATCGACGAAAGCCGAACTTAGAGTATCTAGAACCGTTTGGAGCACCGTGTACAATGCTTAATCCATCTGAGAAGTTCGCACTGAAAGCTGAAGAAGGATTCTCTGTTGGATATGCAACCCTGCTCAAACGGGTTTTCAACAAACGAACTCGTCAGGTAGAGGAGTGGGCTAACGTTGAAGTACAACGGTATACTCAGAATGTACAGGGTAGCGGTCCAGACTGGATGTTTGATTACAAAGATTTCTTTGAATCATTCAATCTAGATAGCTTGGTTGAAGAGGCTATATTACGATTATATTACGAGTGTGAAAATGCAGTGACATCACCGTTGGTGCGTCTGATCACCGTAACTCCTTAAACAGCTTCTAATGATGCCAATGTTCCTGCAGCTGAAGAAGAGGTATTTCAGGAAGCCTCCATAACTCTCAATTCATCAGAATCGGAAGATGATGATGATGATGATGATGTTACTAGTGAAGCTGTTCCAGATATTGCTACAGAGACACCTCCAGTGAACCCAAATCCAAATGGTGCTTCATCATCAAACTTGGGTAATGATCTGGATTCGACAGAGAATTTGACCACTCAAACGGGAGTGCAAGTACCTGATTATCCGGAATCTCGGATACATCGTATTCACCCGCTCGAGCAAGTTATTGGTGATCCTGGTAGTAGTGTGATGACGAGAGGACAACTGAGGAATGCTAACCCACAAGAAAATCTTGGCGCTCTAGCCCTATATGCTAAAATTCAAAAATCAGGTTGTAAGAATGACTGGTCTTTTGTTTGTTATGTTTCGCAGGTTGAGCCGCGGACATACAAGGATGCTCTTTTGGATGACGCTTGGGTAGAGGCTATGCAAGAGGAGTTATTACAGTTTCGGAAACTGGGAGTATGGACACTGACAGATTTACCTCCAGGACGGAAAAAGATTGGAACTAAATGGGTGTTCAAATGCAAAAAGGATGACATAGGAGTGATTGTTAGGAACAAAGCTCGATTGTTCGTACAAGGTTTTCATCAAGTGGAAGGAATCGATTATAATGAGATTTATGCACCAGTTGCACGCTTAGAAGCTATCCGCATGTTTCTAGCGTTTGCATCTTACAAGAAATTCAAGGTGTATCAAATGGACGTTAAAAGCGCGTTTCTTTATGGTGTGGTCAAGGAAGAAGTTTACGTAGGTCAACCACCAGGCTTTGAGGATCCTATCCACCGGGATAAGGTCTACGTTCTAAACAAAGCTCTCTATGGGTTGCACCAGGCTCCACGGCAATGGTATGAGGAGCTGAGCACGTATCTTCTATCCAAAGGATTCAAGCGAGGTTTGGTAGATTGCACACTGTTCACAAAACGAACAGGAGATGACTTGCTTCTAGTGCAAATTTACGTTGATGACATTATTTTTGGATCTACTAATGAACTTTTATGCAGAGAATTCGAAAAATTTATGCAGGAAAAGTTCGAAATGAGTGCGATGGGAGAGATGCAGTTTTTCCTTGGCTTGCAGGCGGACCAAAGACCAACGAGGATCTTTTTCACTAGACCAAATACGTTTCTGAAGTCTTGAGCCGATTCCAGATGGATGATTCGAAGCCTATGGATACCCCGATACAACCTAATCACGGGATTGGTGTTGACGCTAAAGGGGAGCTGACTGAACCTTTTACATACAGAGCAATCGTTGGATCTCTGATGTACCTCACCTCATCCAGACCAGACATAATGTTCGCCACATGTCTTTGTGAACGTTATCAATCGAAGCCGAAACAAAGTCAATTAGTAGCTGTCAAACGTATCCTTAGATATCTGAAGGGTTGTTCGTCGAGAGGACTTTGGTACCCTAATGATGATAATTTTGACCTAATTGCTTTTAGTGATGCAGATTGGAGAGGCTGTGACAAAGACAGCAAATCCACAACGGCTGGATGTCAGTTTATGGGGAGCAGGCTCGTGACCTGGCAATGCAAGAAACAAACTGCAGTCTCCTTATCAACATGTGAAGCAGAATACGTCTCAGCATCAAGCTGCTGCACACAAGTTCTCTGGATACAACAACAGATGGTGGACTACGGTTTGCAATTTCTTAAAACCCCTATTTACTATTATAATGAGGCCGCAATTGCATTAACAAAAGATTTAGTCAATCACTCAAAAGCTAAACATATCCGGACCAAATACCATTTTATCCGTGATTGTTACGCAAAAGAGTTGATCGATATGGTCAAAATCCACACTGACTATCAACATGCAGATCTGTTTACCAAAGCTTTTGATAAATCAGGATTTGAATATCTTTTAAAAGCTAATGGTATAAAAGAAAAACAAGACTGATCATCACCTCGGTTTATCGCTTTTAAGTTTTAGTTTTTACTGTTTTTCAGAAAAATACAAAAACCCAAAAATATGTTTTTCATTTTAGAGGGAGTTTATTTTCAAAAAAACCAAAAACATTGAAAAATTCAAAAACCTATAAAAATTAGAAAAACCCAAAATGATTTCCAGGAGAAAAAGAGGAAATGATAGTACATCAGTGGGGATCTGACACATGCTAAAGAAGTATAATGCAATATAAGGCGTGTGTTTGAGTCTGTGTGATGTGTTGATAGGCTTCGTAGTCCTATTACTGCATGCCTGATACATACATATCAAATGAATTGTTGTGTGGATGAACTCCTCATGGGCATATGGTCTTAGTACCATAATTTTGTTTGATAGGGTATTTGTACAAAATTCAGAGGTTTCGGGTCGTTATGTTATTAGTTATCTGGGGATAGCCTCCCTTATCTTCTGCTGTAAGTCATTACGGACCTAGATCAGACAGGGTATCTTTATAAAAGAGCTTTAAAAGCCAAATCCTAAAGTTACCGAATTGAGGAACTTTAAATGTATAACGATAATCAAAGATTATCTAATACATCGTATCCAATCATTGATGCAAATCATGATTGATATCAGCCCTCAACCTGGTAGAGTGCACAAGTTACTTTGTAGCATTGAGTTGCTGACCTGTACACCTCTGTGTCTCATACCTTGTAAAATTACAGATGACGAAAGCATAATCACGCGTTACAATGAGTCTTTGTGCATTTACTTCTTGATACGGGAGTATGTCGTGTGTGTGGGAACCACAGACAATTGAGTTTATACTATAAATAACCGTATCAGTATAAAGCACTGCACAACAGTCTGCATGTGAGCTTATGTGGACAACAATATCAGCAAGTTGCCAGATCACACATTGTCTTTAATGACAATAAATCAAAAGATCAATGGTGTGATCAGATTTCTCAATAACTGATATGATCCTCTTACCGGAAATCACAAAACATTTACTGTTTTATCTTTACATTTCTGCATTTTACATTTCTCGTCAAAAATACAAAACTCAAAAAGATTTTAGGTGTGTTTTAACATAAACTTTCAGAAAATCCAAAAGATTTTACATTTCTATATTCTTTTTGATAACCGATGGTGGTTGATGGTGATTTTCTTAAACTTGATGGACCATTTGAGTTTTGTCATCTTTAAATAAGTAATAATGAATGTCGGATGCTTAAAAGTTGAGAAAAATATTGAACGGGACTCGATTTTGAGATTTGGTAAAAAGTTCAAAAATTTCAAATTTCATTCACCCCTTCGATGGGTCGAATGTGGAATTTTGCTGTTCATTCGAACCTTTCAAACGGTCGAATGTGAGTGTTCTTATGTCTGATTGTACATTCGAACCATTTTTCTTCCTTCGAACCTTTAAATAGGGTCGAATGTGGAAAAATTTTCACATTTGCCCAGGTAAAAGGGTCGAATGTGGAGCCTATATATACTTATCTGCACTTTTGAACCCCATTTCAAAAAAACAAAATTCAAATTCTGAGATTTAGACCCCTTGTTGCTCGTATTTTTAAAATCATACCATTGTGATTCTCGTCTCTTACTGATCATTTTAAGCCATAATTTGCAGGTAATCATCAAGTTTTCACATCAGAATCATTAATTCTGTATACGAACCCTAAACTGAATCGTTCCATGGATTATTGATTGATATAGGGACAATTTTTGATAGGGATTCATTATTTAAGTGTTTAGGGGGAGAATAGTTCAAAATCCAGGGTTAATATCCATCAGATTAACGAATTGACTGTTCAGAAAGTTCAAACCCTAGATTTTAGGATAAAACACTTAAAAATTGAATAATTAAAACAATTGATGGTTGGGAATGGTTAATCGTTCATGTTAGAAGCTTTATAAATCAAAATGGCATGTTAAAACACACTAAATCAAAATCTGCAAATTTAGAAGATGAACAGCCATGTTCAACCACTTCAAAAGGGTCGAATGTGACTTTTTGGTCGAATGTACCAAGTTCAAACGGTCAAAAGTGAATAAAAAGGGTCGAATGTACATTTTTAAAAATTAATTTTCACATTCGAACCTTAGTTCCACATTCGAACTTCTTATTTCACACATTCGAACCTTCGATTGGTCGAATGTGGATTTCTAAAATCAAAAATTTCAAATTTTAAATATTTTGTTCGTTTTTAACGTGTTTTCTTGTTTTGTTTTGTAGTTTAATCATGTCTGAGCCACAGAGTTCTGATATTCCCGTAGGTTCGTCAGACAAGGCAGCCGGAAAGAAACCTGTAGAAGACTTACCGTTTGAAGAAGCACATAACTGCTGTGCTTATCTGGGCGATCTGAAGAAACATACCGAATGCACCGGTATTGTTGATTTTCTGAATAGAAGCCGTGTTGTTGTTGCTATTGCTACTCCTGCCATTATTTACAGAGACCACCAAAAAGAATTCTGGATGAACGCAAGAATGGATTTTTGGGACAACGAATCTGCTATCGTGAGTAAGATTCAGAGGGAGCTAGTGATAATATCTGAAGACGACATTAGACAAGCATTGAAGCTGACGGATAAGAAGACTGATCCGAGAGTTCTATCTTGGATTGAGCAGAGGAAGTGTTTCTTGAGAATGAAATACAATGGACCGATTACTGATGGTTCATTAGATAAAGGTAAACTGTGCCCGCAGTTCAAGTACCTTGCTCACGTGATGCTACATGTTTTCGGATCTGTGAATGGAGGATACGACGTAATGAGAAAGAGTATTAGCTCTTTAATGGTTGCACTGATCTTGAACAAACCATTCAATGTATCTGGAATGATACTTGAACACATGCTGGAACCATTGAGAGGATTGAAGAATAAGAAGTTTTTATTATATCCAAGATTCCTGCAAATGATCTTTGATGAGAAGTACAAGAATTTGAGAAAAGATCCTACTCAGATAGTAGTACAGGATCACATGATCTTGAGCACTTTGGTAAGAATGAAGGGATATAAAGGTGTGCCGATGTATGAAAGACCACCGTTGAAGAACTTGTTTGGTCACCTGATCAATACAGGTTATGTAGATCCAGGTGTTGATAAAGCCAGGAACGCCAACAGTGATTCTGATAAAGACAATCCATTATGCCCTGTTGATCCTGAAGCTAAAAGGAAAAGGCAAGTTGTGAATGTTGGTGTGAAGAGTGGTAAAGGGAAAGGAAAGGAAAAAGAGGATGATGCTGAACCACCGAAGAAGACATCTCGTAGAAAGAAAAGTGTTGCTAAGAAAGGTACACACTTGGTTGATGAAGAATCGATGGATTCTAAAGAGACTCAGGTAGAGGAGAGATGGGATTCTGATAATGAGACTGTTAAGAGCACCACGCCCAAGGCCACTGTGGCTGGTGAGTCTGAAAGTCTGAATAAATCATTGGAAGAACAAAGAATGAAAAGTCTGATTGTGATGGATGATGTTGATGAAGGTCTGGGTTTGGGATCTGATGATTTTGGTGGATCGCCAAAGACTGGAGAGAAACTATAAAAACCCAACTTACAAGAAGAAGGCTAAGGCTGTAGAAATAGAAAAGCCGATGAAGAAAAGAGCTAAAGATATTGAGAGCCTAATTGCAGGAAAGAAAGTTCCAGTGATGTCTAGTTCTAAATCTCCCGTGACATCCCCAACAGCTAAGAAACAGAAAACATCTGCTGCTGAGCAATCTGAACTTCCAACTGATAATTTCAATGATGCGTTGGACAGAGTCTTAAAGAAGTTTAGGAAACAAAAGACTCCAGTTGCTGAAGCTTCAACACCAAAGGTTACTGTATCAGGAGATGTGATGGATGCAGTGAACCAGAAGTTGACTGAAAGATGAAAATCATTAACCAGCAACAAACTGATATTGAACAGCTAAGAAAGAATGATAGAAAGATGTTAGAGGTAGTTGAATCTTCACAAGAGAGCCATGAAGAATTATCTGCTAAAATCAAGCTACTTCAGGAAGAAAATCAGTAGTTGTTATTGCATTAGCAGAGAAATGCCTCGAAGGTATATCACTTTGAGACTTGAAAACAAGAAGTTGAGAGCAAACAACAAGAGCATGAAGACTATCATAGATGAATTATACTCGAAAGCTCCTCAATTGAAAGAAGGAGAAGAGGATAAACAAAAAGATGAAGAGCTTATTGATTTCGAACCATTTGAGTCGGAGAAAGATGAAGAAGATGATGAGGATCTTGAACAGGATGCCGGTGATGCTCCTAAGAAGAAGAAGAAAGATGGTGATGATAAAGATGGTTCAGGTGATGATTCTGGTGATGGTAATAGCTCTGCTGATAGTGATGATGATGATGACGATGATGATGATACTGATAAGTATAAGTATGAGAAGAGAGAAACTGGAAAAGATGCAGGAGAGTCTAGTTCAAAAGCTCCTGGTGGCAATACTGACGATGATGATATATATTTAGGAACGAGAAGATCAGATCTTTATCTGAAAAAGACAAGAAATTATATCGCCAGATGTTGACTGATAGAGTCTGGACGATTGAGATGACTGGTAGATTTCCAGAGATTTTTGAGTCAGATGATATGAGGTTTGAACTAGAGTATAATGATCCTGATCTGGAAGATGGAGAAGTTTCTGCAGCTGTGACTAAAGAAATACTAGAAGGATTAGCTAAACAGGTTGGTAAATCACTTGAAGAGCTGATGAGTGAGAACCAAATACCGAACATTCCTGAGAAAGAAGCAGGAAATCACTCTGATGATAGAGATGTTCTAGTGTTTGAAGAAGTTGAGATGGAGGATATTACTAGTGAGGAATATCCAAAATATTTCAAAAATGATAAAGATTCAGGATTTCCTGAATTCTCTGAAGAGTTGTTGAGTCAAGCTGAGAAACTTGCTCGTGAGAAAAGCAAGAAGTTTGTTGAAGAAGTGTTTAAGAACTCATATTTTCAAAAGCCAAATGTTGAACAATCTGACGATCTGAAAGACTTGCTGAGGAAGCTTAAAGAAAAAGAAGCTAACCGCCCTAAGACTGAAGTTCAGGGTAGTTTCTACAAATTCCATAATGAATTGTTCAAAGGAAAAGCTCTCGGATGGAAATATTTGAGACAGCTGAGGTGTGTCGTTGTGAAGTGGGAAAAAGGAATTCTGTACTTCAACAGATTCCATGATATAAAGACACTACCTTATTGGGCTGTTCGCGATATCCGCAGACATACAATGTCAGGAGCTTCAGTAAACAACAATCTTGTTGGTTGCTTTGCAGATCGCATGGCGAGAGAGAGAGCAGAATGAAATGGGAAGTGTTCACCCCTCAGTATCCTAAACGGATAGTTCACAAGAAGGAAAGAGATCAGATTACGGGGTTGAACAAGGTGACTTTGAAATATAAACCACCTACTGTTTTGAAACATATACCATTGATGCCTATTCCACAACATTTCTCTAAAGACTTTATGTGGTGGTACTATGACTGGAAGACAGCAGAGGCTATTATCGTATTGAAGGATGGGAAGAATAACTTCAAGAAGATACCTATCTTTGACGCGATGTGGTTAATCAATTGCTCTCATGAGGATATTATCATGTTATATTACAATCCGATTTACTGTGAAGAGAAAGATAGTGAGCAGGCTGCTAAATACCAACGTGTGGTATTTTTATGTTTTGCATGGGATGTCAATGCGGGTTGTGATTTTGACAAGAAGCTGGGGAAGTTTGTTCACATTCAGAAAACTGAAAAGAAGAAACCGAAGCAAACTCATGAACCAGTTATGACAAAAGAACAGAAGAAATTGTTGCACATCAAGCTGATGAATAAGAGAATGGATGAAGATCGAAGGCTGAAGCAATTCAAGCAATAGTCGAGGGAGAGTTTGTAGAACGAAGTGTGACTAGTGCTATTGAATTGCGAATTTTAATATGTTTTGTTGATTACGAATGGTCGAAGGTGGATCCACATGGTCGAATGTAGATAGAATGGTCGAAGGGAGAAGCTCAGAGAGGTCGAATGAAGTTTTATGTATATACATGTTGGTTCGCCCACTGTGAATGGTCGAACCTGCACATTCGCCCAATCGAATGGTCGAATGTGCAGGTCTATATATAGGTTGAATCATTTTCTAAGTTTAACTTTTGGTCATTTTTGTTTCCCTCTCTGAGTGTGTCGTCTCCCTAGGTCTTTGTTGAGTGTGTAACTGATATCAATCATTGTAAACAAAGTTTTAAAGTGTTAATCATTATGTTTATCAATGAAATGAAAATGTTTGAGATGATTTGCTTGTTTTGCTAGATATATTATCATTTCGTGATCAATTCAGGGATTCCGCACCTGAATTGAACTTGTTTGATCATATTCTTTGTTTGAAGATCGATCCTTGACACATACACATAGAAGCTTATCAGGCATAGTTAGGAGTCTGGTCTATGTAGTGTCTTGTCATCATTTGAATTCAGCTCAGCTTAGTTCTCGTTTTTAGTTCAGTATAGTTAACCTTAGTTAATCTTTATTTTATTGCAATTTAGTTTTTAGTAAAACCCCCCATTTTTAATTAATAAATCATTTTATTTTAGTATTTAGGATAAGTTTTCGAGTCTAGTTACCGTTTTCTATTAGAGTCTCGTGGGTTCGATATCCGGACTTACTTTAGCTTTACTAGAGTCGATAGGTTCACTTGCCTGACAGTAGTTTAGTTTTAGAGAGTCTAGAGTATTACTAGGTGTCTAGTTATAGGTTTAATTTAGTTATTTTTATTAAACTATTTTTAGCACATCAAGTTTTTGGCGCCGTTGCCGGGGACTCTTGGCGATTGCGTTAACTAACTTTGATTACACTTATCTGCTGTATCTGTGCTACTTGTGTTTTGTTTTGAGCCTGTCTTTTTGTATAATGAGTCGTAGGAGTTTAATTTTATGTGTCTTTTATTTCTTTTGAGTCTGTAAATATGTGTGAAATTTGTGGAGGACCCCATTTTACCATTTTATGTCCACAATATGAGGGGCCTCTGCATATTATTGTGCTAATTCCTTTGTGCCGCTGCAACCATATTATTCACAGGGTTGTCCTACATATTATTATGATGACTCGTATCAGCAGCCACATTATAATCAGTTTTCTGGTCAGTTTTCTAGAAGCAATTCTCGTGAGGATAGTGGTAATGATTGGAGTGAAATCAAAAGTTTGTTGACATTACTAGTTGCTAAAGATGACAATACCTAGAAAATGTTAGCAGAGCACGACATCCTCCTTAAAAACCGACAGGCTGCTCTTTTAGATCTTTAACGAACAGTAGAAGACATTGCTAGGAGATTAAAGGAAGAAAAAGAAAGGGTTCAACAAGAGCAGTTGCCGAAAGTTGGTTATACATTTGATGAGGAGGGCAACTACCTCGGCTACATGAATGCTCTGTGGGGGTTGTTCCCAACTTTTCCAGAAGAAGGGAAAGAGCCGATCTTGCAATACGCTGATGAGTCAGATGAAGAGATCATTCCCATCACGGAGACAAAAATGGACGTTGAAGTCCCACCTCCGGTGCCACAGTTTACTATATATGATTTTTGGAGTGACTCTTACGATGAAGATGAGGAACAAGAATGGGCGGCGTATAAGAGGTCGTTAGTGAAGAAAGAAAGGATTGAAGAAGAAATGGAATTGGGAGATTCCATTGATATGATGTTTGGTGCAGAGGAAGACAACGAGGAAGGGTTCGATCTGGGGGGTGTTCTAGCTAAGAGGTTTATCATTGGTCTACATATGAAAAAAAATAACCGAATTAAACATTATTATAAAAAGAGGAAGGGTTCGAACCGGGGTGGGGGGGGGGGTTCTAGCTATGAGGTTTATCATTAGTCTACGCCTGAAAAAAAACTAACCGAATAAAACATTATTATAAAAATGATTGATTCTTTTCTAAAATAATACATTTATATGTCATTAACTTCAAATTTAAATCATGTACCTTAAATTAACCTATTTTTTAAAATATGATATTTTATTCTAAATTTAAATCTATATTTGTTATGTTGTTTGACAAATGATTTTTAAGCTTTATTGTTACTGGTTTTGGTTAATTATTTAGATGTTAAATATGCACAGGAAATATTATTAGTTTTTGATGTTAACAATAGTTCAAAAGTAATACATGGGGTATATGGAATTCCCTCATAAAACGGCCCATTTTATTATTTAAAAAAATACATTTATTTTAATATAATTGCTGAAATTCTTTTTTATACTAACCGAAGTCAACTTTATTAAAAAAATATTTATTGTTTTTTAAGATAGCATAGTTATATGTTATTAAATTTAAATATAAATCGTGTACCTTAAATTAACCTATGTTTTAATATTTGGTCTTTCACTCTATGTTTAAAACTATATTTCGTACAGTATTTTAAACAATTAAAATATAATAAATACATTTTATATATGTTTGGATTAAGTTAATACAAAAATCTGAATTTAAAGCCACAGTACAAATCAACATCATTTTTTTTCCTATTTATAAACAAAGATATAAGTTTTTTTTATTAAATCAGTAATATATCAAACAATGAGTTGTCAACCACTAATAGAATTAGATTTCATTTATCTTTTTAAAACCATTACTCTCAATACCAAACCTTTGAGCCACGTACATCTCTCGATCAAAAACCTTTCCCTGAAATTCTAAATTCTCTAAATATTCTCTCGATCCATTATCGGAGGTAACCAATAACTCCGATCAAACAACAAATGAACACCAACGCCGGATCTAATACTCATCGATTTTGCTTGGCGCTGCCGACCAACAGAAACGACAGTGGTGGTGTTTTGGTTGTGATAGATGGGTGTGATGGTGGTTGTGGGGTGTTGGGCTAGATTTTAGAGGTTTGCGTTGTCTTGGGTCACTTTGTCATTAGTTGATACGGTTTTGGGTTCGGCTTTATTGGCCCATGTATGATAGCCGCCCTATGTAACTATAAATAGGGGGTTCCTTAGTCTATTTTGGGGTTGCTAGAGTTTTGGCTTGTTTTTCATTCGTGTACCAGATGGTTCTCTAGAAACCGTGTGCACTTGATTAATACAATCATTCACTTTCAAGTTTCTTCTTTGTTCTTTCCATACAATCATTGTTTCCGCCTTTGATTGTGTGTTGTTTGATACCCGGTAGAGAAGATCTTGGACTAACAATTGGTATCAGAGCCTAAGAAGTCTTTCGAAGGCTCGGTTGCGGTATCAAAGGAAGAAGATCAAAGAAGTTCTTGCTATTGAAAATGTTGTTTTTATTGAATTGATTCATATTGATTTCATAATTATGTGTTTTATTACTATTCGTGGTGTTTTGTGCAGCTATGTTTCATTTTTTTTATTATGTTCATCAATGTTTTCGTTCAAAAGTTTGATAAATTTTTCTAGTTTGATCCGATTTGTTTGAAGGTCAAAGTTGTTTGCTAAAATCAAGGAGATAATTTGTTTTTGAAAAAGGAATTGTTTTTATTGTTTGATTATCTCCTTAAAAGTTTTAAATTTTAGCAAAACTTGGAAAGTTTGTTGCTGAATTTATGCAGGTTTCCATATTCAAGGAGAGTTTGACATTTGCCTGCGTTTGACGTCTTCATCTGAGTTCGACCTTGGCCTGAGTTCGACGTTGGGCTGAGTTCGACATCTTCATTTGAGTTCGACCAACTAGCCTGAGTTCGACCTCTGTCTGAGTTCGACCTGCTAGCCTGAGTTCGACCAACTTTGCCTGAGTTCGACCTCTGCCTGAGTTCGACCTTAAACTAAGTTCGACAAACTGTTTGGTGCCCAACCTCCTATCTGGACTGGACTTCAATAATTGTTGGACTAGAATTAAGCCATATTAATCTGCACTAATAACGCTAATTTTTTTTCCAGAAATGGATCAAATGGTTAACCAAACAAATTTGAACGGACTTAATACTAACCAATTACTTATAGCTGCTTAAGTGGACAAAGCCATGGAATCTGTCATTGGCACACATCAGAAGATACTTGTTCTTCAACTTGGAATGTCCTACTCTGAGTGGAAGTTCAGGTTCATTCAAGTTATGAAAATAAAAGATGGAAAGGCTCTGAGATCTTTCTTGAACGGGCCCTGTGTGATCACTTATGTGGTTAATGAAATAACTGGAGCCACTGCTATCAAACCAAAGAGTATGTACACTGATGAAGATCATGAAAAAACTGATATTGATGAAAGAGTAATTGCTTATCATCATCAAGGACTTTCTCCTAAAGTATCGATTGGAGTTCGTGACAATGCCACTGCCAAAGAACTTTGGGAAGCTCTTGAAAATCTGTATGAGGGAAATGAAGAAATGAAAGAAAGCAGAAGGGAGATGCTGAGTCAGAAGTTTAATGCTTTTAATCACATTCCTGGAGAATCACTCGAAAGCCAGATCCAGCGTTTTGTGGCTTTAGTGAGTGAGATGAAATCAAATTATATGGTGGTAGATAACTCCGTTATGAACAAAAAGCTGCTAAATACTCTTCCAAGGAGTTGGGACTCAAATGTAACCCTTATCAAAAGAACCAAAGATTTAGCAAGACTCACTCTTTCTGAAACCATATCCTTGATCAAGTCCTATGACCTTGATGATAGGCAACGTTACATGACTCAGACTACTAGTTATAATAATGCACTCATCGCAACTCCCAGCAATGCCCTAATGTCTCAGCAAGAACCTCAGCTTCCCTCGTTGTAGTCTTACCCAGCCAGTGGATCTTCGTATCCACCTATGTTTGCACCCAGTGCATCAAAAGGGTCAGCTATGCCTGCTTCCTCTGCGGCCACTTCTGCTGGACCTTCGTCATCTGCATCACTTTCTTCAGCTGCACCTTTGTCAGCAGTCAAAATTCCAAAGGAGCTTGAAAGTAACTTAAGTTTATTTGCTGGATTCATGAATTGCTATAATGCTTTTCTAACAGGTCAACTTACTACGAAAGATGTTGGAGCATGTGACTTAAATGACGTTAATCAAGATGATATTGAAGAGATGGACTTGACTTGGCAGATAGCTATGGTGGTGCATAGAGCGAATAAGTTCGTGAAGAAGACTGGAAGAAATGTATGGGAAAACCCAACAAAGAAACTGGGTTGGGAAAAGATGAAGATGCGTTGTTATAACTGTGAAGAACTTGGACATTTTGCTCGTGAGTGCACCAAGCCAAAGAAAGAAATAGACAATTCTGCTCCTGTAGCTGTTTCTCCTGCTGTGACTCCGGGAAGTCAATCTTCTACTATTAACCCTGGATCTGAATCCTCTAACTCAAACAAGGCCATGGTCGCTCAATCAGGAGGTGGATGGGATTGGTCTTCTCAAATGGCGGATCTAAAGATTGTTGAAGATACTGTGTACAAGGCACTCATGGCACAGATGGATGACGATTATGTTCCGTCAGCGGCTGAGGTACATTCTGAAACTTTAGCTGAATCAAGTTGCACTGAAAGGTGTAAACTTAAAATTAAGGGTTTTAGAGAATAAACTCTCTCTACATACAAACAACTTTAATATGAAAAGATGGCCACTTGGGACATTAAAAAGAAATTTAACTCCTATAAAGAAATGGTCGAAAAACAAAAACTTGATATCAAGCATTTGCATCAGGAGGTGAGTGATCATAAATGTCGATATTTACACTTCAAACGACTGTCTGACACTTTGACCACAGAATTGATCGACTTAAAATCAAAATTTGAAAATGCAGATTTTCATTTCAAAAAATTCGATAGTTCTAGTCCTAAAGTTGAGAAAATGATCAATACCCAGTTAAAGTACAGACCAAAGGAAGTGAGAAATAAGGGCATTGGTTTTGTGGAAATTCCTCCACCTTTCAATTAAAATTATTCCTCTATCCCTATGTCGGATGAAGAACTGTTGGCTCTTCCTGTGAAAGGATATGGTCCACAAATAGAAGAGCCAACCAGTCGACCATCAAGGGATCAAGTTGAAGTCACTAAACCTGAATCAAACCCAACTAGAATCTCTAAACCTAAACAAAAACAATCTAAGCAAGAGCAGGCTCCTTCAAAAACATTTGTCAAGTCTCAAGATGCTTCAAAGCAGACTGAGACATTAAATTATGAGAAAAATAAAGAGGTTGATAGAGTTTTTGAGGTTAGCAAAGATGAGGTTCCATCTTCATCCGAATCTGATGAATCATTGTGTGTTTCTAAAGAGTCTAAACATGAATACATACAAGTTAATGAACCAATTCCTGCTCTGACCACCCAGCCAAACTCAAGTGTAAACTATGAGTTTGATTTCATGAAGCAAATTAGGGAGCTTTGTCTAAAGCAAAGAGCAAACAGTGGAAATAATCTGACTGATTCTAAATCTCACTCAGATGATTCATCAGTGACTGAACCTGAGTCTGACTCTGATCCAGACTCAGGAAAGACCGACACATCTAGCTATCAGTCATGTGAAACCACCGAATCATCTGAGGACATGTCCAAAGTGAATGAATATGTTTCTGTGTCTACTTCAAACTCATTTGATTCAGAGAAAACGTGCTCAATATCTTCTGAATCTCCTATATCTTCTGTGGCTGAAAACTTCTCTACGGAAAATTGCTATGATGTTTCTGATGATGTGAATATTACTAATTTGGTTGATTCTTGTGCAGAAAGTGTGATTGTTGAGGATTGGGTAGATGATGGGGATGAAGTCGATGACTCTGATTCACTTGCATTTAATAATAAAAATCAGAAAAACAATTTCTCAATTTATGCTAAGGATAAAAATATTTGTGTGGGCTCGTTTGTTTTGAGCATAAAACCTTGTGACGTTTCGGCTGACTCTTTGTTTGCTCATTCAGATTATGTTATTTTGCCAAATGCTTGTGATAAAATGAAAAATCTTTTGGTTAAACAATCAGGTACGGATCGGACTGGGAAATATGTCTCACCAAAACATGTTTTACCAAAATATGAAAAACAGAATTTTTCAAATCAAGGGACATGGTATTCCAAAACAACATCACACAGGTATAGAGATGTAACCAAACTCTCTGAGCCTGGAAAGTCTGCAAGATCTCAGGGGGATCCACATGTAAAACGTCAGACATGCTACACATGTGGAATCCCAGGACATATTGCCAGAAATTGTAAAACAAATCTGAAACCTTTTGCAAGCTGGAAACATCGGAAGGCTCCAAACGGGAACCATAATCATCCCAAGCCAATGAAGACTGAGAAGTCTAAGGCAATGCATAATGACAAATCCAAGGTGAAGCCTTCTGATGGTGATTGGAATAAAAATAAAAGGTTTAAACAGTCTAGTAAAAGGTTAAACTCTCAGACTAAGCATTACACGGCAAAATCCAGTTAGAATGAAAAGATATTTTCACAAAAAAAATTTCACTAGAAACCAAAATGCTCTATTCCAATCTCTTCCCCGTCTGTAGGTTCTTCTTGTTCTGTGAATGATATATCTAATCTCTGTGCTAATGTTTCAACTGCTAACATGCACTAGATGTATGTCCAGTATATGGATACCAATGGTGTACCCAAAACAACTATGGCTTTGGTACCTATAACTGATCCTGCATCATGTGCAGGAACGGCTGTGGAGGACTATCATTCGTCTCTGGTAGATTGATAGTGGCTGTTCAAGGCACATGATAGGAGACTTATCCCAGCTTACCGATGTCGAATTTTTCAATGGTGGATTTGTCTCCTTTGCAGAAGGTGAGAAGGGTCAAATAACTCAAAGGGGAACGGTAAGAAACGGTGCTCTTTAGTTTAATAAGGTAAACTATGTTCCTGAATTAAAGCATAGTTTACTAAGCGTGTCATAAATCTGTGATAATGGCTACTCAACTCATTTCACTGACAAAGGATGTTTAATATTGAAACCTGGAGTCGTGATTCCAAACGAATGGGTGTTACTAAAATCTGAACGTCGAGGTGACGCTTATGTCATTGACATGAACAAACCTCCCCCTGATAACGTCACATGTCTTTTCTCAAAAGTCTCTCAAAATACTGCGATTCTATGGCATCGTCGCCTTGGACATGCAAATGCTAAAAACTTAAACCGGGTGGCTAAACTGGGATTGGTAAGGGATTTGCCAGTACGTGATTTTATAACAATTGAAAAATGTGTTGCATGTGCCAGAGGAAAGCATCATAGAAAATCACATTATTCCAAGTTGGTAAACACTATTGATTCTCTGCTGCAGTTACTTCATATGGACCTATTTGGCCCGGTGAATGTACTCAGCATTTCTCGTAAAGCATACTATTTAGTTATAACTGATGATTACTCACGTTTTACTTGGGTTTTCTTTTTGGTTAACAAGAGTGAGACTGCAGAAATAGTAAAATAGTTTATCATATTGATGGAGAATCAGACCAACTTGAAGGTAAAGGGCATTCGCTGTGACAACGGAACTGAATTCAAGAATGCAGAGTTAAACTATTACTGTGCTCAGAAAGGGATTGCACGTCAATTTAGCTCAGCAAGGACGCCACAGCAGAATGGAGTCGCTGAAAGAAGAAATCGCACGCTGATTGAAGCTGCCCGCACAATGTTGTGTGACTCACAACTTCCGACATTCTTCTGGGCAGAAGCTGTTAACACAGTCTGCTATGTAAAGAACCGAGTCCAAGTCAACAAAGCTCGAATGAAAACACCCTACGAAGTGCTGTTTGGTACTAAACCCTCTGTCAAGCATTTTCGTGCTTTTGGTTGTCCGTGTACTCTATTGCATCTGGACGCTACACCAAAGTTTGATGCGAAAGCTGACGACTGTTATTTTGTCAGTTATGCTGGCAAGACTGCATATAGGGTTTACAACAATCAAACTAGGCAAATCGTAGAGTCGTTTGACGTGCGTTGGCCTGAAGAAAATGCAACAGATTCTAGGGTGGGTCCAGACTGGTTATTTGACTATGAAACTCTCTTTCGATCTTCTCGTATTTTTGTCGATGTATATAGTGATGTAAATACAGGTTTCACAGATTCCTCAACATCCACTGCTGGAACCTCATCCTCCGTGATTGATGATGCAAAGGATGAGGGGGATGCTATACCTACATCTCCATTAACACAGCCACTCTCAGTTTCTGCCGAACCATTCATTCCCACTACGGATCCTGTGCAGCAGGCAGATGATGAAAATTTGTCTTATGATACTTCAGTTCCTACATTCCATGATCCCATCCCTATTGAGTGCATGGTGGAGCATAATGACGCAGTCGAAGTTGATCCTGATACTGTAGAAGAGACTGCAACGGGTGGTGCTACGATTCTACCTGGAGATTCTTCAGTTCCAGACAGAGCCATTCCTACAAGCATTCAACGACATCACCCACTGGAAAACATCATTGGTCCAGTAGATGCAGGTGTTCTAACAAGGAGCCAAACTGGTGACACCAACATATGCTTGTATTCGTGCTTCATTTCACAAATTGAGCCAAAGTCTACTGCTATGGCCATGCGAGAACCAAGTTGGGTTGATGCGATGCAAGATGAACTAAATCAGTTTGAGAAGCTGAAGGTTTGGAAGCTAGTTGAACTGCCTCCAGGAAAACGACCTCTTGGCACGAGGTGGGTCTATCGAAACAAAAGAGATGAGAGTGGAGTAATTGTAAGAAACAAAGCTAGGTTGGTTGTGCAAGGGTTCAAACAGATTGAGGGCTTAGATTATGATGAGGTATATGAACCGGTTGCGAGGTTGGAAGCAATCCGAATATTTCTTGCCTACGCATCGTTTAAGGGATTTACTGTCTATCAAATGGATGTCAAAACAACATTTCTGTATGGAACTGTGAAAGAAGAGATATATGTTGGTTAACCACCGGGTTTCACAAATCCAAAATATCCAAAGCATGTGTACAAACTTAACAAAGCTTTGTATGGGTTACATCAGGCACCTCGTGCTTGGTCTGCTACCCTGACTGAACACCTGCTTGCTAATGGATACACTCGTGGTGTTATTGATCAGACTTTATTCGTCAAGACAGTGAATGACGATCGTATTCTGGTGCAAATTTATGTGGACGATATCATCTTTGGTTCCACCAGTGCTGCACTGTGCAAGGAATTCGAAGAGGTGATGAAAAAGCAGTTTTAGATGAGTGCTCTTGGTGAAATGACCTATTTCTTAGGTCTACAAGTTCGTCAAAACTCTAAGGGTATCTTGATTCATCAAGGTAAATATGTGGATGACATTCTTGCAAAATTCAGCTTCAATGATGTAAAGCCAGCCGACACACCAATGTCTGAGAGACCAGGTCTCACTCAAGATCTGGAAGGAGAAGCCGTAGAAGAAACACTTTATCGTTCAATGATTGGTTTGCTAATGTACCTGACTGCTAGCAGACCAGACATCATGTTCGTTGTGTGTCAATGCGCACGTTATCAGGCTAATCCTAAAACTTCTCATTTACATGCTTTCAAGAGAATCTTTAGATACCTTAAGGGGAACCCAGATTTGGTCTTTGGTATCCTAGGGATTTTCCTTTTGAATTACATGCTTTTTCTGACAGCGATTTTGCAGGTTGTGACATTGACAGGAAATCTACTTCTGCGGGATGTCAATTCTTAGGCGATCGGCTTATTGCATGGCAATGTAAGAAACAACAAACAGTCTCCGTTTCAACAGCGAAAGCTGAATATGTGGCTGCCTCCGCATGCTGTTCTCAGGTTATCTGGATACAACATCAGTTAGTAGATTACGGTTTGGATTTCTCTCTTACTCCTATTTATTGTGATAATGATGCTGCTATCCAAATTGTGAAAAATCTAGTTCAATTTTCAAAAGTAAAACACATTGCTATAAAAGAACATTTCATCCGAGACTCTTTTAACCAAGGTTTAATTGTGCCTACACACATTCACACCGACGACAATGTCGCAGATCTTTTTACATAACCTGTTAATCGAGCTCGCTTTGTGGCTCTATCTGAACTGCTCAAAATGGTCCATTTCAAGGACTGAACTGGTCTTTAAAAAAAGGGAGGGGGGGGGGGGTTCTTTTGGTTTTCTTAGTCTTTGGTTTGTAAATTTGTTCTTTAAATATTCAATTTTAAGCACAAATTTAGGGGGATGTGTCCTAAGAAAAGATCAAAACATTTTATTGTCGAAAACGAGAGATGAAATGAACTTTCACAAGTTGGAGTAAGGCTGACTCACGTAAGACGTGTATCGAAACAGTTTGGCTCTAGTGTGATATGTTGGTAGGCTTGGTCCTGATGGCTAAAATGTTAATGATCTTGTGAAGCACTTAAAGATAAAGACACGACCTCAGTAAGGAACATCACTTGGAATCAGGTACAATCTCTATTTGAATGCTTGTGTGATGTCCCGAAGCATAACACTGTGGTCTAGGTCTGAAACCTCTTTTGAAAAACTCGTGTATCTCCTCTGTTTTGTGTAAGCAAAGACCTGGAGATGCTAGGCAACGAAAGCTTCTGCTGCATCTAGATATATGTTGACCTAGTTTTTCGTTGTCGTGCTATAGATCATATTTCACCTAAAAGAGACCTCAGTGTCCAAGATGTCCTAGCTGCTCCTCTACTGCATCCTGATATATGCTGACCTGGACACAGTCAGGATGTCATAAAAGAGACCCTCTACAGTCTAAAACCCAAAGCCCTTGTCATTTGAAAAATCATCTAACTTGTATATTACTCTAAATCTCTTATTGATCTATTCTTTTCTTCTCTCAATCCAGTCCCAGTCAAGGTTTCAAAATTCTAGAACAGATACTGTGAAAAATATTTGGTAGGGAAACTGCTTGCATAATAGAGTGTACCACTTGATATTCTAGGATTTGATTGTGACTTGATTGAGTGTTCGAACTAAATACACCAAAACATGATAAATAATATCACAGATCGTTGTACGAGATGGCCTAAGAAAATAAGTTTAAGGGGACAAATATACTGGCAATTGCTAAGATCAACTGAAGTAGATTAGAGTTGATAAGTGTAGCTCGGCCCGAAACTCAGTGATTTGATCTCGTGACAAAAATATTTCAATTTATTCGTTCAAATAATTTCAGTTAAACTTTTGCTAGACCAGCTCATGATCTGACTTGGACCCGCTTGCAAAATACACCTCAAAAGTTTTTCAAATGGGCTTGGGATTCGAGTTGGGCCCACCACACGGTTGGTGGGCCACACAAATCTTGAATTGACACAAAAAGGGGGGCGGCGATGGGTATTGTTTTTCAAAACACATAGATTAAAGGGACAAATATACTGGCAATTGCTAAGACCAACTGAAGTAGATTAGAGTTGATAAGTGTAGCTCGGCCCGAAACTTTTGCTGAAATTTATTCGTTCAAATAATTTCAGTTAAACTTTTGCTAGACCAGCTCATGATCTGACTTGGACCCGCTTGCAAAATACACCTCAAAAGTTTTTCAAATGGGCTTGGGATTCGAGTTGGGCCCACCACACGGTTGGTGGGCCACACAAATCTTGAATTGACACAAAAAGGGGGGCGGCGATGGGTATTGTTTTTTAAAACACATAGATTAAAAAAAATTACTTTTTCACTCTCTCTCACGAACACAAATCGCCAGTTCATCTTTCCCTCTTTTTCAAGAAGAATTTCAAGAAATAATTAGGTAACCTCTTGATAAAATGTTCATTATTTTGGAAATAGTGTTGTTTTAAATGATTTGCAGGTGTAAAAGCATGTTTTGGGCGAAGGAATGATCAGCGGCGACGAAAATGGGGGAGTTCGATTGATCCAGACGGTGGCGCGTGATTCTCACGCGCCTGGGAACTCGAGTTCGAGTGGCGCGTGACTTCTACGCGTTTGGAGTTCGACCTCAGATGAGGAAAGTTACCAAACTGCCCTCGAACTCTATCCTTTTAGTCGAACTCATCCAACATTTACCAAAATGCTCTCGAACTCAGATGGAATTTGACAAGAATGCCCTCGAACACAGATCCGGTCATCGAACTCATATGGCAAATGACTGAAATGCCCTCGAACACAGACTTGTTTATCGAACTTAGATGGAAAATGACCAAAATACCCTCGAACTCAGATCTGCTCATCTAACTCAGATAGCAAATGACCAAAGTGCCCTTGAACTCACTTCACCACCTCGAACACACCTGTATTTTTACCAAACTACCCTCGAACACCCCTAAATGACTCGAACTCACCTGTTTTGGGCGTGTTCGTTGATGTGAAGCCCAGTGGACCTTAAACAAATGTCAATATGGACCAGAACATCTTTTTGAAATCTGAAAGAGGGGGTGCTCATAAAACCATGTTTTAATCTCTTAAAATCTTGATGTTTAAATCTCGATATCTAATCCAATTTGTTTTGTGTAGAAATGACTACTCCTCATGTACCAACGTTCGAGAACAGTCATAATGTGGTGTGCTATTTGTCTGATCCTCCCGAGGAACATATGCAGGAGTTCAAGGCTTTGATTTGTGGGGCTCAACATGTGTAGAGTCTCACACACTATGAGAGAAAATCTAGTTGTTCTCACTGACTGGATCACTGAATTTTGGGACAACTCAGCGGCTAAGAAGGGAGATACTTTGATTCGTTCAAGGGTTCGGGGAACTAAGGTGACTATTTCTGAGCAAGATGTTCGAGACATCTTACTTTTTGGTGATTCTCCAGATGATCCTGTTAGTTTTTCAAAAGATAAGCTTGTTCCTGTGTTGAAAAGGATGGGGTATGAAGGTGAATTGTCAACACCACCATACTTGAAGAAATTATTTCCAAGCTATAGGAGACTATTAGTACATATGTTTTTGGCAAGCTTGGGTGGCACCAAGAGTGGTCAAGATCAGATGGGAGTGAAATATGCTTCTGGGATAGCGGCATTGATTGAGGGATGGGATTACAATTACTCAAAGTGCATCTTTGAGGATATGTTGACAAATGTGAGGACCCTCAACAAGAAGTATTTCTACAAGTTTCCAAGATTTGTGGAGATGATTCTAGAGTCCAAGTATCCAAATCTTGAGAGGACAGTTGAAACATATGATAAAAATGCATGGCTTCTCAAATCTTTGGATTAATTAGACAGGTTCGTAAAGACTCAAGGCAGGTTTTTACAGGAAAATCTCCACTAATTAAGTTTGGAAAGTTTAGTGAGATTGTTGAAGAAGCACAAGTTCCTCCATCTGCTCAGGTAGCTGAAGAGCATGATGTTCAGATTGTCGAACCACCACCTACTGAACAACGTTCTCCTCCTGAAAACGTTGATTTGACTGAGGTGGAAAGTGAAGATGAGGTGGAAAGTGAAGATGCGGAAGAAGTGAAAGATGATGAGAAGACTACAGAAAATGACGAAGAACAATTTGAGAACTTTGATTTTGATGATCTAAATGACGAGGAGATAGATGACTTTATTATTGAAAATGCTGAAATAAAGTCAGTGACTGAAGCTGAGACAGGGTTGATTGGAGAAGAGATTGTGACTGAAGCTTCCAACATTGCTGCTTCTGAGACCATTATTCCTCAAGCAGAAGTGCTTTCAAGCATATTGAATACCGTTCGAGAGGCTGAACAAAGGATTCCTCCATCCGATGTTGCAGTTGAGACATTTATTGATACTGAAGTTGCTGAAGACCCCAATTCTAATTTGAGACCAAGAAAGAGAAGCAAAAGAGATCCCAGGTTGACTGTTACTACTGATGTTTCAGTTCCTGTTGCTGAAACTGTTTCTACTGCTACTGATGCTGTCATGACTAATGCTGGTGCTTCAACTGATATTCCTGTTGGTGTTATTTGCTCCACTACTATGCCTACAACTGCAACCGAATCATTTTCTCAATTCATGAGTAAGGCACCAATCACAGGGAGAGTAAATGAGGAAGCTGGATCTTCTGGTGCTTCTGGTTCGAGTAAGGTTTTGTTTGATGAAGAAGCGTTTCAGAGAGCTCAAATGGCTTTCTTAGCTGATAAAGAACAAGGAAAACTGGTGGATGTTGAATTTCTGACGACGGAAGAGAGAGAGAGAGGCAAATCAAGAAGAAATTAACAGTGATGAAGATGTTTTTGCTGAAGTGGATGTTCACAGATTGCAAGCTAAAGTGCTGAAGTTGGAGACTCAGAATGTATGGCTAACTGCTCAGGTACAGAGTTTGATGGAGACGGTCACTGAAAAAGATCAAAAGATTACTGAGTTGGAGACTGGATTGGGCGATGTTTCAGCTAGACTACTTCACTTGACTCAGAAACTAGAGAACAAGTTTGGAAAGGAATTTTCAGAGACATCATCTTTTGTTGATAAAGTAATGACTCCTGCTGAGCGTGAAAGATCAGAAAAGGAACATGAAGAACACATGAAGAAATATTTTGAAGATCAAGTCCCCAGCGTGAGAGATCGTCGTCTTGGAAGAACTTATGTTCTCAAGAATTTAGCTGAGCCATCTATTGATCCCATGGAGGAGCATCCTGAAAGATACGTGACAATTACCAGTGATCGGTTTGATACTTATGGCAATCGAACAGGAATAGAGTGTTGGAGATATAATGATGACAAGGGAGTGTTTGTTGTTCATAGAGGAAGTGGATCGGTTGAGTACTATGCTTCTACTTCTGCCATCAACTCCTGGACCAAGATCGATTTGACAGAACTTGCAAGAGCTCCTTTCATAAATAAGACAAGAAATCCAAGAAATAATATTGGAGTCACATTTCATAAGAAGATTCAGGAGCAAGCAAAGGTGAATTTCAGGGATATGAAGACTGCAAGCTCAATGTTGGTGAAGTATAAGGGTGTGTTAGGTGCTGATGGAAGGCCATTCAAGACAGTTTAGTGGCCACCTACTAAAAAAATGAAGACCATTCCTTTGACCAAACCAATGGATAGGGGATGCTTGAAGGATATGAAGTTCTGGGTCCATGATTCTACTTCTGGATCTGCAGTGATTGTCTGTGATAGCGATGAGTTTAGAGTGTTTGACGTCAAAGATCTGATGAGTTTGCATTCTGAAGACATTCAAGTTCTGGCTAGACATCAGATTCAGTGTGATCCCACGTATGAAGTATGTGCGAAATCATTCACTAGTGTTGTAGCTCAGATAGATAGACTGGGGTTAGCATCTGATAGAAGAGGAATAGTGGAAACTGAATTGTTTGGTCCATATGTTGGCAAGTCTTCTGAAGAGTGGAAGAGGGCATTGGAGAAAAAGAAGAAGACTTCTAAGAAGCGCAGCAAGAAGCAGTAGAGACACTCCAAGTCAACACAAACCTAGGGGGATATTGTTGGGCTAGATTTTAGAGGTTTGCGTTGTCTTGGGTCACTTTGTCATTAGTTGATACGGTTTTGGGTTCGGCCTTATTGGCCCATGTATGATGGCCGCCCTATGTAACTATAAATAGGGGGTTCCTTAGTCTATTTAGGGGTTGCTAGAGTTTTGGCTTGTTTTCATTCGTGTACCAGACAGTTCTCTAGAAACCGTGTGCACTTGATTAATACAATCAATCTCTTTCAAGTTTCTTCTTTGTTCTTACCATACAATCATTGTTTCCGCCTTTGATTGTGTGTTGTTTGATATCCGGTAGAGAAGATCTTGGACTAACATGGGGTTTTGGTTGGATGGTGGTGAGGGAGAACTGTGGTTGTGGTGGTGAGCTTGGGGTTCAGTGGAGGTGGTGAAGGAGAGGAGGTGGTGGTGTATCGGTGGAGGGGGTGAGGGAGAGGAGGTACATGATAGTGGTGAAGAGAGGGAGAGAGAGACACTGACTTTGGTTGTCAAAAAGTCAAAGTTGTGCTTTGGAAGAGATAGAATAGAGCACCATCTATTTGTTTTTTTAAGAGGGGTAATATAGTATTTTTACATACACTTAACTGAAAAACTTAACCTCCATCTAAGTCAGGGACCATCGATGAAACAAAATACAAACCACAGATCCCATACGTGAAATTTCGAAAGCCTGAGGAGCAAAGTTTAAATTTTGGCAAACCACAGGGACCATCCGTGCACTTTACTCTTTATATTAGTTTATAAAGAAAATTAAATAAATAAAAAAAAGAAATTCCACTTGGCACTTTCCCTTCCTTCCACTCCCCACAATTTTCACCTTTCACATGTAAACCACACAAGTGCCACATGACGCTTCATCCCCTCTTCCCTCCTCCACTCCTTATAGTCTTATACCAAGACCAAAAATGCAAGTACTTTTCTTTTATACATTTTCTAATTTAGTGGTATTTTAATTCACCAAGTAAGAGCATTCAGATCACATTAAGTTTATATTTTTTATTCATTAAATTACACTAAAAATCGCTAGATACCATAAAAGTGGTCTATGATATTAATCTTTGAATGAATATTATCATAAGAATACAACCCCTATTTATAGGGCAAGGAATTACAATTGAACTATAATAGTATAGAATCCATAATTATCTATACAATATATTCCTAAAATAAGATAATGATAATATAATGCTAATACTCACCACCTCTTAAACTACTTTTTTAAAGTATGAAAAACTCCCTCACAAAATATGGTATACCTGATTCAAATCCACTTTACAAGTGTTCAGGTAATTCATTAATAATGTATAGGCAAGTCACTAATTATGTTCAAATCAGTAAATATGAATTCTATTTTCAACATGTGTTAGCATTGGAGTTGTACATTATTTTATGTTAGGTATTAATATTAGAGTTATACATTGTTTAAGGCTAGACATTAACATTGGAGATACATTGAGAGTGTTTGGCTGTCCATTTTTCCCCTCCTTTTAACTTATGACTTATCTAATAAGTCAAAAGTTAAAAAAAAAAAAAAGTGCTTGGATAATTGTTTGAAAATGATCTTTTGGAAGATTTTGTTCTTTGAAAAGGAGAAAAGGGGGGAAAAGTCATAAGTCACAATTTGTTACTTTTGAGATTAATGAGCTTTTGAGGTAGAAAAAGGAGAAAAGGAGAAGGTGAGCCAAACATGCTCATTGTTAATTACTTTAGGTTAGGTGCTACTCGAAGCTTTCTAGCATGTAACTGTAAATGTAAAGGGCATTATTATAATTCATATATAAAATTGATATATCATATTAGATTTTTCATTACCGAAACGTTCCTGATGTATAATCTAGTGTATAATATTCTCTATTTAAAAAAATAGAAAATGAAAAGTAACTCTAGATATGTATGAATAGATTATTATTTCTCTTTGGAATTAAATTTTAATGATTAAACGACTTATAAACTCCTAATTGTGATTTTATTTTGAAGGAGAAATTATAAATTTCGTCGTTTATGTTTACGATAATTTTGAGTGGATGACCTTTAACTTTAAAATTGATGAGATTCATTCGTTAAATTTCAAAACCTTGCACCATATGTCCTTTAGCCTAAACTAGGGATGAGCACATAGCGCCGAATACCGATCCCGTCCGTCCCAATCCCGATCCCGTACTGAACCGAGGGTGTTCGGTATCAGTAACCACATTTAGAGGTTTTCGGTTTCGGTATTATCGGTATCGGTACGGGATCAATATGGTATCGGTATTTTAAGGTAAAATACCGATACCATACCGATAA